>WBMZ01001383.1:0-10402 GCA_013400975.1 Atrichornis clamosus
GAGGAAGAGGAGGAGAAGGAGGCGGGCGGGCGGCGGAGCCCCCGCCCCGCGCAGAGGAGGAGCCGCCGGGCCGGCGGCGCTTCGGGGGCAGCAGCGCCGAGCGGGACCGGGCCGGGCCGGGCTGGGATGGGATGGGATGGGACGGGACGCGACAGCGGCCGCTGCCGGACCCGGCGGCCGGGGGACGGCCCTTGGCCGGGCCCGGCCGCACCTGTCGCCTTCTCCGCCTCCAGGGTTATTAATGTACAGCAACTGCGGGTTGAGCCTTTAAGGCAGCGAAGCGATGGCGTGTGTTTAACTGAACGAAATGGTTTTTTCACTACTTGGTGCCGCGTGGGCTGTTTTCAGGTATCCCTGCGGTCTGATGGTTGGTCCTGCCAGCCCGGCTGCACCGCACAGCACGGCTACAGCTCCTTGGAAACGTGTTTATCACAGAAAAGTGATGTGGGATCCGTAACACAGGAAAGTTACTGGTGATTTTATTGGGATCGGGGAAGATGTGGGATCTCTAACCCAGGAAATGTATTAGTAATTTTACTGGGATTCGGGAAGATGTGGGATCCATAGCCCAGGAAAGTTATTGGTGTTTTTGTTGGGATACAGGAAGATGAAGCTGCAAAGTGTCAAAACCTCACGGTCCCTGAACTCGTGTCTTAACAAGAAGCAGGGAGGGTGTTGTTGCTTTTTATGATGTTTACTACTTGGCCCTTTACTAGCTGATAAAACATCTTTTCATCACCAAGGTATAATCACACCCCATCACTGCAGGTGGGATGTTGATGAAATGACTTTTGCAGTCCTTGCACAATCTCTTGCTGAGGGGCCAGTGAGTGTTTTCACAGGGAGTGACACTGGACATGCTCAGGCACCTCAGCCAGGCAGGGTTGCTGACCTCCACCCCCTCCCAGTCTCAGCACATTAGAAACACTAATCAGCAGCTTCCCGACAACCTCCACATCTCCAGATAAACCACATTTACCGATTTTGTAGAATCAAGAGGTCTTAAGTAACCTTTTAAGCACAAATGGAACTGGAGACACCTCATGAACAGGTTTGTCGCATATTCCCTTTCCTCCAACTTTATTATTTATCTTCTATAACATTGAATATCTTCAGAAGAGAAGCTCACAGCCTCACCTATAACTTCATAGTTAGGGAATTTGTTCCCTCTCCTTATACTCATTAATTAGATATAAGACAATAAAGTTTCTCTTTATTTCACTTAAGGAACAGCAACTGTTGTCTTATTTTGTACCATCTCTGTTTAGGAGCTCGATATCTCCATAAGGTATCATAAGCTTTCAATTCAGCATTCATTGCATAGTTCAGTATTTGAAACAATTTGAAACATTTCCTCATTGTAGGGGAAAAAAATGATCGAGTTTGACCTACTAATTCCATGAAACACTTGCTCTTAGTGAATAAAATGTTGCAGGGAAATAAATACATAATATCAATCCCAACTACGGCATCCAGTACAACTTTTGCTGTTGGAACTGAAATACTTTCTGCATGATTATGACTGTATTGCTTCACATCATTAAATACACATAAAACGATAATGTCAAAGTCACTTCTGAAACACCTGATCCAAGGAGAGTTTGCTTTGTAGTTCCAACTGCTGAGGAAAGGACACAAAGGAGAACAAAGCTGAATTATCAGCTGTTCAGCTGGCCAAGCAAACATCACTTATTTCTCTGTGCAATGTCAGAGGACTGCTGCACCAAAGTGGCTGAAGGTAGATCTCCCTCATCCATCCTCACATTAATCTCCTTTTCACATAAAAGGGCATTTCATGAAGCCTGCCTGCTTAATTTTTCCTTAAAATGCTAAATAAATCCCATGTGGAAAGGGGAAAAAACCCAAGTTGAAACAGTGTCAGTGTGGAGGCCAATTGCCATTTCAGTCAGAGCTGAGCTCTGTGTGGGCACTGCGAGTTCTGGGGAGAGAAATGGGCTTTTTTCTCCAGATGTTTTGGGCATGGGGACACACTTGACTTCATATCACATTAAATCCTCAACATCTGGGCATATTAGCAATGTATTTACACACCACAAGTTGTCCTCTGACATTTTAGCAAAGTTAACCACTGACTCCAAGCCATTTGCATATTTATTTACCAAAACCAATTTTACCTATTTTTTTTTCTATTTACCAAAATATCCTCTATGACTATAAAGTGCTTCAGAAAAATATATGTGTTACATGCTCTGTATTTTAATCTCTTACCTCTCAACCCCAGGAGCAGCTTTTTAAAAGTGCGGTTCCATCTATAAGTTGTCAGCTTTTAAATCAAAGCAGCAGCAAACACTGAGTCTATTTAACATTCACAACAGAGCAACCTCACAGTTTTCTGAGGTTTCTACCAGGGAACTCTTCGGAATAGCTAGAGGCTGGCAGCTGCTCACGGACAGCAGGGATGTCAGGAGATGCAGGCCCCCCGTTAATCATAGATCCACTCATGAGCACAGCTTCTGTAATCAACCAGTTCTTCAGGAGTGAACCATAAATTGATCTCTGTCTCAGCACTTTCCACAGAGTCACTGCCATGAATGATGTTCCTAGGAAAAGAAAGGTGAATGTAAGGGAATTCTCAAGCTTAAAGCAAAACAAGCTTCTTGTTTTGAAGTGGTTTCCATTAAGGCAGGGACAGACACATGGTGGGCAGTGCCAGCTTTGCTCCTCATTTTTGTCAGTGGGGACAACCACAACTCGATTCCCATCCTTAGATTGTAACATGACAGGGAATGGCAGCTCCTTGTGTAAGGTAGAGAAGGATGGTGCACAGTTCCTGCATATATCATGAGATAACACCTGGTATTTAGTGCCTTTGAATGATACCAAGGGTTTTAAAAATATACCTTCCAACTTGAACACAGAAGTCACCACGAATAGTGCCAGGCTTGGAATCAAATGGATTGGTTTCCCCCAGCATCACTCTTCCAGTCTTAATCACATTAAGACCTTCCCACACCTTAAAAGAGAAAATAATTCCATTGAGATTATTAAATTTTAGCAGCAGATAAATCATACCTTCCATGAGAACACAGGGCTGTCCATTATGGCACAAATCTGAATATTTGCAACAGCAAGACTTATTTTATCTCCAATTCTTTTGTCAGATTCTTGAAGCTGACGTGCTCCCCTTGTGCACAATTCCTCTCCTCTCCCAGGGTGGGGAGAGAACAATTTTCCATCTCACTCTGTCAAACATCCTCACCAAGCTCTCTGCTCATGGAAGGGCTGGACCTCGATTATTTTACAAAGACAAAAAGGGAAAGTCTCCTCTAATGAAGTTAGACTGAAAAAGATTTTCAGAGTTACAATAACTTAGGAATATAGGACAAATATTCCACCACCCTTTTTCAGCTTGTTTCCTACATGGCATTTCACAGCGGGGCTTTTGAGCAGATTTACTGTATCTCAGGATCCCAGCTTTGGCTCCCCTTTTGCCCCTCCCCTCTTCCTCAACAAATTGACTCAAAGGAGAGAAAGATCATGAGAAAAGATTAAAGAAAAAGGAGCTAACAGCACATTTTCCTAATAACCGTATTTGAATCTGGGTTTTTAAGTCCTTTCAAACGTAAACTAGAATTCACTAGTAACACAATCAGTGTGTTTTTCCTTGTCAGGAACTCACCATGGCTACCACAGGACCGGAGTGCATGTACTGCACCAGGCCATCATAGAAGGGCCGGTCCTTGAGGTCAATGTAGTGTTCTCTCAGAAGGTCTTCAGAGGCCTGGGTTAAAAACCAGCCAGACAAACAAAAAAGCTTACTGTAAGAACTTAAGAGCATAGTGAAATCACAGAGATTAAGCACAGAGTAATCCTGAAACTTGCACGCACTTCAAAATTCAGCATTTCTAGCATCTCCCCAGGAGCACTTTTGGTTGATATGAGTTTGGACCATTTGCTTTAACCACAGCTAAACTTAGAGAGGGGTCTGTTGCCAACACAGACAGTTTGTGTGACCTGAGATTTGTGGAAGATACTCAGGGATATTTATTAGGCATAGGATGCACCTGAAAGAATATTCTCTTCAGACTAAGGACATCAGGTTACTAAAATTAGCATGCTTAGCATGTCTAACGCATTTAGCCAGAGCCGGGAATTGGAACTTTTCCAAAAACATCCAAAATCTCAAAATTTCAGGTTTAAATGTTACAGAGGCTACATTTGTTGTTACAGCTTGCTGCTCTGTTTGAAGGCTGCAGCTGATATGACAAAGGAGATACAGCAATTATGGAGAGCTTACATGTATTAATTTCATGGCCACCAGCTTGAATCCTCTCTGCTCGAAGCGTTTTATGATCTCCCCCACCAGGCCCCTCTGGACCCCATCGGGTTTGATGGCGATGAAGGTGCGCTCCTCGATGGAAGCCATGGTCCTCAGGAGGGAGGGAATAAAAGTTGTTATTCCAGGACTGTGCGACCCCAGCCCATCCCAGCCCTGTCCGCTCTCAGTGCAATTAGATTGGCTGTATCTGAGGGTCATTAACCACGGGCTCCAGCGTTTGGATAACCCGGTGTCCACACAGGGGTTTTCCCAAATGCTGCAGGAGTGAGTCGGGAGCAGTGGCAGTGCGCCAGGTGCAGAAACAATCAGCGAACACCAGAAAGAGAAAAGCTCTGGATGGAGCGGAAAGCAACGCCTGTCACGGTTCCATCTCCCAGCGCCGTGTAACAAATAAATAAATCCACGCGGCGGGCTTTTATCTGGAACCCGACAGGAGCGGGGGGGCTCCGAGCCCCGCGCCGCTGCAGGTGCGTGGCCGGGCACACCTGAGCGGGCAGGTGAGGGACGCGGGGGACCCGAGGGGGCCATGCGGGGATGCGGGACGGGCTCCGGCCGCTGCCCGGGGACGGGGAGACCCTCCCCGCTGCCCCGCGACCCGACTCACCCGCTGGCGGCCCCGGTGGCTCTGGCAAACGGTGCCCCCGCTGGTAGCCCGGTGTCTCTCGCAGCCCGTGTCCCCGCTGGCTCCCCGGTGGCTCTGTCCAGCCCGTGTCCCCGCTGGCTCCCCGGTGTCTCTCGCAGCTCGTGTCCCCGCTGGCTCCCCGGTGGCTCTGCCAGCCCGTGTGCCCCGGCGGCGGCCCGGTGGCTCTGTCNCGGTGGCTCTCCCGTGTGCCCCGGCGGCGGCCCGGTGGCTCTGTCCAGCCCGTGTGCCCCGGCGGCGGCCCGGTGGCTCTGTCCGGCCGTGTCGCCGCGGGACCCGCCCGGATTAGCTCCGGCCCCCCCGCCCCGCGGGTGCCGTGACCGCAGCGCGGCCTCCCGCCCGCAGAGGGCGCCGTTCCCCCCAGCCCCGCTCCCGCCGGGCGTTCGGGATCCATCCCTGGCCCCCGGTCCCTCCCTGGCCCCCCATCCATCCCTGGCCCCGATCCCCCCGGCCGGGTCACACCGACACCCACCCATCGTCTCTTCCCCAGGCCCCCTAGGGTGCCAGAACCTTCCAGCGTTTCAGTCGTGGCTGCTGGATCCCGGGTTTTTTTATTTAACAAAAGGCACCCAACGTTATTTTAATAAAAATTTCATTATCCTACTGTTCTGCCTATATTTCCTCTTTAAAGAAGGTCATACATTTTATTTATTTGTTGGTTTACTTTTTTTTTTTCTGGTTATACTATATCAGCTTTTCTTTTTCTTCTTCTTCAGCCATTTACCACTGAACTGTTTTGCCTTGAGCACTTTATTGCCTTTGAGAAACTGAGCATAAAGCATCTGGACGAAAATCGTTGCTTGTCATGTTTTAGTTTCCCAAACTGGGATGAACTTCCTGAGCTTCACTCCCTGGTTCTTGAAAGCAAAATAACATGGATTTCACTTCCCTCTGGGCAGGACTTTGCTGCTTGACAGGGATAAATTCAGTTTTTCGATGACATGGATTTCCTTACTTGGGATTCCTTCTCTCACATCCATGTGGTACTTTGATGTCTGGTGGGAGAGTCCAGATCTGACCTAGGCATCTATTCAAACAACCTGTTTTCTTGCATTCAGGGTCTTTTTCCATCATAATTTCCAAGATTTCTGATTTAACAATTGATATTTTAAAAAGCACAGCATCATACATTCTAGCAAATCCCTCTTGAGGTTATTTTGGAATTAGAATTTCCAAGTATTCTCCTGACAATGTCAACCCACTATATTTTGTTGCTTCAATACACATTTATTTAAGATGTTTCATACTACTAAAACAAACTCTAATGTTGTAATCCTCACGATGGTACAAAAATATTTTAGAATAGAAGAAAGGCCTCTAGACAGGATGTTTAGAAAAATATAAACTTAAAAGCAGCAATAGGACATCTATTTACAGCCTTGTTAAGTCTGTGTGATTTAATGATTAAAGCTTAGGACTTGCCCTAAGGTGGGCAAGCACTACTTCCAGCTTTACCACAGCCCTGCTCTGTGTTCTTGGCCAAGTCTTTTAACCTCATTAAATAAGGGTCATCTTTGTCACTTTTGAGATTAACCCACGATTAGGAGAGCAAGTTGTGCATCACGTGGCACAAAAAGCACCTCAGAAGAAGGCTTTGTGTTATTTTTATTGTATAAATGAGGTTGCAAATTCTACCAAGATCACTTAATTACATTGAAAATTGCATGTTTATTTAAAATGTGAAGAAGTAGAGAGTCTAGACAAATAACTTCCAAAAAATGGACTGATCATGGTAGAGGAGTAAACACCTTCAAAGTCCTCAGTGAGTGAAGTATAATTGCTGAGCTCAAACCATTTCCACATTGCTTAAAACCAGCAGAGACTTTTAAAACAGGCCTGAGGCAAAGGACTGACTGTGAAAGTCTCCAAACTTCGGGAGAATTTAAACACAGCTCCAGCTTTGCTGGTTTGGCCCCAGCTTTACATTGATCTCAGCTCACAGCCTCTGTCTGTACCACCCAGAACATTTGGGGTTCTCATCGGGACTCACATTTTGTGCTATGTCCCTCTTGCACTTTGTAACCAGACTCGTCACCCTGACATGTTTTGTTCCTCAAGCTTATCCTACTCTTCATTTAGCTGAGTGCTGCTATCATTCATCAGTCTCTACCTTGATTCCTGCTGTGCTTTAAGGTACAAAGCACCACAGATTTAAGCTTTTACAAAAATTTCTTCCTCTGGATAAAGTCCCAGTCAAGCTCTTCTCACCCCAGACTGATCCAAGGGCTGATTTTCTTCTCTGGTTTATGGTAAATCAATTCATTTTCAAATAAATTGTAGTTTCTAGGGATAGATAATGTAATTTTTCTTATTATCCAGAAAACCACTTTTTTTTTGTCAGTCAGTTCTTTCCACAACAATGTGCTGGCATTACACTCTGCTAGTTACCAAACAGAGCCACTACTTTCAAGCTGCAAAGACAGCACTATCAGGTTTCTTTGTGCTATTTCCTGTGCTTGATTAGTTTGATAAATTGACACATCATCAAAGTCCGTCAATCTCCTGGCAAGGAACTGGAATATCATTCCATACTCCTTCTATTTTTAATCCACCCCTGAGTTTCTGACCTCACGCTGACTGCGAGGTACATATCATAAAACGTGATCACTGTGGTAAAACTGTCAATAAGATACATTTTTACACCACTTAGACTTGTCTTCCAGGCAATTTTTCTATTGTTCATATTTTTAAATACTTTGTTTATGCACATCAGTGAACCCCCAGTGACCAGAAATAAAACACAGGCACAAATGGCCCCTTTACCTGTGCTGTCACTCTGACTGCAACTCCAGTGGCAGCAGCCGCCCTGTTCAGTGATGCTCTCGCTCTGTCTGGGAAGGAAAACCACATCTCCTCATTTTGCTGATAGAAACAGGATAAAAATAGCACATCCTCAGAGACCCCTTTGGCAAAGGCTGTCAGCAGACACCTTGACCCACTTCCGCCGTCTGTCAGAACACGTCTTTGAGCTGAAGTGTTTGCCTTTTGCCAAGGAGGATGGCGGTGACTGCAAACCCTGCACTGAGAGCAGGATCTCTGAAAGGTTCAAGGGGCTTGGTACTTTTATCCTCACAGCAATCTGGGGTTGTTTAGAGCTGTCCTCACGTTGTGCAGAGTTGTGCGTGGACGTGGTGAGGCCCAAGTTAAAAGCCCATGGCAATTCTCTGTGTCCTGCCAGCCTTGTCCTGGGAGCAGCACGGAGCTGCCTCTCCACGAGGGCTGTTTCCAGCCGTCCTGCAAGGTTTGCTAAGGCTCAGGAAAGAAAAAAACCCACGTCAATAACCCCTACCCCAAAGGCTCTCAGTGCCTTCTGCAACACAAACCACTGAGGCAAATGGGGAGACTATGCGTGACCTAAAGGGAGGGAGAAATCCAGGCACACAGATTCCCTCAGCACTCCTGCTTCAGGAAAAGGCTCTAAATTGTGTCAGAGAGCAGGCAAAACACAGCTTTTCTCATTGGACAATTGCTTAAGAGAAACAGGAAAAAAATCATCTCTTCATAGGGATCATTTCCAGTAATTTAAATGAAAATTTCACTCGAGGAGACATATGAAGGTACATATAGTGTCTTTTAAAAATTATTTTTTAGCTAAAATTATGTCATTTTTTGGTCATAATTAAGAGAAAAACAGTTTTTCTTTCCTTTTGCCATATTTATAAATAAATGTTTTATTTCCAACTTCCTGTGCCCTGGCCACACCATGTTAAATATTAGCTTAGGAGGATGATGTCTAAAAAGGACACACAAGAAATCCAACACACAGGGCTGAAGTCTTTTCTCCTTTGTCATTCCTGCGCAGACTCACTGGCTTTGTACATGAAAAGACAAGGCAGCACATGCATTTAAAGAACAGTTCCTGTCTTAGAACCAGTCCAAATGAGAGAAAATACAGTGCAAAGCTCTGCTGCTCTCCAGTGGAGCTGAATGCAATCACCACAGCTGAAATTCCGCCACTTCTCAAGCTTTTTGCCTTTTTTTAAGCACTCATTTTTTTGTTTCTGGACTGCTGCTGGGCCACCGGGCTCCTCAGCTCCCTGTATGTGTGGTATTGCTTAATGAAAACTACTGATTTCCTCAAATTTGACTTGTATGATAGAAGTTGCACCAGAGGAGGTTTAGAGTGAATATTAGGGAAAATTTATTCACAGAAAGGGCTGTCAAGCATTGGCACAGTCTGCCCAGGGCAGTGGTGGAGTCACCATCCCTGGAGGCACCTGAAAGATGTGCAGATGTGGCACCTGGGGACACGGTTTAGTGGTGGCCTTGGCAGTGCTGGGTTAATGGATGGACTTGATCTTAAAGGACTTTTCCAGACTGCACAATCCTACAATAAAAATGAGGGATGTGAAGCAACCCAGAAACTTTACAGTCTCAGTAGATATTTTCAAGTTTACCCTAAATGTCTATAACAGCTCCCATTGTTCCCATGACAGAACACATGATCCAGAATGGAATTCACTGTTCCAAATCCTAGGAAAATCAATCTCTCTTAGCAAGTGCAAGATGCCTTCTAAGCTGTATTATTGCTAAGATAACGGGATTTCTGATATTATCTGGAGACCTTATTAGAAAGGAAAGGCCTTTTTGCTGCCAGACACCTGCCAACACAGAGCCCCTGGCACAGCTTGGGAGCTGCCGAATCCCAAAATCTGGGAGCTAAAATCCGAACTCCTTCAGTCATCCCTCAGTGAATCACTCGGTCTATTTATGCCTCTGTGGGTGTGATAAACAAATACCATGGGAGCTGTCAGACTGCACTGCCTCACATCTGCCATGCACAGCGTGAGCTGCCCACGGGGCACCCCCACCCCACAACCCAACCAGGGCTCCTCACTAAGGGACAAAAACCTGCCACCCCCAGAGCCTCCACCCCCAGTGCCAGGGCTTTGGGGTCTGCTCCAGTGACCTGGAGCATCTCGGTTTGGCTCAGGAACGGTGTGGCCAGCAGGAGCAGGGAAGTGACCGTCCCCTGTAGTGGGCCCTGGTGAGGCCGCGCCTCGGGTGCTGCGTTCAGTTTTGGACCGTCACTTTTAAAAGGGCACTGAGGTGTCGGACTGTGTCCAGGGGAGGGGAACAAAACTCATAAAGGGACTAGAAATTACAGCTAATGAGGCTGGGGTTGTTCAGGCTCAAGTAGGAGAGGCTCAGGGGGGACTTCATGGCTCACTAGGACTACTGACAGGAGGGTGTAGTGAGGTGGGGATCGGGCTCTCCTGCCGTGCCTGCAGCGAGAGTGTTGCCTTCTTCCCCGCCTTGTGAGTGACAAAACAGAAGCTGGAGGCAGATTTTATAAAGGTAGGGAAAAAAGCTAAACTTTATTTCGGAAGCTTTTCCGAAATACAAACGGGGGAAGGGCAGTCCCTCCCCCAGCCCAGAACAAAGCCCCAGTATACAAAAGGTTTGGGTAAGGGGGTTAGGGTGTGGGTGAGGGAAAAGATTCAAAAGAATAGAAGAGAAGA
>WBMZ01001384.1:0-38725 GCA_013400975.1 Atrichornis clamosus
AACTTAGGTGATATTGATCTCCCACTGCTCTGTCCCTTCTAATCCCCAGCTGCCATTTGTCACATCTTTACTTATATATAGTGATCTTCTGAAGAAAACAGTGAGATACAGACTGAGAAAAAAATCAGGCTGAAAAACCTTTTGTAACTAACACTCCCACAGAGAAGTAAGAACAAAAGAAGAAAGGCCAAGACAAAATATCTTCAAGTGGTGCCAGGGAGATGGAGGAGGGAGTCACATGTCTACTTTTCTATTGCCAAGCAACCAGGAAAAAACCCATATGATATATCACTGGTATAAGGGGTTTGGATTTTCAGCTTTTCTGTTTTGCTTTGGATGTAAAGCTCATAAAGCAGCAACACATTTGCAGGACACTTGAGAGCTGTGGCATAGACCTACAGAAGAAATAGGTCATTTCGGAAGATTTTTTTTTAAAACCTTGATGAAAAAGTTAAAGAAAATTATCTATTGGGCAAGACAAAGAGATGAATACACAAAGAGTGGAAATCGTCAGGAACAAGCAGACAATCCTTTGAGTTAATCAACTACAAAATCATTTACTAATACAATCTATATTTCTCACCCATCAAACAGTGTTGGCAAGTGACATTCTACCCTGTTCAGCTCAGAAAAACCTCAGATTGAAATCACTGTAAGAGGAAGAGCTGCCTTGTACCAAGATTGTGTTTGACCTCCTCTATTTCTTTCTCTCTGTTTTTCATTAATAGATAGTGTTCGACAAGAGAATAAATTATCTGCATATACTCAGTAGTAGATGTAGGGGTTTTCTTTTCATAGTGTGTCATGTCAGTGCATAATTTGTACAGCACAATATGCTTTATTTATTACTCCTGAAACCTGGGCCCAGAGTATACATATATATCAATGGGTTTCTTTTACATGTCTGTGCAATATAAGAAGATTAAATATACTTATATAGTACATATCTCATGTCTGAACTATTGTTCAACATTTCCAATCAGACATTTTTTACCAAACAGTATTTTTCCAGGCTCCACAGCCCCTCTGATACCTTTTTTGCCCCAAAATGTTACTTGAGTCATCAGCTGAAGCTTTGTGATTTCTGCCACACAGGGCAGTTTACATCTCCATCTTTGCATTGTTATTATGTTCTTCTACAGCTGAACTTAGTTTTCTTCCTTTTATCTCACACATCAAAGTTTCTATCCACTTGATTATTCTTGTTGCTTGCCTTGAGTGAGACTACTTTCTTGAAGAGTAGGACCTGTTGCAAGAGAGTTGAGCTGCACAACCAAGGACTTTTCAAAGCAGAAGAGAAGATTGCTCTTTGTTTTTTTCACTTTGCATGCCGGTTCCACATTCTCAATATGGTGTTTGCCCACTTCTCAACAACATTTTTTCTGATATACATCTGCTGTCCATGACAAGCTATTAAATTGTATCTTTAAACTAGATATAGTAGTAGAATATAACAGAAGGCCTGACTACCAGGAAGAGTAACCCTCACAGCTAAGTTAGAGAACTTGGCACAATAATCATGAAGACTTGCAGAATGCATTATGATCCTGAATGTCAGATATGTGTCAGTAGAGAAAGTCAACCAAACAAACTGATGTTCGGCTTTGTTCTGCCTTGGATTATGGTGCTTTGAGCTACTAAGCTAACTTTTAACATCAAAAGTTTTGAAATAAGGTGAGGTAGATTAAAAAAATTAATCTATGTTTCTCATTTAAATGGGTACTTAATGGGATATAAAGGCAGAAAAAATCAACGGCAATAGATATGGTTTTTCCAGAACTCTGTGAGTATGAATCCACCAAATCAGTATGCCTGGTTTTCGTAAAACCTGAGAAGTGCTCACTATTTTTGTCTCACACTTTTTCTTATGCTTTCATTTCTTTTGCCTTCCGCTCTCTTCCAGAGCAACTCCCCAGTTAGTCTTGCCTTCACTGTGCCATCACCGTCTTACCTTCCTGCTGTGAAGATCTCTTTCCAGTAAACACCTCAGCTGCTTTTATGCTCTCTCTCCTGACCCTACAATCCTTCTCCAGTCAAGCTTTTTCCTCTTCTCCAAGCCATCCACACTACCGACTTTATAGCTGTTCAAGATCCCCCCAGCTTGCTCTCACACAGCTGCAAGCCCTCTGCCCAACTTCCACTGCCTTTAAGGCCATGGTACCATCTGACACGCTACCTGTCAGCTCTGACCTCTGCATTTCCTATCTCTGCTCCTGGGCTGGAAGACAGATTCTGGTGAAATCATTGTGTCCATACACTTTCCCTTGCCACATTCATTTTCCTTCAAAGCAGCAACACTAAGTAGCAAAAAGCTAAATATGCAAATTCAGTGAAAAGTTCTTTTTCTACAATATGTATAACACTAAGATCTTACAGTGGAAAATAGGAGAGTGATGCTTAATTCTAGCTGCTGTCATCATTCTTAAAAAGCTGAACACTAAATAAACTGATCCCATGCCTGCACTTTCTTGGTTCAATGTCTCTGAAAATCATTCCAAACAGTAGCATTTTCCTACAAGCTATACCTCTGCAAGCAAACAAAATGCTGCTAAGTGTCAATAACCTCACATGTGAGGACCTGAAACTGAGAACAGAACTGGCTAGCATATGCTATAAATAACATATCTGGAAAATAAGAAAAAGGCTCAAGGACAAACAACTCAGAAAAGTGATTTTTAAACTCTACTGGAAAACCCAACGATGAAAAAGTTAGAAGTAAGAAGGATTCAATACTTTGGATATACCATTAAAAGGGTAAAAATAACAGACACAACTGCATTTGCAGTGCACGCAGTCATTCCCACTCCAGAGGCTCTTTGCACATCTACATTCCCTAAGAGGTTGCAGAGGCAGCTTGCCACAGAAATAGCTGTCGCTCAACAGCTGTGCCTTTCCTGACACAGATTAAGTGATTTGGAACAGGAGAGAGTCTGATTCACAAAAAGTCTGATTAATTTGAATTTCATCAAGCAGGGACCGCTAAAAACTCATTCACGACAAAACATTATTATCAATCTCTGTTATGGTGATAGTGACAGGGTTAAAAGGAGATAGTCAGTCTAGAAGTATAACAAGACCCTACTGAGGAGTAGAGAAGTGGTGAAAAAGATTTGTTAAGGGTATGACTGGGATATATAAGCTATGAAGTTAGCACCATAAACTGTGTGCTTTACTCAAACATGCTTCAGACAGGGCATACTCAACAGATATTGAATTGGGGCTGTCCTGTGCAGGGCCAGGAGTTGGACTTGATGATCCTTGTGAGTGCTTTCCAACTCAGGATATTCCATATTTCTATGATCCTAATCCAAATCAGCACCTAGGTGATAAAACCTGAAACTATATTGTCTTGAGACCTTTGTCAGATTGTGTTCAAACTTATGTAACATGCATAATTTTTGGTTTGCACATCTGAGGCCCAAAATAGCAAACAGGCAGCATGGTAGCTTGGATAAGAGAATGTATAAAGCTCACAATGTACCTGCTTTTGCACTGGGAGTCTAAGTCAAAATAACTCCCTGATCAACAGTACATAGTAGTTCCACTGTATTGCAATAATGTAGTGGTGTGTATTATTATGACCTTTAGGTCATGTCTCACTTTCATTTCAACCCCCAGCTCTTTGGCGATGTTAGGACCTCTACTTTCTCTCTTTAATCAGCTTGCACCTGAAGTTTCATCATTCTTGCCAGAATCTAGATGTTTTGAGCAGTATCATTGTCACGAATGAAACATTTTCATTCATTTTTTGTCTTGCCTCCATTTTCTGCAATGCTTCCTATTCCACAGTTTCATTTCATGGCCAAGATTTCAAATGATGAGACCACAAACAACATGGTTGTTACAGAAATGAAACACAAAAATTACTGTTTCACTCATTCTCCCTTTGCAAATGCACTTTAATCTCTCCAAAGGCAAAGAAGGCATTTACAGTTCTAGGCATTTCTACTTGAACCTTAAAGTGAGTTTTATGTTCAAGGAAAATTTATTTTATATTTTACAGCTGCAAAAATTAAGCACACTCCAATTAAATGATTGTATCTTTCACAAAATCAGGTAACAAGTTTGGGCTGAAAGCTTCAAAGAACAGAAAGCACTTCTAGAGCTTCAGGTATAACATAGATGCAAGTGTTTGGAAGCAGAAAGTGTTCCTTGTTACCTACAGTCATAGTGTACATGTATGGAGGAAATTACTTTATCAGGCACTATGCAATAGACAAAACTAATCTGAGTGGTCTTTCTTCACAGCCCTACTGGTCTGAATTTTCAATATAATTAATGTGTTTTTATCAGAGAGGTACCACTGGCATATGAAACAGCTAGGATTTGCGTTTCAGTTCACAACTACACTGGTGAAAGCGAGGAGGTTTGCATGTTTTTGTGTTTGCTTATTTGGGATCTCGTCTGTGCTCTGTAAGTTAATGGATGTCGCTTCCCAAGATACAAATTTGTCAATCAGGAACTTCATTACCAGAGACTGGTTCCCCATTAATATGTCTCTTTTAAAAGATTGAACAATTATTATAATATTAGCTGAAATCTGATTTTTCAATTTTCTTAGGACCTGTAGTACTGCAGAAAGCATATTGACAATGTAATTTGGAAAATATTCCTTATAGGCTGCCTAACAAACTGCTCAGCTTCTGTTAACATTAAACCTTTATTTCTGACTGACTTACCTTATTGAACACTCCAGCTCTTAATCACCTCTTGAACTAGTTTATCTATTTTTTCTTTTTGTCTTCCTTTTGGCTAAATTAAAGCATCTGCTTCATTTGCCCACAGCAGTCTGTTTGCTGTGTAGTTTTGATCTGTTGAAAATTTCGTGTAGCAGAATAAGAGTACAGAGCAGCAAACCCATAAAAGTTGTGCATAATCTAGTCAGCAAAACAGTTTTTAGACTATAAGACTTTCCTTTATGAATTTTTTAGTCGTGATCTAACTAGAGGTTATGGTTGGCAGGAAACCAGTGAAGCATTAGACAAGCTGTTGAGAACAAACCTTGGAGTAAAGAGTGAGGAGGCAATTTATCACACCTACTGGAGGTCTTGCCCAAAGCCAGAGCACTCGTAGGCTTGGCAATGAAAACTCCAGAGAATCACTCTACAATAACAACTAGTAATAACACAAGAAAGGAGGGGCCAGGGTTTGCTGGCTTAGGGGAAGAAACACAGGGAGAATGTATAAGAGTGCTTTGAGGCCGTCCTGAGCTACAGTTGAGATAGCAGAATATATATAACCTATTTTGAGACCTGTTTTCTCAAGAAATAATACTTGGAGACAGTTGGCTGGTTGTAATTGCTCTTGTAATTACACCTGGAGGGAACAGAATTGCAGGCACTGAAAATAACTCAGCCCTGCCAAGGTAATCACTGTTAGTGCTGCTCTGTGGGTTAGTTAATCAGGTGACTGTGTGGAGGTGTGTGTTGGTGAGGGGGGTAAGCTCTGATGAGTGCCATACTCAGAGGTTAGTCTGTAATACCTGCAGGGTAGACTCAACCACGGTGCTGTCCTGGGCATCCCTATCACAGCAGCACGGACACTTGCAATTCGATTTCCAGAATACCTAGAGGCTACTCCTAGTTTGTCTTTACATGCCAGGTCTGAGACATAGTGAAAAGGCTGCCATGCTTACTGACCTTTCTCAGCATGTCAGGAGGACTTTTGCACCTTGAGCACCCTACACACCCACCACTGTGTTAGGTGACACCAGTACTCATCCAAGTAACAGCATCAAAGTCAGAGTAAGAAATGTTGAGGTTGTAACTAGCCTATCTGCCTCTAGATAGTCACAAGGTGGCTACTGTGGCTTGACTATATGATATTTACCTGAGTTTTCTCATTCAGGACTGTCAAAAGTCACCTCTAGCCTGTGTCCAGCCACACACTTTGCACCACCATGATGTTGCATCAACACAAGGTAGTTTCTTCTTGCTGCTCAGAATGGAAGTGAGCCTGGGTGTGCTGAGATGGACAATATATGGCCTTTCTAGGAACACCTCTGAGTGACTCCTCTGTGTGTTATCAGTCATGTCTAACTCCAGTGAGGAATTTGACAACGGTGGTCATCTGTGGTATTTCCAGACTGCGGGGAGTGATGAAGCTTAATCTGCACTAACAATTATGGAAACAAGTCCCTCCTTCTCCTCCTTCCCTGGTGTTGTGGAAGTCATCTTGGAAAAGGCTGATGTCCAGATGGGATGGAGATTTGTTGGAACTGGGGCTAAGTAAGGATTGGCCTGTTTTTGAAAAAATTAGAGGAATAAGAAGTATGACTGACCTGAAAATTGTGAGATACGACTTGTTACAGGACTTCTTCCACAGACATTTTGTAGGATTTTGACGAAAGCAAATAGTCTGCAATTACAGTAATTTGCCTGCCTCCGTATCCGGAAGCAGTTTCCACTAAACTGGAACTCCAATTGACTTGCTTCCCCTTGCAGAATTCAGTTCCATTAGAAGCAAACATGTTCCGAAACTGTCAGCTTTGAAGGAAAATTTTCCAGTATTATTCCTCATTACAAACCATTCCAATTCATCATTTCAAAATTATCTTTCAGATAAGGTCATTTATCTGAGCATAAGTAAAGCCTTTGAAAAGCACCATTTTCAACAGCAGAGTCTGTCTGGAGACACTGTCTGATCATGGCTTGGATGGGTGTACTGTTCACTGGGTAATAAAATGGTAGATGGTTGGGCCCAGAGAGTGGTGGTGAATGGAGTAAAATCCACACTAGTGTTGTTCCCTGGGCCTCAGTATTGGGGCCAGTTCTGTTTATTATCTTTATCAATGATCTGGAAGAGGGGATTGAGAGCACCCTTAGTCAGTCTGAAAATTACCCCAAGCTGGGCAGGAGTGTTGATCTGTTGGAGGGTAGAAAGGCTCTGCAGAGGGGTCTGGATGTGGTGGTATTCACACAGGTGATATTCACAGTATTCAGTACCCCAAGGCTAATTGTATGAGGTTCAATAAGGCAAAGTGCCAGGTCCTGCTCTTAGGTCACAATAACGCCATGAATCGCTACAGCCTTGGAGATGAGTGACTGGAAAGTGACCCAGTGGAAAAGGACCAGGGGATGCCCAGGTGGCCAAGAAGGCCAATGGCATCCTGGCTTGGGTCAGAAATAGTGTGGCCAGCAGGACCAGGGCAATGGTCATCCTTCTGTACTTGGCACAGATAAGGCTGCACCTCAAATCCTGTGTTCAGTTCTGTGCCCCTCACTGAAGCTGGAATGTGTACAGAGAAGGGGAACAAAGTCAGGGAAGGGTCTGGAGCACAAGTCTGATGAAGAGCAGCTAAGGGAGCTGTGGGTGTTTAGCCTGGAAAACAGGAGTTTGCGGGGAGGCCTTATCACTCTATATAACTGCCTGAAAGGAGGCTGTGGCCAACTGGGGGTCAGTCTTTCCTCCCAAGTAACAAGCAATAGGACAAGAGGAAATGGCCTCAAGCTGCACCAGGGGAGGTTTAGATTGAGTATTAGGAAACATTTCTTCACAGAAAGGGTTGTCATTGAAACAGTCTGCCCAGAGAAGTGGCAGAGTCACCATCCCCAGGAGCATTTAGAAGCTGCGTAGATATGGCACTTAAGGACATGATTTAGTGGTGGACTTGGCACTGCTGGGTTAACTGTTGAACTTTATGATCTTAAAGGTCTTTTCCAACCTAAATTATTCTATAATTTCAAAAATATACAAATATTAACATGCAGTTCCTGCAGACTGTTGGATCTATTTACCAAGCTATGAGTTCTAAGAAGCTGAAATTGAAGCAGAACACTGTTCCACTGAGATTATTAATGTTTTGCATAAATTTCCTCCAGGAAGGATTTCAAACTTTTTGAAGGGAGAAAATGTTTCTAATTCAGAAATAAGGATATCAATTTCAGGATATCAATTTTCTCCATGTGTCAGGCTTTGTAGTCTTGCTAGAACGTGTATCTCAGATGTGAAGCACAAATGTGCACTTAGATGGAATAGGATCCACAAGATAGTCCCTTTCTGATGTAGTTGCTTGATACTGTACAACAAAGAGGACTGGCATGACTTTGCTTCACTAGCTATCTAGGAGTTCATCTTCTTGGTAATTCCCTGATTAGCCACATCTGACAAAGCAGATCTTCATGCAAGCTGCTGGTGCAAAAATAATCTTAAGGAAGAAGAATGGCATGAATGAGAGCATCTTGATCCATGAAGTGCAGCAGCCTGAGCGGTGCATATGTCTTGCATTGCAGACTAGAATTGAATTGATCCTAGTTCCCCTGCGAATCTTAGTGATAAAGGTACATTTAATTCCTTTGTGCCAAGCACTGAATAGCAAAGCACGACATAGAAGCCAATACTTTTAAGCCCCAGAAAACAATGTCATGTTAAACAAGGAAAAATTTACCTGCCTGAGCTATCAAATGCCACCACGTATTTTCTAAGTGTAAGCCTGATGAAGCTTTTCACTGGGGAGTTTTGCATTTACAGCCACTCTAAAGAAAAGAAATCAGAAAGATGTTCTCAGAAGAGAATTAGGCTGCAGGTCCTCATTTTGTCTTTGTGTAGGTGCTACACACACAGTGGCATTGTCTATTTATATGTCTATTTCTATGATCATCGAGCATGAACTAGATCTCTCTAAGCCTTCATACAAAAATCAGTTTGGACTAAGAGCAATACCTTCAATAACATTTCATTTATTTTGCGTTCAGGATGGTGTCTGAGCAGGAGGCTGCAATTAATGACTGCATTAATAGGCTTAGCACAAACAGGGTATGTGTACTTTCCATTTGCAGAGCATCTGGTAGCAAAATTAACTGACCTTCTGTGATTCCTGTGCATTGTTAGCCAGCACAGTACCAGTCAGCCACTTCCCTTAAGCCTTTTGAAAGCCAAACAGACCTACTTACATGCTTTTATGTAGAAGGCAGAAGGTAACAATAGGATGATATTCACAGTATTCAACACTTGATTATCAGATTTCTGCAAACCTTGGGTTCAGTTTAATGTAGGATAATTCTTTCAAGCAGAAACATGGCATGAGAAGATGTTATTGTTTCATGAGAATCTGAGATTTTTTTTCTCAGCAATAATAACATAATAAAGTAGACAGCAGTTCTGTAACCTTCTGAAAGAAATGTCCTCATCTAAAACTTTAACCAGAACAACAAACATTTCATAGAACAATCCACAGCATAGACTTAGCATGTTATGTTGTGACTTAGCATAGACTTAGCATGTTAAAAAATGTGAAGGTTGTCTTAAGAGGTGAATAAATGGATATTATCTGCAGTGATGAGATTTTTATTAATTAGTGTTTGCTTCAGAACTCAAATGCTAGAATAGAAGAAGGAAGTAAAGGGTAAAAGCAGAAAAATCACAGTTAATAAGCAAACCAAAGAAGCAAATACATGAAAAACTGGGGTCAGGGGCAGAAGGAGGCAAAAAATAGACTGAATTACCCATACCAGGTTCTTTAAGCAGGATCTTGCACCATATTAATCCCTGTAGACTTTTATCAGCCAGCATTTTTTAATTCCCCCAGTGATAATGATAAGCCACCTCACCTGACAGTTTATTATGCTGCCTCCCTGCTCTCTCAGGACAGCTACAAAAAGCGGAAGCAAAACTGAAAATACGGGGCTCCTGTGAAAGTGGGCTGAGCACAGATGGTTTTGGAAGGGGGAAGACCAGCACGGGTGTCAGCGAATGCATCCTTGCGCCCGGCAGGCCGTGCAGCTCCCCGGGGCCAGATGTGCAGCCACGCGCTGCCTGCGCTTCTCTCCACGCTGCTGCCAGAGACAAACACCCTCGGCTGCTTCCCGAAAATGCTGGCATGACGGCACATGTACCGTGTAGCTCAAGGCTGGGATAGGTGCCAGCAGCTTCTGTGTTGTCCCGGGGAAAGCTGGAGGCAGCCAAACCACTGGCCATCATCAGAACAGACCTGCTGCCCTCCCTGAGCTCCGTGGGAGCTGCACTGTGGCGCCCTGGGGACACTTTATGACGCTTTTACGGAGGTGGTTTCTACTCTTTAATTCATATCAGTCTTGTACACTGCGGTCTCCTTCTTTGAGTTGGCAATCATTCACCTTTTCAAGGAGCAGTAAGATCCTCAGGGAGCAGTGTGTTGTTGCACTGCTGGTTATTGTTATTATTACTTAGTATTTTAATTGTTAGCGTGATGCTTTAACCTGATGAAAGTGGGATTTCCAAATAAAATCTGCAAACAAGTGAATGTATCAAAAAGTATGTTGCATAAAAATGAATCCCACTTCAAAGGCCTTACTCAGATTAGTACTGCTATAGCTTAGAGCAGAATTTAGTCCCATGTTATTATCTCTGGAGGAAGATTAAGGCTCAAGATGCAATTAGTTGCAGTTTAGTGAAAAGGCCAGGATGGAACAAGTGTTCCAGAAGAGTATTTTCTGTAGGAGACAAAAAAATCAAAGACCTTTTCTGTTGGTGTCTGAATTACACATCTCAAGGTTTTCTCTAAACCTTTAACACACCAGTCATTAGACAAACAATGCCTTTGCATTTCAGGTTTTTTATTTGGTTTTTTTTTGTGTACTGAAATAATTACTTCTGTAAAATTCCTGGCTGAAATACAAGAATATTGGTATGCAAATATTTTTAGGAATAATGTCTATTCTCTTTCTGTTTCAGAATGAACTTTATTTATATAAGCCAACTGATACTGGGTATAAACACTTTTCCCCAGATACAGTTAATGCAATTCAAATCTTTATGTGGAACAGAGCCATTTTCCTAGTCCCCTGTATCTTCTCCAGTCAATGTGAGGAGGAGGAAGTATGAGAGTCACTAGAAAGGCACTTTTTGCTCTCTAAAAAATTTAGATTTAGGAGGCCTAAAAACGTGTTTAGTGTCAATACAGTGCTGCATTCTGGCCTGGAACTCTTTATTCAATAATGTTTTCTAAACTCCAGCAATTTTCTAATGCCGTAAAGGCAGAATTAATCAGGTCTATTCTTTGTTCTTTTTCTGCTACAACTGATAATTTCACAGTGGTTAGTTCCCCTCTCTCCTTTGTATCAAATCCAAATCAGAGAAAATCTTGAAGTGTAAGAAAGATTTTAATGATTTTTCTCAGATGGACTATACACTTCTTTGGGCAGGCACAGAATCATGTTATAGAGTTGCTAAGTCTTTCAACCCCAAGTGATGAAATATTTAGTTGAGATCTCTACACATTACCATAGTCTACATGTTATTTATTAAATGTTTGGTTTGCAAGTCAGTCTGGAGGATATGTCTTTTTCCTTTTTGGGAAGTGAGCTTAATAGAATAGGGTAAGGAGAAAGTAGGAATGCTTAAAAGGAAAAAGAAAAAACATTTTGAGAAAGTTTCATTTTAGACATAGTAAATGTAATAAATTTCATTGCTTGCATCAAGTGATGCTTAAATATAATTTCTTACTCTAATTTGAGAATTGGCTTTGGCCTTACTAAGACAGTAAGTGGTTGAGAGTAGCAAAAGTAATAATTAGAAGTCTTTATCAGAAGAATGTTCATGGTTTCAAATTCAAGCACTTGCTTCTTTAGAAATCAGAGCTTCTCTTAGAGACTTTAAGGTCTCCAAGCACTCTAGTTTATGAAAGACAAAATGTTTTCCCACTGAACTAAGAACAGCATACAGACTGTTTTCTGGAGAAAACATTTGAAAAAAATCCTTCATTTTTCTCAGAATCACCCCCTTTCTAATGGTAAGGGTGAGAGGAGTAGGAGTGTGTCCCCAGGCTGACTGGGAGCAGAGCTCACAGTTCATGTGCTGTAGTGGATTAAGGTGCTCTATTGGTTCTCTAAAGTGACTATTTCCTTGGTGAATTACAAAGAAAATTGCCTGTCTTTCTGGGTGTGCGGGCAAAGAAAAGAAAGACTCTGTAGAGTTATCTGTTCTTATATGCTTTTGTTTTCATGTCCATTGCAAAGCATGCAGTTATCACCAGATGAAAAGGGGAAACAGTTTCCAGCCTACCTCTGGAGACTGGAAGACCAGCCTGGTCTGAGGTCAGTGTCAAGCTCAAGTTCTTTGATTTCTGACATGTGTGACAGAGGTTCCTGTATGTTAGTACAAACCTGAGATACATCCAGCAAAGGCCTAAGATTTTGAGAACACCATATTAACCACAGCCTTTCCCTGTATAAACATAATTACTTTAATTCCACAACCCATAATTTTTCCTTGCATTAAATACAGGGTAAATAATACTTCTGACTGTTTTGAAAAATTTGAATCACTTTTCCATATCCTTCATTATCAGGTATACCCCTTACTGTATGGGATTTGAATGATGTGAAAGCATTAGCTCTCAATTATCATTTGCTAGCTCTTTTCAAATACCTTGGTGCTTTCTATTTAGCTCTGTTTAAAAAATATTTTGCATAATAAAGTAGGAAATAAGGCAACAACAAAGTAATAATTCAAAGCTCTTGAGAATGTTACAAATCATCATCTTCATGGATGTAATTTGTTCTGGAGGCTAAGTATTTATAATCTTAGAGTACTTTGAAGACAGAACAAGAAGTTGTGTAGATACTCAAAGATGAAGCTTGGAAAACCAGGAGCAGTGGTCATCCAAAGGCTTTCACAACGCTGAGATTTCTGGAATGACATACATGTCTAAAAATATTCAGTGGAATATCTTTGTACAAAATCATGAGCCTTAGTTGTTTGCAGTCCTTCACAAAAGCTGCTATTTCTTTGCTAGTTATGTTTGGTGCAGATCTACCTAGAGACTAACTTGAGAGTCCATTTGGACACAGAATAATACACAGGATCTGTATTGAAGGTCTTATAAGTAAAATAAATGTAGGGAAAAGACATGACATGAAAATCAACAAGCCAATACTTGAATGTCATTTAGTTCCCTTTAAACACTGACTTGCAAGTCAATTGCACAGCAGAGTAAAAAGTAAATGGAAAAGTGTTGTACTGGGTAGAAACGGGCAGGGGAGGAAAAGAGGAGGTGTGGCTGTGGAGACATGGTGTACAAGTTTGTGTGGCGAAGGGAAGGGTCAGGTAGGATAAGAAAACGGAGCAGTTTTGTGGACACACAGAGCACTCCTCATCATGGTGCAGTGTGTCCAGCATCCCAGCGCATGTGCAGCGAGTCCCCTTCAGGCACACACGCACCAAGCCACCAGGCTGGATATGCAAAGGGACCTGCCCCTTACTGCCTGGGCAGGGAGGAGGCCTTCAACCACGTGCAGATCAGGAGCTGGGCTGGGCCCCAGGGGGGTGCTGAGACTTCTCCAGGCAGCAGCTCCACCTTTGCAGCATATCCCTGCCAAAATCAGCGTGGTTTGCTCCCCTCTGCAGTCTTCCCTCATCATGGCATGCTGCGAGAGCAGGGTAGCACCAGCAGAACTCGAATACTCGCCAACAGATTTGTCAGTGCAGGCAGATGCTGGGGGTTGAGTGCACCAAGTCTGCTTTGGTAGCTGTTGTAGTTGCACTAATCACCCAGACTGCTTGTACACAACAGGAAATGCACTTTCCCCATGGTAAAGCAAAGGAGGATACATAGGCAAATCCTATTAAGACTGACTGGTTACTGGGGCTATCATAGATTTTTCTGGATTCTTGCAATTAAAAGGTCAGTTGTTATAGGTGGCTTCATGGGACACAGATCCAACTCATCAGTGGTAGCACGATATGATACAATTTTCTTCAGAAAGGCAGTTAAAACCTTGTACAATTATTTGAAGCAGCCTCTGTGTGTTAGCTCAGTTTAGTATTTTGCCTCCTGTTACAGAAGGCCCCCTCAGGACCTAAAGACATCTTGCAAAACAAATAAGCAATACCATAAATGAAAATTCATTTTACAGTTGGATGTGAGAAGGATCAGAAACAATAAATTCATGTTGATTAAAACATAACCCTATGTAAAATTCAAACTTGTATAGCCTATGTGCATTTGTGTCAGCCTGGCAATCTGAAAAATGCCCATATCAAGTGCTATTTTATGAAAGGTAGAATAGAATACTGGCAATCCAGATTTAAATTCCAACATGGCCTTAGGTTCATACCAGAAACACACATTTATGATGAACCTGGGAGAATATTACGTTAATGAATGCAGTTTATACACTACTGGAATTTATGATGTGCCACAGATGGAGAGATCATGGTGGGATCAGCTTGAGATGCATATATTTTTCTGATACATTAAGCCGAGGAACTAACTACAGTGCAGTTTCTCATGCTGAGGTATTTTTGACATATTTTTCCTTAGGTCTGCTTGTAAAGACAGAATAAATTGTCCTTGATGTTCATAAACATATTTCTTCTGTCAGTGCGTGCCCCTTCCCTCTCTATGTGATACCCCATGGAAACAGTGCATGGGGGAGGCCATGCTTAGTATTCTGCAAGAGCAAGTGCTTGAGAACTCTGAAATGGGAAGCTCCTCCCTCCAACAAATTACTGCAGGGAAAAATAGACCATGCTTGCTTCCAGCCTACAAATATTTGCCTTTGTGAAGTGTAATGCAATTTGGGAAAACAATGCTGATGGCATTTTCAGATGAATCTGGATTTCTTGTATTACAGAGTAGTAAAGAAGGATGAAGAGCTGAACCACCCAGATTATTCTAGCTAATAACATATTCCCTGGGCTGTATTTGTTTGCCTATGTATATGTATGAAATCTTCTTTGTACATGTATGCAGTCATGCATGTGTACATTATATAGCTTTTTACCACCAAGAAGTGAAGATCCTACCCCAGCATCTAATTATGCTATCTGTAGACCAGTTTTCCTCCTTTTTCCACACTCATTTAATTAAAGACCTCGTTTGAGGCAGAGATTATGTCTGCCCTGATGTTGGTTCTTTGCAAATGTAAATCCATTTCAAAAATTTGACGATGTTAATCTGTCACACAGGTCTTTCCTGCAAAATGGCCTGTCACAGTCTCCTTTGCGATTCTGCTTAACAGGAACTTAAATGTTTAGGCTGATGATGCTCTAAGATCTCTTCCTGTCGTCCTGAGAAACACTGCTGCAACATTTCTTAGGATTTCTCGGACTGTCTGGATTAGCCTGCTGTCTCTAGTCTTCTATTACATGATTTTTTTTTGTTTTGCTTTGTTTGGTGATTTGTACAGCTTTTCAGATGAAGAATGTTGGTCCTTAGGCATTAAGACGATGCAAATAAATAATAATAAATGAAAAGTGAACCATTAATAATACACTTAAACAGGATGAGAAATGAACAGTAAAGCCTGAAGGAGTTAAACAAAATTAAATCTGACAAAGAGAAAGAAACTCAGGAATACCCTGCTTTTTTTTTGGTTGGGTTTTTTTCGAATATAAAGAATGTAATCTGTTTTCTATTTGAAGGATAACAGGATTTCCACAAGGTCCTTGTTGGCTAACTTAGACACACTAAGATACCAGAACCTGAATATTTTTCTCTTCTCTAAAAGTAACAAACAGAGATCCTTAAGCAGCTACCTACAGTGATGGTTTCACTTATTCAGCTCTTTGCACCTGAAGAAACCTGCAAAATATAAACTGCATCAGATGCAGAGGATAGGTATTCTTTCCTCACAAAAACCATCGTGCTGAAATGCCACACATACAGCTGAGCTGGTCTGAGCTCTGTGATCCGGCTCACAATGCTGAATTGCAGCTAAAAAGGTTGAAACACTACCCTGCCTGTGCATCCTCCCTCTCCCTGTTACCCCAGCCAGCACAGAGGCGGAGCAGAAGTGGCAGAACGTGGCTCAGCATCCCTCAATTTCAAAGCCACTAAAAATAAATCCATTGATAAACAGGCAGGGAGAAGCTGGAGCTGCAGTGAGCACGGGTGTGGCAGAGCCTGCGGGAAGCGCAGAGGTGTGAATCGGTGGGAGTGCTTCTCATCGGGGGGGTACCCGGTCCCCCAAGGAAAACGACTGTAATAACGTGGAGATTGGCACTGCATATTTGCAGAATGTAATCAGTTTAGATTGCGTGGAATGTGGGACCCACACTCGCTCCACTTAACCTAAAACACTGCAAGCAAGATGCCTCTGCAAGCTCCGTTTCCATGGAAATGGACGTTAGCATTAGCTTCCCTCCTAAAGTGACTCTATTAGACCCAGTTCAGTAAAACAGGTATTTTATCTCATTTCATTCTGGGAGAAGATAAGGATTAGTTTGAAATCTGCACGTGGCACTTTAAGAGCATGATTTGATTATTCCTTCTGCACTTTGTAAGATTGGGCACTACTGGGCTGTGTTATACAGGTAGAACAATACCAATTTAAGCTAAGGCTGACTCAGGTGCATAACTCTGCCAAAACCTTATAAACCTCACACCAAAAGGTGGACAAAATAAATTTGCCCTCAAATTAGACTGTATTGACTGACATGATTATACTTCCACAAAAGTAGAATTATTCTGATTTCAATAAGCAAAGTTGTTTCTGTTGCCCTGCTGATTTTTGTGAGAATTGGATGTATTTCTTACAGATAAACCCTCTTCTTTACCACAACATCGAATTATTAAATCATCTAAGTCAAGTGAAAAGCAGGTCTTTCCTATAATGATATTAAATAATAAGATAAACTCTATCTCAAACATAAAGGCATGGCAGGATTTATGTGGATTTGGTCTCAATATATTTTTCCAGAAACACTGCCTGATCAGTTTCTCTCCAAGCTATCAAAGAAATGGCAAATCTCCAAGGAATATTCTGGAAAGGAAAAGTTTTTAAATAAACCAAAAGAGGTTTCAAAGCTATTTTCAAAGCATGGTAGATCACTGAAGTTTGACAGAATGAGTACAGTGTTCGCTCAGTTTAAACGTGGTAATCTTATTTAAAGTGGTCAGTAAGAGGGCTAATGCAGACAAAAAATGGAATAATTTTTCACATTCTCTCTTCATACCTATAAGCACTGGAGAAAGAGAATATCTCTATGGGGGTTCATTGTCCTTGTTCATGGATCACTAAAAATGAATCACAATAGAAACTCAGTTGCAGAAACATTGTTTTCCTTCTTTCTTTGACAGAAACCTAATAAGACTTAAGATCCTAGGTTGGATTTATGGAACTTGGTTCACAGTTAGTAAAACCAAAGATAATTTGGCCCCTCAGACAGAAACAAACTTAACCTTTTATCTAATTTTAAGTGTGTTTTTGGTTCTTTTCAGGTGAGGTCTTGATAAGAAGGTTGTACATGACCTACTATGCTGACATATGTCAGCATGACACCTTTCATAGAAAATAAAGTGAACACAAGCAAGAGAGTGCCTCTCCTAAAGTGCAGGAGTGTTTTGGTAAGTTCAGGAACACCATCCCCTCATACCATATCCTGTAGGGCAGAGTGTGCCCATCATCCCACCCACATTATCATGAGCTTACAGCCATGCCATCCTAGTGGAGGACTGCAATAGATATTGACACAATTAACATATTTTGTTTTAAAAGCTGATGAAATTTTCCCACTAAGTCCAAATATTTTGAGACCTTCTATGTAACACCTGTAACAGTATAAAATTTTCAGATAAACCTACAGTCTCTGTTCCAAGATATTATTCCTTCCCTTGCAAACCTCAAACTATATAATAAATCCAAAATCTTTAAAAATGCATCCTTCTGTCGTTCTAAAGCAAGTACATAGAAAAAACCCCAACTATTTAAAAATTCTGAATAAGAAACAAAATTCTATCTAATATAAATGAGGTTACAAGAGTGTCTTACTCTAACACAGCTAATTCTATTGGGGCATAACCTGATCTCCTACCCTGCAACAATTTACTGTTTATAACGTGCTCTTTAAAATCAGTTCTTGATCAAATTCATCCCCAGTTCATTAAAAATTATTGTACAAGAGTAGCTAATAAAAGAACTAATTGGGACACAGGCCAACATCTCCCAGCTTCATGATAGAGTTCTAACATTTTAGTACTTCTAATTAAGTGTATGTGCTGGTGTTGTAGTGCGCAATAAATTGTGCAGTAAAGATATGGAATACATTTCAGAATTCTTTCTTTGGGAAGGAGACAAATATATATTTTGGTTTTGAAACAGATGGACAAAGCTCGCTTTAAGTTCTGTTCTTGAACAAATGCACGAAATTTTGGAAGCTTCTCTCCTCCTCTTGGTTTCATAATCCTGCAAAATCTTCTTTCTTTTTCTCAGGTTTTCTAAATTTCATTGCCTGTAATAGAAGCATAAAGCTGGTTTTTTTAGTCAGCTTTATTTCAGTAGTGATACTCTGAGCAGAGATCTGAAAATGAGAATGAATTCTGCAAATATATTAAATTTCTGTTTTGTTTCCAAGATCACTTCATATTTTCATTTCTCCTCTCTTTAGCATCCCACCATGTTTGGGATACAGTTTATTCTTCTTATGACACTTTCCAAAACCTTCGTTCCCATTGTCATTTAGGTTGTGCAGTGGACCCCTACAAAAAGACACTCAGCCTGGACCACAGATGTGTGCAGACAATGGGACAGATCACATACAGAAAATAGGAGGAGCCTAAAATCACTAAGGATATCACAATAAGGGTATGGATCTTGCTCATGCCCCTTCTATCCACACACAAAGCCTTACTGTTTGATATGCCAGCGGTCCTTCCAACTGACACAGCTGAATCTTGGGCTAAAACTTGGACTGATAATTCACCTGGATCAATCCCTTTGTAGAAAAGACAGATGTGCACAATGCCACACATAATCTGACAGGCAGCTCATGCCTCCCCATTATTCGCTTCATAAGTCAGAAGAAGAAACAGATCTTTCTGTAGCTCAGCAGGAAAGAAGCACCAAACAGCTCAGGCCAAGGCAACACAAAGACTTGTAGAACACGCTGTAAGGACTCCTGATTGCCTAGAAAGTCTGCAGCATAGCTCTGCATATCCAGATGGGACCCAAAGAGTAGGCTGCTCACTCTAGTTAATTTTCAGTACAGTTACAGTTGGAAGGCCATTGTCATCTAACAAGTATTTATTGAATTTAATCACCTAAGAGATTTTAATACATTTTCATTTTAATCCACTTATCTTGACTGTAAAGCTATCACAGGTATTTCCTTTTGTTTGATCTTCTCAGCTGAGAAGACCAGGTCTCTGCCTGCATCCTTCCTCCATAGTCTACATTTGACATTTAGAATAAGTTGGAGGAGCAATGTGGAAAGTGGGTTCTATGTCTGCAGGTATCTTTTTTATATTTCTAAGAAATCTTATTACATGTCCAGCATTGCCTGTAGGATACTTTTTATAGGCATATAAGTCAACAAAAGGAAGTTCAGTGACATTTAAGACAGAGCTTGATACTTCATATACCAAGGTTTTGACCCCTTTTAAGTGTTTGTATTCTGAATAAGGATAACTGACTGTAATTATTACATCGCAACTTGTAATGAAATAATTGAAGGAAGAAACAAAAATAATGGATTTCAAGTACATTTATCTGTCAACTGTTATGTGTCTGTTACCATGCTCAAAATCCTAGACAACAGCCACCAAATTTAGGTTAAGAAAGACGATAAAGCGATTAGTATCTGATCGGGCATCTATGAACTAGTAATGTAAAAAAGGCTTTTTGCACATAAAGCCTAATTACTTTGGGAGAAAATCCTTCTTTGCACACAGAAGGACAGATCATGTGCTAGCTCTAATTTATGCTGATCCTTATATATTGTACAGTAGGGATATGCCTTATCCCTTGGCTGTCTCTATGTGACATGCAATTTTTCACAGAAATTCCCAGTGATTTTCAGAATCCAGGAGCAATTCAGCATGGAGAACAATGCCAAGCAGGACATGGTGAGTTGTGCTTGCTCATGGCAATGGAGTTATGTTCTCTTCCAGCAATATGAAAAGATATTGCATATTATCATCATTATCACTTGCTCTTGTAACAACAACCACTAGCTCTTGCAAAGTGGCAAATAATTTCTACCTTGCCTTTAGCTCTCTCAACATGTCTCCTTTCTAAAGTAATTGTAATCTTTTGTCTCTCTTCATTATTTATTCTGTATCAACACCTTAATTCATTAAGGAGATGAAACCATGTAACTTCATCTACAACAGCTACCAGACTGACTTGATCAAATACATAATGTTTCTTCCTTATAGCATTTATATTTATGATCTCTCTGAAGGCTCTGCAAAATCCTTGGGTGATAATACTGGCACAGTAAGCATGGTTATTTTAGGTATATGTTCATATTTCAAGATTAACAGGAGAAATTTTTTTAATATGGCAGTTACTATAGTGACAGTGACAGTTTCAGAGAGGAAAGATGGTATTGTGATAAAGATATTGTACTAAGATTCAGCTCAAATTGTCAGGAACTCTTCAGAGAGGGTCACTTACATCTTTTTATTTTCTAGTATTTTATATTGTGGCAGTGCTTTGTTGAACAAGTTGTTGACTTGAATTGCAGGAGTAAAGCTAGCTAAGAGTTGTTCTTTCATTCTGCAGAATCCTTTTACATTTAAATATATTTTTATTCTGTATCAAAACAACCCCAAATTTCTTGAAAACTATTTTGTGTAAGTAAAATTAACCATTCAGCAAAATCTAACGCTGAAGACCTATGCTTTGTGCAGAAAGGGGACTTGATCCTGCACTGCCCACCTGTCCCAAAAAGCCTAGTACTGCTACAGTAGTGAGGAAGTTCTGTGGTTTACCCTGCTTTGAAAAGGAATTTCATCCTGGATTTGGAAAAAAACCCACGTACCAATAATTTTGTTGTAATTCTTAGTTGAATTTCTAATGAATTGGTATTTTTGCAAAGACTGGGGGTTTTTCTCTAAAAAGCATCTGCATAACTATGCTGGTCAGTTTACAGTTACATAAATAAAATTGAGAATTGATCTGTATTGATTTCCTGAATATGTGTGTGTAATTCTACAACTTATGAGGGGCAGCTCTAATTCAGGCTTGATTAGAGTGTGCCTGTTTACATGTCAACCTTTCGTCCATGACTAGCAATCTACAGAAAGCCTGTTCTCATAGTTGCAACCAAGTAATATCCTCATGTTTGCCCAAGATACAACGATGAAGCTCTGTAGACCAAACCTCTTCAACAAACACTTTGTAAGGGGGCTGCCATCTCACAATGAACTGTCAATGCCCATGATAATTATGAAAGTAGCCATGGTATGACAGTATATCAGTGATGGCCTAGGAGGTCCATTCTTACCTCTGAAGAGCCTTTGACAGCTTAAATTTACTGTACATATGGAATCATTCATGGCTGCTGGCAGCTGAAATATTCATGGCTAAAGTCCCAGTGACAGCTGAGACAAGGTTCAGGCTGCTGATCTCGACTCCATTTCAGTAGCTGATTGCCAGCTTAGAGCTGGTAATTAACTATGTGAAGCATTGCTGTCTGTGGCCTGCAAGTGTAAGCCATCAGTGGACACAGCCTAGAAGAGAAGTGTAGGGTGCTGTCACCAGCCTCAGCTAGGCAGCACCAGAATTCACTTTTTTTTTTAGTTGCCTCCTAAACTAGAGCAGCATCCAACTGAGTGAGCTGGCAGAGAAGATTTAAGACCAGAATTTTTTCCAGTTATAACAGAGAAACCCATTCCTTATCTCTTCACATCTTAGCCACCTGTGAGTACTCCGGGGGAAAGTCTACCAGCTCAGCTTACACCAGCACAGTGTTCATTGAACTGTGAAACACTGTCCTGGAGGGACTGGAAGTGTCAACATAATCAATTACTGCGTCTCAGGAAGCAGTCCCAGAGAAACTTTCAAGGTTATCTCTGTACTGAGATCCTTAGGATAATGTCTTTCCCTGTGCACCCTCCAATCAAGAACTGTATGTTCTAGGGTGTTATAATGCCACATGATAAACTTCTGGTAATACCACTGTATACAGAGACACCAGAATCTCCTGTGACAAGGGTGTTGGTCTTTTTTAATATGAAAAACTTATTTTCCCTTTTTTTTCTTCACCTTGTGGCTTTGGTAATGTTGCCTCTAACAGGAGAATGATGATAGACTCTCTTCCAATGCAGGATGAAGAAACCAGATTTCCTTATTGACACAGTGTTGTTGGAGTGGTGTGATGACAATATTGTTATGTCTTATTTGGAGGTGATTTGGCTCATGTGGGCAGTGTTGGCATTATTACCATTTGGCATGTAGCTGAAAGGCCTAAAAAGCTGATTATACTGAAGTGTTTGAAGGAGGGATTCAGGACACAGCCCTGAGAGCATAATAATCCCGCTCAAGCACAATGTGACTTAAAAGCCCACTGTTCCATTTCAGTTATTTTCTCCCTTTGCCTGGAAACCTTCTCTATCCTTCAGACAAAAGTGTACTTCTTATTTTTAATAAGGTGATATGAGGTCTGAAAGAAACATGGTGGCTTACTCCACAAATTAGCTTTTCAAAGGGCTATAGAGTCAGAGCAAGTCTCTGTTGGTTCTTCTGGCAGAGGGTAAAACAAGTGGTATTTAGGTCTTGAGAATATAATTCCACATCAGCTGCTCTGTCAGCTAGATCTGTAATGTTCAGTAAGATGGGTTCAATAGGTCACATTACCTTGGATGAGTCGGTTCATAGTGGTCCCTGGTTGTACCCCTGGGTACAAGCTCTGCAGTCTATCAACAGAGGAGGATGGAAGCTGGAAAAGGTTAGATACTTTATAATGAAATAACAACAACAACAATAATAATAAGGTTATAGTAAATAGAGTCACATCAGGCTAGTATCCAGTCACTAGTGGGATTCTGTAGGGCTCCATTTTAGGGCTAGTGTCCTTCAATATGTTCATAAAATACTTGAAAGCAGGACTCAAAGGAATACTAAATTTGCTGGTGACACTAAGCTGGGAGGAGCAGTTGACTCCCTCAAAGGCAGGGAGGCCCTGCAGAGAGACCTTGACAGATTAGAGGGCTGGGCAATCACCAACCATATGAAGTTCAACAAGGGAAAGTGACAGATTCTGGGACAGGGCAACACTGGATGTGGGTACAGACTGGGGAGTGAGACGCTGGAAAGCAGTGCCATGGAACAAGACCTGTGGGTCCTGGCTGATAGCAAACTGAATGTGAGTCAGCAGCACCCTGGCAGCCAGGAGGGGCAACCGTGTTCTGGGGGGCATCAGGCACAGCATCGCCAGCCGGGCAAGGGAGGGGATTGTCCTGCTCTGGTCTGCACTGGGGCAGCCTCACTTCGAGTGCTGGGGGCAGTTTTGGGTACCACAATATAAAAAAGATATAAAGCAATTAGAGAATGTCCAAAGGAGGGCAACAGAGATGGTGAAGGCCTTGAGGGAAATCCATATGAGGAACAGCTGAGGTCACTTGATCTGTTCAGCCTGGAGAAGAGGAGACTGAGGGGAGACCTCACTGCCATCTACAACTTCCTCATGAGGGGAAGAGTAGGGGGCAGACACTGATCTCTGTGGTGACCAGTGACAGGGCCCAGGGTAATGTCATGATGCTGTGCCAGGGAAGGTTTAGTGTAGCTATTAGGCAAAGGTTCTACCCCCAGAGGGTAGTTAGGCACTGGAGCAGGCTTCCCAGGGAAGTGGTCATGGCACCAACACTGCCAGAGCTAAAGAAGTGTTTGAACAACTCTCTCAAACATACAGGGTGATTTTTGGTGTTGTCCTGTATAGAACCAGGAGTGGGCTTTGATGATCCTTATGGGTCCCTTCCAATCCAGGATATTCTGTGATTCTATGATTCTATGATTCTATGGTTCTGGGCTGTTATTAGGGGGAAGTGAGGTTCACAGAGGGAAGAAAATGGTTAAGAAGATTTATGGTTGTGATGGTTTAAGCCCAGACAGAAATTAAGTGACCACAAAGTCGCTTACTCAGCCCAGCTTTCTCTCTCCCCACCCTGGTGGAATGGGGAGGAGAATCAAAGTAAAACTTTTAAGTTGAGATAAGAACAGTTTAATAATTGAAAATAAAGTAAAATGCAGTAATAATGGTAAATTATGGTAATAAAAAGGGGAAAAACAAGTGATGCACAATACAATTGGTCACTACCTGCTGCCCAATGCCAGACCCCCCTTCTTGAACCCTGACTGGCCCCCTTTCCCACTAACGACCCCCAATTTATATACCAGGCATGATGTTCTGTTGGAATATCCCTTTTGTCAGTTTGGGTCACCCATCCCAGCTGTGCTTCCTCCCAGTTTCTTTTGCGTACATCCTCACTGGCAGAGCATGAGACTCTGGGATCAGGAATGGAATTGGGTCTTAACCAACAGGACGGAGACTTAAGCATGCTTAAGTCAGTTCTCCTCTTATTTAGGCTCTTTTTACCCCTTCCTATCTTGGATTTGTATCTGCACAGTGGCCCATCTTAAAAATGGACCTGGAAAACTACACCACCACAATCATATCATCAGAGCCACCGCCCACAGTCAGGAGGTGGATAGGAAGCTATTTAGGTCGAGGAAACAAATATTTATCCTACCAGGCTGTGTGATTGCTGCCTCCTATCCTGTAATTTATCCCTAGTTTGTCACCTATTCCCCCAAGAGATCAGAATAGCCTGTTCAGACACAGCCTATGCCTAGGGTTTCCTGTGGGTTAGTCCTTGGCATCTCCCTGCACAACATCCAGCATCATTCCATTGTGCAAGTTCCTCAGCAGCCTACAGAGTTAGAAAAAGGAGCTAAAAGTGCCATCTGAGGTACCTCTCTGTTTGTTGCACTGATGTGTTTGTCTTTGAATAATTTCAACATCTGAAGTGGAACACAAGGATTGGATTCATCTCACCCACATTAAACCATCTGGAAGATAAATGCTCGGTTCTGACTAATCATTTCAGCTCCCTCAGTGTGTGGTTACGGCATAAGGATTCCTCCAGGAATTAGTTCTCATCTATCCCAGATACCTTAGTGTGCTCTGAATCTGCCTCTGCAGCCGCCTGTCTCTCTGCAGTGATTTCTTAGGAAGATTCTATCACTATTTCCAACTGGATCTCCACTTTTTAGACGGGTTAATGTGAGTTGAATATCATTAATTTCTACAGTACTCCATCAAAATCTGGTCCATTGTAGTCCATACATTAGCTATAGTAAATGCTAGAACTACTAGATTGACAGTGCACAGATCCTATTTTTTTCTGAGGATCTTTCAGTTAAAAATCTGTCAGAATTGATTCCATATAGACATTGGATAATAAAGTCCTGAGCCCTGCCAGCATGTTTCTATTCAAGTTAGATGGAAGTTGAAAGGGAATGGAGAAAATGGTGGTCCAGGATCTACACATTAGCACACATAGCACAACAAACAGGCTCTCCCAAAGGGGAAAATGATGTGGTTGTAGCTTTTGCAGTGTTTGAAGTTTAAACGAGGTTATTTCACAACACTCTCCAGACATAACTATGCATCTATACATATGTAGGACACTGAAAGAATGTAATGATTTACTCAAGGGCAAAGTGATACCCCTCTTGCATAAGCTGTTCATCCCTTAGGCAATGTGAGATTATACTGTCTTTTCCACAGAACCCTTACTTGTGGCATTTAACCAGATCTAATACACTTGCTATTAGACAAACAATGGGAGCTACAGTACCATAAAGATGCAAAGAAGGCTGCTTAAAATTGAGGGATCTTATCACATTATAACAGTTATATTTACTGCAGCAAATCCTTTGGATAGCATTTAATATTATTAACAGATCGTTTTCATAGCTTTAAAGGATATGCAAAGGTACTTTAACATGATGGTTTTAATATCTGAAGGAAAGAGGATCATATATGTAGTTTGTGTAGAAACTGTTGCTTTCAAATGTCTCTTTAATTACAAAATAATATTTTTAATAATCCTAATGTTTGAGACTGGGAAGTTTATCTATTAAGCATCTTGATTAGCTTGAAATAGAAGCTAATGGCATAAATCCTCTTCTGGTACCTGAAGGGCAAAAGTATAATTGAGGAACAGTTTGCAGTGGTGGCTGCAAGCCATGTCAGCACTGGTTGGTCCTAGACCAGCTGTATGGTGATCTACTTTCCAGTTTCAGCACAGTAGCCTCAGGCTGCTCTTGCTTGTACCAGTTTCCCAAATCCCCAGCACTGCTGCTGTGATTGCTGAGGGCACAGTGAGACACATGGGCTGCATGGAGCAGGGAAGGTGCCCTCACCAGAAGAGCCCATATTCTAGAACTTTCCATCAAGACCTGTGCAGAGGAGCAAAGTCACCTATTGAATTAGACTGCCAAAAGTTGCTTAGCTTTTACAGGTTTTTCATTTTGCCACTAAAGGCTTTTTGTATTAATTTTTCCTAAGACGACTGTGCTTTGTTTGTTTTTGTCTGCAGTGATGTCGTACTAATATTGATCACTGTGTTTTCATATAGCATTCCCTCGTGATAGAAAAGCTGGGATATAAATAGTTTTCAATCATTATTTGGATATCTTATATATGAGATTTTTTTTTTAATTGCTGTGACATAATTTGAAAAAATAATAGAAAGTGTTATTTTCCTTCTCTGAACCCCTCTTCTCTTTTTCAATCTGACAATAATAAATTAATTTAGTTCCCTGCATTTTTGCAACAAGAGGTGAAATGACTATTCTGTCTTCAAAGAGGATGAGTGCAGCAAAAGCTTCACGCTCCTGGGCAAGTATCAAGAAATTAGTGCAGGTCTTAGAACAGGGCTTGTATGTAGGATATGTGTAGATGGCAGATGCTTAATGCAGTGTAGAGGAAATTCTTTATTGCTTTTGGTAGAGGCCATGAATCAACTTTGTATTAGAAATGGCTGGGACATTTCTGCATAAATGGCAATTTTTCAAATGCAAATATTTCAGAAAGATGTATAAATTTTAAGATAAGAGAAAGAGAAAGATTTTAGCAGTATGGTCAGTAAAGTATGGGCCATGGGAAGTGGGAGGTGGCCCATCAAGGCTTTTAATTGCTTCAAGATTATCTGTGTTAAAGAACTTTCACTCACTGGATATAGATCTAGGTTTGAAGCTTTGTCACTCTTTGAGAAAGCTACTCCAAGGCCACTCTGTAGCACAGCAGAGCAACAGATCCCAGCACAGGGGCTTTTACTGAGGCAGGGGGACACCAGGGCAGTGGGGAGAATTGCCAGGAGCCAGCAGTGCCAGCAGCGCTCTCATGGGACACTATAGTTTAATGTGTTTATCACTTACATAGGCTAAGGGATCGAGTGCACCTCGAGTGCATGTTTGCGGACCACACCAAGCCGAGTGGTGCACTTGACACACCTGAAGGCTGGGATGCCATCCAGAGGGACCTGGACAAGCTCAAGAAATTGTCCCATGGGATTCTCATTAGGTTTAAAAACACCAGGTGCAAGGTGCTGGACTGGTATCAACACAGGCTGGGGGATGAACAGATCCAGAGCAGCCCTGCCGAGAAGGAGTTGGGGTGGAGGAGAGGCTGGACGTGAGCAGGCAAAGTGCGCTCGCAGCCCAGAAAGCCGATTGTGTCCTGGGCTGCATCAGCAGCAGCGTGGNAGCAGCGTGGCAGCAGGGCAAGGGAGGGGATTCTGCCCCTCTGCTCCACTCTGGTGAGACCCCACCTGGAGTGCTGCATCCAGCCCTGGGGCCCCATCACAGGAAGGACATCAATCTGTTGGAGCGAGGCCAGGGGAGGGCACCAAGATGATTAGAGGCAGGAAGCACCTGTCCTACAAGATAAAACTGAGAGAGTTGGAGTTGTTCATCCTGGAGAAGAGAAGGCTCTGGGGATACCTTATTGCAGCCTTCCAGTATCTGAAGGGACAAACTTTTAGCAGAGCCTGTTGTGATAGGGCAAGGGGTAATGGTTTTATACTAAAATGGTTTCATACTAAATGGTTTTATCTTGGATACAAGGAAGAAAGTTTTTTATGAGGGTGGTAAAGTTCCGGAACATGTTGCCCAAAGAAGTTGTGGATGTCCCATCCCTGGAAACACTCAAGGTCAGGCTGGATGGGGCCCCGAGCTACTGATCTCATTGAAGATATCTCTGTTCATTGCAGGGAGGTTGGACTAGATGACCTTTAAAGGTCCCTCCCAACCCAAACTAGTCTATGATTCTGTGATATCCTGGGCCACGTCCTAACCATTTAGACATCCATCTTCTCAATGGAATTGTCAATATTTTTCACTCAATTATTCTTTAATGAATCTCTTTGAAAGGTTGTAGTTTAATTCTACTATGTCGTGGAACTAAGTTGTAAACTCCCAGTAGGTGTTACAAAACAGATTCGTTTTCTGAGTTTGTTCTGTTTAGAGTGGATGTAGGTGGGTGTATATATGGGAATAATTTTAAGAGTCTTTCAAGGTGTCATTCCAAAGATGCACACCTGTAAATGTCAACCATATCTGCTTACATTGCACTTTAGAAAGTATGAGAATCATAGTCACACATATTTTAGTTTGTTTCTGATATTAGCTAACAACATCTCTTTCCAGAACAAATGCTTTTCCCTACAAAAATACAGAAAAAAGATATTCAGCAAACTTCATAATCTTAGGGGCAGATTTTGTGTACAAAAATTATAACAGGTTTTCCATTATTTAAGTATAATATCTCATGACATTACAGGCCCAGAAATAACAGCTTTATCCTTTTGAGTACGAGAAATCTGCAGGCTACCAATGAAACCCATATCTAGTTGTCCGCCTGAGTCTCATGATATTGTGGTCAGAAAGCATAATGCAGGTGATTTTCAGGTATTTTATGGTGTAGTGTTACAGATAAATAATCCAAATTTATAAGGAGAAGGATATGAAAATTAGCTCCAGTAGCATTTCTAAAAACTCCCTTAAATATTGTGCTTTCCCTGCCCTGTGATATATGTGACATCTCCAAACATCATATGTGCTGCTGAGGGTGTGAGAATTTTGCATTCTAGGTACAATGCAACCTAGAATGCAAACAGAAGTTTTCTCTCAATTATTTAACTGATTCATGGTTTGCCATCTACATGTGGATAACTATCCAAAATCTTGATGATATTACTTTTACGTGTCATCAAATAATTTTATATTGAACTGCAAAGTCCTGCATTTTTTTTTTAAATCTGTGATGTTTAAATATGTATGTATGTGTTTCCTCTCTTGTTTTAGGCTTTTTGTTCACAAATGTCCCTTGATAGTCACCGCGTGAACATTTATCAGTAAAAGTTGTGCTCCAGATCACACAGAACACAATGTGAAAAACTTCCACAATGGAATGGAGCAATTTGTATGAAGATTAGTACTCATGTCTACATCTTGACAGTAGTCTTTTAATTGCATTTTGAGCAAAACTATCTACAGGATGAGAAAAAGGGTTCATGACAAACTTCACTGGAAACAACATGGACAAACATGGTTTGTGGTATAATTTCATTTTTAAAAACTAGATTTATGGATTACAACCAATTGAATCAATTATTCCTGTAAATATAAAGAAAATAACTATTTTTCCAACAAGAAGCAGCTGTGTTTTTCCAATACTATTAAAATTTGAATTAATACTAAAAGAAACAAAAAATGAAGGGACTAAGTGGATTACAGGCATTACTTGTTCCAAATGACATAATTCCACCACAGGCTTCATGCTAAGTATTTTTGGTAAAATGATACTTCAGCTTTAAACTATGGTTTTTGAGCCCTTAGTCGTATTTACTGTAAACACTTCTCTATGGAATTGGTAATCATTCTCATGAACAAAAGAAAGAAGCAAAACTCAACATGAATTAAAAGCTGTTGGTTTAAAATGTGATTAATTAAATCCCAGCTCTGGTCTTCACAGATTCCTTTCATGGTGGCCAGTAGGGATCAGTATAACCAGTTGATCTGACCTCTGTCTGCAGACATTTGGTCAGAAGCTGGATTAAAGCACATTTTATAAGAAGGCACATAATCGTTTCTTGAAGACCTAAGATTGTGATGAATTTACAGCCTCTTGATATGCTGATCCAATTTTTACCTACCTTCACAGCTAGGAAATCACACATCATTTTAGGGCTCAAAGTTGTTTTTTCCCCCCTTTATCTTCAGTTGCAGCTACTGGATCGTTCCAGTATCTTGGCCTACAAGACAGTATGTGAACAAAAGCTTTGTTTATGGATCAGATCTTAAAAAAAATCCAGCAGTACTCCTCAGTGTCCACATTGTAAATTGTGTCTTTCATGACCTGAATTATTTGTGGGCCCCTTTGTACACTCTGCACTTTCCACACTGTTGCTTAAATGGGACTGTCAAGGGTCAGGAACAGGATTCTAGTAATGGTCCTAGCACTGCAGTGTTGAGACAAAGTGCCTTCCCAGCTTATTCTTGCATTACCCTTGGTGCACATGCAATCATCTTACTAAATGCTATGGCCAGAACATTGAAACAGGTCAGTGAAGAACATTTGGGTTTTCCTAGTGAGTACTTCAACAGATCTCTCACCTGTGAGAACAACTGGCCTTCTTTGTAACCAAACAGCACGTGTTGAATTAGACTACATTTTGCTTGTCTATGATCAATAATTTGTCCCTAATCTCATAGTTTACTGCCTCACCCGTCTCGGTGGCATCTTTATTCTACTGCTGAACTATATTTTCTATGGGTCCTTGATAAAAATATCCAATAACATTGGAACAAACTTTCTAGGAGGTTTCAGAAGACGCTGTGGATGCTGGATCTAGAACGAAGTATGAGGTGAAACTCATTAATATCTTAATTTCATTAATATCTTAATATGCATTCCTGAGTGGAGATTAACTTTCCACCTCTCCATCACCTTTCACTGTACCTAGTTTTTGTTCCTGTCAGCATTTGTAGAAGTTTTTGAAACAATAAAAGAGGAACGCTTTTTGAAATCAGTGGTGGTTAAACTTCTGTAGAACCTGAAAGACCCCGTAAGTGACCATTTAAACAATGTGATCAAAATGCAGACAGGATTATTTTGTCTGTGATACCATAAAGTATAAGAATCAGGGAAGGCATTTTCACAAACCATCGTACACAATGGTGGAGAAAGAAGATGAAACTATAAGAACAGCTGAAAACTCAAAGAAGAGAGAATTCTGTTTGTTGGGAAGTTTTGTAAAAATCTGCATGAAAAAGTGGTGAGTGGGGTATGGACATTCACAGAATACAAGCAGTGGTACCAACTGCTGTGAGAGTGGGCAGAGCACTGAGAGAGTGCCTAATAAGAACAGTAGTTATCCCACAATGCTATGGGAAAGACAAAAGGAGATAAAGATCATTGCAATTTTTTGGAGCACACTACTGTTGAGCTTCAGACCCTCACTAAGACAACATGGATGTTTTACAAATAGCTCTGCAGCAATCGATCAGATTTAGAGTAATGTTTTCTCTAGCATGTCAGTTCTTCATGTTGCAGGTCTTACCAGTAATCAGGCAAAATCTCTCACGAGGTGAAGGCTGCAGAGTACTGCTGTGAGAAAGGCCACTGACTTACTAAACAGCCTAAGGAAATGGGTATATTATGAATGGTGCAAAAAAAATTATGTGAGCAAGGATTTAACCTAATTTGAATGGAATGGTTGCTGCAGTACCTCTTCAGTCTGTTCTAGTAATGTATGGTTTAGGCAATTCTTGGTATTCACTACATAGGCTAACCCCCTCCTCTCTTTCTAATACTTTGTGCTACACAGATTGACCTAAGGGCAGGATTTGAATATGATGTTGTCCTTGAGGCAGGGATTTTGCAGCCCGAAATGCAGGAATTATCTTTTCCTCCCCTTTAGTATAGACTTGCCACCAACTCAGAAGCCTGTGACGCACTTTCCCCCTCTACCTCTAATGACATAGATGCCTAAAGTTCTTAGCCTGAAAACCTGAATTTACCTCTGCTTCTCTCTCCATGTAGGATGAATGATTCATTTTGTTCCATGACGCTGTTTCCAACTGCAAAACTGTTACATAAAGGCATTCAGCCTTCTGCTTTTCATTCAGCTTTGGGAATTTCCTGTGCTTTACCAGCAAGACCTAGGCAAAGTGAAGTTCAGGATGATTTTGAGTCAGGTGCCAGTAATCCACACAGAATATATATTTTTATATTTGTGCTATTTTTCCTTGCTAGTGTACTTTCTGACATTTAACAGTCATCCCACTTCAAAATTCAATATGTTTAAACTGAATACTTTATCTTATCCATGATCATTTCATATCAAGAAGACATTTACCCAGTCCCAGTTCAAGAAGACTGTCCTGTTCAGGAAGGAACTCAGGAATCTGTTTACATTACAAGACCAGCTATAGAAAGAAGGTACACAAATTTAACTAAAGAATAGGAACGACCTGCACTGGGAATAGGTTATTCCCCAAAATAACTCAATTACTTCTTTTTATTCTTGTCTAATTTTGAAACCAAAATTTTATATATCTCTTTTAATTGTTAAGGTTTTTTTAGTCTTAATTTTCCTCCTAGTTCTCATCAGTATTTCTTATTTCTGTTTGTGAGTTTTACACTTGTCTGTAGATTCAAAGGTACTTAAATATGTATCCTCTGACTAGGCAGGCCCCACACGTGGGCAGCATCTGTTCGACACAATGAGTCTTAACAGAGATGAGGGCTGACCTATACAGAGAGGGATAATGGACAGAGGAGGACTTCTGCTTCCTCACCCAGGTTTCCTTTCTGTATGATACACCTGGATGCTGTTTGCTCCTAACACAGTGATAACCATCCCTAACAAGGTGGTTTCCAGTAGGTGAATCTTTCCAATTACTTAACATTATTTTGACTTTGAAATACTGATGGTTAGTATATGCTAAGATGGTATATCTGAGGCTTTTTACTATTACCTTCAAAACAGGAGAAAAAGAGCCAGGAGTAAAGGAACACTATTAAATTTCGTTTGGAAAGTATTATTAATATACTTTATATAAAATAAAACAAGTATTTCAGAGCACTATAAGATGTTATTGAAACAGATTAAAGTCAAACATCACAGTATTCCAGATATCATAATATTCTCTGCCAGTGTGTTATTCAATATCTTCATATAGATGACAAATGTGTCCTCTAAGCATTTAAATGCTTTGTTTTGTTTGGGGAGGAGGGGAAATGCAGTAAACAGCACTATTGGGCCATATTTTTAGCTGCTGCAAATTAACATAGCTCCACTGGGAGTAGTGCCAGGAATTTTAAATTATTGTTGAACTTTACAGTAGAATCGGCTACTGTGGTACTTCAGTTATATGGAGGGGTGAGATGTAGGAAACATTTGAAAGAAAGCATAATAGATTATCTGTGGATAAGCTTTGCTTCAGTGCCAGGTGAGCTGAATAAAATATTTCATGCTGCAAAATATTGAATGTATGTAACATGTTTCAGTGTTGGCTTTATAAATACCCTATAAAGAAAAAACTGGTGCATACAAAATCACATACCCTTCCAATACAGTAGAATTCTCTACATGCAGACTCTGAAGTAACAGCCAAAAACTCTGTTGTTTATAATCAGTATGGGGATTCACATATTCTCTGATGGAATCCCTGCTAAATAAGCCATATAGTCATAACACTATGTTTTGAAGCAAGAGAAAGAGTGTTATTCTGAATCAAAAATCAGATAAAAGGCATAAGTTGAAACAGTTAACAACTTCCTATTTTCAGACAGCAAAATGAGATAGCAAAACTTGTGTTCTAAAGTTAGGTAATATTAGGGGGAAAAAACCCCACAATTAGGAGCCATAATATTTTTTAAATGCTAAGAAACAAAATGCAATATAAGTTGAAAGAAAGGTGCTTAACTATTCTCACAGTGCAGCTGAATATTAAATTAATTGTATCAGCACTGAAAAAACCATTTGGCACCATGGAGGGCAGGTCAGTAGAGTCACTGTAGTCCATTGTGAGGTTCTAAGAATATTGATGGAACAGAGTAGAAAACACAACTGAAAGTAATCTGATATTGTGTAAATCAATCTTTCCTGGAATGTTGTGTTCAATTCTGCTCAGCTTGTCTTAGTAAAGCTATAAACAGGAAGAAGAAGGGTTCAAAACTCAAAAGAAGGGTCATTGACGCCACAAGCATTAGTGAAACTCATCACTAGCAGTCATCAATTAAAGACAAAAAAAAGAAAGAAAAGGATTAATCTTACAGTAAATGAATTATGAAAACATCAACAGTTATAACAAACAAGACACCATCACATCTGTTATAAAAGGGAAAACCAAGTTAGGAATTAGCAGGACCAACAAGGGCTCTTTTCAAAGATTATGAGTAATTCCCCCCAGCTGCTATCAGTTCATTGGCTCCCTCACCAGCTGGCTGGACAAGCCCCATCTATGTAAACCAGGAACAGGAATTGGGTGCTTGGTAACAATACCCAGTTCTGGCTGTAAATCTCAAAAAGAAGAAAGTTATTAAGGAAAAATGAAACTGAGGTGCCAAAGTAATTCCTTGGTTTATAAAGGGGAGGACTCTTAGAAAAAAAAACTTATGGAGGGCTTGATACCCATCAAATAACCTAGAATAAAACTAAAGGGGACTTGGCAGTACAAGGTTAATGGTTGGACTTGATGATCTTTGAGGTCTTTTCAAACTTAAACCATTCTATGATTCTATGAAAGTCATAATCCTTAAAGAAGAAATAAAGCCTACAGCCCATTAGCTGCCAGGTTGGTGGACAAAATCCACTCCTATGTGAAACTCATCTCAGACACTATTGGAAGTAGAATTCCAGTAATGAAACACAAATGTTTTTTATTAATTTCCACCCCGAAGTATGACCTCACATTAGGGTTCTGGTTTTAGCCCTTTGGAGAGTAAAAGTGAAATTAGACATTTCCTCATTTAAGATGTAACATTAATGTGAAGCCTCTGCTAGTTTCTTTTAACATGCAATTATTTCTTCCTTGATAAGATTCAATTAATTGGTGAGATAATGAAGTAGCTATTCCCCAGGAATTGTTATGTAACTTGTCTTAATACAATGGGAGATATCAAAGTCAGAAATATTTGTTTCCTGTTTTCAGGTCTTTTGCACATGCATTTCACATACTAAACTTTCAGTATTGTAAAAAACTTATAAGCTCCTGCATTTAGTGTTTCAGTAGCACATCACTTTGCTGAGTTGCTCAATGAATGCCTGTTTTGGTCTTATTAATTACAAATGTGTATGTAATGGTATGCCTGTTTGATATCATTATGCTACACAAGCTATCTAAAGCCATTGCCTAAGGACTATAATACAATCTGCTGAACCCTGGGCAGATTTACTGTGTGCTCTACATTAACCTATAGCTCGTGCATCACTGGGTGTTTTCCTCTCCTAATTAGAGACCAGCCAATTGCACTACTTATAATTACCTAATATGATGAGAATTTATGTAAAGAGGGGTTAAATAAAGAGAGATTTAGCAAAAAGCACAAAGAACAAACTAAATATTTAAACAGCAAAGCAGTAAGTTTCAGGATATAAGGATCTTCAAAATTTGCTTTCTATTAATTTGTTGTTTTGAGACTACTTTCTCCAAGCGGAAAACACACTTACATAATCATAAACCACCCCCCCCAGAGTCTTACATAGAAAACACTGACACAAAATTGTCTTGATTTGAATAAATATGTTGATGCAGATAACATTATTTCAAGACACATATTATATGCCTCTTAAAAAACAGAAGTAATTGTTCCATATCAAAAGCTAAACTATCTTAAAATACAGGATTATTGGGAGTTGTTTTGGATGCCCATCTCCTCTTCAGATTTCCTTACATCAATTTTTGTGAGGGTAATTCAATTATTTATTCATACTGAAATTTGGAGGAAAAAACATGCAAAAAATGTGTTTAACGTTATGAGATCAGAGGTGCTCCTGCTACTTTGCCGTGGACCAAAACTATTTCTAACCTAATCCAGGTCAAAGCTGAGCACATCAGCTTTCTCTGCTTTTGTATCTTCCTCCTGCCTCCAACAGATTTCATATTGCAGGGACTAGAGCAACTCACTTTGTCTCAATAAGCCCTGTTGCTTGAATGATTTCTTCTGTAGCAAATGTGGACTAAACTATTAATGCCACGATTATGCAAGTAGTTGCTCCCTTGCTCTCTGATGCAATCTATCTGGATGATGCAGGTTAAAAATAAAAAAAAACAAAACAAAAAATGCTCAAATGTAGTATTTCCCCTAACCCAAGTCATACCAACAGAACCAGGTCAGGGTGCAACTCTCAGTGATGTTACGCCAACGGATCAAAACTGAGAATCTGTGAGTGTGTGTGAGAAGAGATGATACCCTGATCAACTGAAGTCAGCTCAACACATCTTACCACAGCCCTAGCTAAAGAAAATGTTTGTGTTCTGTTTTCAGAATATTTCTAACTTTTCTGGGCTCATCATGTCTACAAAGTACATCAGAGGATGAAAGCTGTTTTGCATAAAATCTGATCTGGAAGTATCTTGAGAGGGACAGAATAAGATTTACATTTAAAGGCAAAAATATAGTATATAAACAAAGCTATGAGACTTTAAACCCTAGCAAAAGAACAGATGAAGAAGGAAGGTGTTTTGGAAGAGCCAAGACAACAAACATAAAGCAGTATTACATTTCAAAGCAGCTAAGCAATAAAAATCAGAGTTCATCATTTGTCAGCACCTTTTGGAGTGCTTTCAAACACTTCTTGTTAGCATTGCCCAACCGATAGCATTTACATGAAACAAATGTATAAAAATGTACCACCATGAAACGAGGGGCTGCTCTCTCCCACATGTCATGGCTAATCTGTGCTACAACGTCCCAAAGATGAGAGAGACAGGGCCTGGGGGGAGTGCCTCAAGATGAAAGAGCATAGAGTTTTTGTGGTCTCTCTCTTTATGTTGATCTTGTACAGTCCCATTTGCTTCCCAAGGGGATACTGTGCACTGAGACATCAACACATATTACAAGTGAGCACTTCTTTCTTATCAATTGTGTATCAATACTGTGAAACAGCAGCAGAGGAGGAAACCTTTATTCAGCAAAGGCATGGCTACTCTAGAAGCTGTAGGAGCATATGTAGTGTATTTACTTTGAAAAATGTGTAGATAGGTCTCTAAAGACAAGAGATGAAGCTTTAAGCAGTAGTGGGCAGACTGTGACTTCATGTGTTTGCCTCCAAAGACAAAGTTATGCTTCTGTCTAATCAACTAATTTCCTAATACAATCCAGTACTATCTCTTGAATATTTCTAGACTACCAATGCATACCACTGCGGAAAACATTCATATACTCTATCCAGTGTACTGGAACAGTGGATTTCTTTCAAACTTTGTAATGCACATTAAGTTAAGCAAATATACAAAATCTTCAGTTACTTGCTACCAACATAGTTCTAATGCAAAACAAAATGAGGGGACAAAGCCAAAACCAGTTGGATTATGTCAGTGCTGTGGACTGGCGGGGGCTGTTGGAAGGACACACAGAGCAGGGAGAAAGCAAGGGAGTCTCACACTCAGGCTGCTGGTTTCCAGATGTCTCAACAGCTGAGCTCTCAAGTGGTGTGGATGGCCTGAAAGGAAGGTCTGGCACTGGCTGGGACAGGTAGCACTGCTGGAGTTCACTGAAGCATACTTCCAAAGAAAAGGCTTGCATTTGTGAGATTTAGATAACATTGTAGTGACAAACAATTAAGGGAAGAAACAGAAGCTCTGAACTGCTTTATGCTACTCGTCCCCTCAATAAGGTGGGTTCTTATTGATGCTTTAACTTGTATTTGCCATTCTATAATATATGTATTGTACAGATGCTATGAAAGACTGGTGGAAGTTGTCATCTAAAGGAAAACTGTTGTACAAGAGATGCCAAAGTCTTTGGGCTAATCCTTGCTCCTATTTTTATATCATACAAGACTACCATGTTTCACAAGAGTAACAAAGGTCAACATACAGTTTCTTTGCTACATGCTGCTGTGAAAAATGCTCATGTTAGAAAATTAATGGTTTATTTCATAATTTGTAATTATTGTAGTGATCACATGAATACTTCCTCTGACACAAAGGATTTTCCTTAATGGAGGATGATTTGTTCAGTATGTTAGTTTTGTCACCCAAATCAGTCTCTTCTGAAACATCATGTACCTTCCTGACTGTGCTGAGAAAGGTTGTGCGAGGCTGTTATTTTAAAATGCAAGTCTCCTTCTGAAAAGTGCATTTCTTTCTTAGAAGATAAACAATGGAAGGTTAAAGTTATCCTAAAGGTAAAATAAGGTCAAAACTGTTCAGAGTCATCAAATAATTTATCCTGGCAAAAGAATACTGGCAGGCTGAGCTAATCAAAGAGTTTGGTTGACTGAACATAGGCTATCATGCTATTGCACTCTATTGACTTTCCAGAACTCGTTGATCCCTTAAGCCTCCCCTGCATTACTGTAGCCATCAAAGAACAACACACATCAGGAGCTCTGCAAACAGGGCAAATATTTCTGAAATACTTCTCAGTGCCCCTTAAATCTAAGCACTTCCTCAAGATGACAAAAAACTTTCTAAGCCTAGTAAACTACTTGGAAAAAAGTCTCTTTGCTTTCCCAAAGAACCTCCAGAAAGTCACATAGTCTTGATGTGGCTGTGAAATAACATCGGCTGTAAAAAAATCTCATTTTGGTTTGTTTCTTTTTTTCCCTGTTAATCCTGCCAGTTGTGCAGTCTCAGTTATATATTTGTACAAAAGAGAATAGCAATTGTAATTTAGGCTATGCATATGACCTATACAGCTATGTTTTTCCTAAAAGTGGGTGCCTATTATCAGCAATTGTTATACTGTATTGCTTTCCGATGGTTTACAATCAAGAATTTCAATGTCAGCTTGTGTTTCGCTTTTACTTCTAAAAACCTTCTTCTGCTAGCAGTCTGTCTTC
>WBMZ01001386.1:0-26493 GCA_013400975.1 Atrichornis clamosus
ACTTCAGGAAGGACACTGAGGTGTTAGAGAGAGTCCAGAGAAGGGCAGAGGAGCTTGTGAAGGGTCTAGGGAGTAAGTCTTAGGAGGAGGCGCTGAGGGAGCTGGGAGTGTTCAGCCTGGAGTAAAAGAGGCTCAAGGGTGACCTTATCACTCTCTATAACTCCCTGAAAGGAGACTGTAGCCAGGTGAGGGTTGGCCTCTTCTCCCAGGTAGTCAGCAACAGGAGCAGAGGACATGATCTCAAGCTGTGCCAGGAGTGGTTCAGATTGGACATCAGGAAGAATTTCTTCACTGGAAGGATAATTAGATATTTGAGTGGGATTTCCAGGGAGGTACTGGAGTCACTGTCCCCGGAGTTGTTTAAGGAAAGACTGGACATGGCTCTCAGTGCCATGGTCTGCTTGACATGGTGCTGTTGGGTCATAGGTTGGACTTGATGATCTCAGAGGTCTTTTCCAACCTAATTGATTCTGTGATTTCAGAGTAAATAAGGAAGGTGGTAGTAGTATTAGTAGTAGTAGTAGTAGTCTTTTGCAAAGAAGTAGTCTTTTTGCCTGTGGATTGATGTCTCCTGTTTAAGGACTAGATTGCCTCCAAACACAGGAGTGGGGCTGCTGAGGGCCAGGGGATCTGGCAGCAGGTAAGGTCCCAGCAGGAGCCAGAGTGCCCTTTTCCCAGGATGGCTTTTTGCATGCATCCTACCTCACTTCTCAGGGACCCTCCATTTCTCACACTGCCCTTGACTATGAAGTGCACAGACTCCTGCTTTGGCTTCCCATGCCTAATGCTGATGAAAGTAAAATACACAAGAGCAAGGGTTGCTTTGGCATTGAGATCCTTTTTGATGATCTTGGGAACATAATATTAAATGTACAGTGAGTGGTTAAGACATAATAGCTGTGAACATCAATGCAAAATGAATTAGATATGCTATGCTCCTTATGTTTTGTGTGGGAGACTTCAAGTGACTGTATACTTGACTGAGAAATGTTTTAATAAGTTATGCTGTATCTCCCTCTGGTGATCAAGACTTGTATCACACTTGACTGAACGTCAAGCGAATGGCAGCTTTCTGAGCGTAGTTTTATTTCTAGGAGGAATCTATGGTGATCTTTAAAACTGCCTGTAAGTTCCTCAATAATCATCCATTATGCAGAGAGTAATAAATTTAAAAAAAATTAAATGTAATTATTTAATTGTAATTTATGTCATGTGAGAACTAAGTGTTAGGTTCTGTTGTGGAAGGAGGAATGCATAAAGTTTTTGATAGAGAACAACAGGCCAGGAGGGCTGCAAGTCCTAATCTTTTCATTTCTGCAGAATGCATGGCCATGCCTCAAAATTAGATACAGCACTGGGCTGGTTGCATCACTGCAGTACCTACTGCTTCTCTGGCAGCCTCCACTTGCAAGATCCTCACAGGTCTCTGGCTCCAAGCCAAGGGTGTGAAACACCTTTTGAACAAACACCATTGCCCTCCTCCCATGGTGACTCCTCCATGTGATCACATTGAACCTTTCCTTGACTTAACCTGTAAGAGCAGCAAATGTCCTTTGAAAGTGACGTTCTGCATGACATTTTATGTTTCCTGGGAAAAAGCATGATCTCTGTGGTTTAAAATTGTTTTTCTCCACTTCAAAACATTGCTTCTCTTTCCTGAATATTTTGATATCCCATCAATTCACAAAGGCATGGGAAGACACCCTGCAGAGATCTTAGAAAACATTAAAATTATGCTAGAGCTTACATTTACTTTTTCGGAGCAAGAAACAAGAAATAGAAGAAACAATTACTTTAAATACCTTTGCCTATTCTATGTCAGAAACCCAGCACAGCTCGTAAGTAGCTTTGTAACAGCGAAATGACCCTTGTAGACTCTTGTTCTTGGCTTAAGGAAGATCTTCAAGATATTGTCACTTGAAGGAGGCTTGAATCTTCTCTAATGCTTTCAGCCTTCCCTTGTGAAATTAGTATCAATTTCTTTTCTAGTGTATTTTATCTCAAGCCCTTTGTGTCCTGATACAGTGAGACACGTGAACTCAGGAGCTGAATATACAAAGAAACAGGTAAGAGCAGAGGGGCTGACAATGACTGTTAATGTTTTGTGTCTTATGGAGCAGACTGGTGAATGCTGCCAGCAGGGCTCTTCAGTGCTGCTCACAGAAAAAACCTGCCCACCTGAGAGCTAAATTTAATTTTCACAAGACTTCTAAAGTGTCTGTGTCAACCAATACACAGGATGTTTCAGTCCTGTTTTTCAACAGGCGTTTGGTACTGCACGGTTCGCTCCTTCAAAATATTGCAGGAGCTGTTGGTCCAGGGAAATTTTTTAAATTCTGGAAAGCAGTGCAATGGAATGATAAGAAGCAATTATGACTGACAGAAACTGAAGACTACAAAATCTTCATTATCTCAATTATTTTAAGGTCTATGTTTTCTTTAGAAGGCTCATACTGGAAGGTAAGTCTCTGAAATGACTTTGTGCGTTCCCCACAGTATTCAGCATGCTCATGACCCACAGGTAGCAAAAATATTCCATTGATTAATGTGCATTAAAGTCTTTGCAGACTGGCGAAAAGGACTCCCTCTCACATGAGGTTATGAATGGGAAATAGTAAGAATTATCAGCCAAGTGGAACATCATGGAATTTACTTGTGGCCTGAGCAAAAATGTAAAAATAAGTGTATAATACCTGATTTGCAGAGAAGCAATCAAATAAAGCTTCACACAACACACTCTGTGGGATTTGTTACTAAACTCATCTGTAACAGACTTTAGATATAAAATGCTCTGTTCACTAATTTCTCAAAGACATATATATGCACTCAGTAGGACCTACATCCCAGTCAGTGCGTTTGAGGGGGAGATCTGCTGAAAAGAATAAAAAGGACCACTTCCAGCAGGTTCCGTTTATTTGTGTAGAAAAAGCACATTAACAGGAACCATCTGTAACATTTCCATGCTATGAAATTATTTCTTTTTTAATCAGAATTTGAATTAGTGTAAAAATTGTGAAACATTTTCAGTCTAAGGACATGAGCACATTTCGAAAGTTATATATCTCCTCTTGAAATCCAGACTAACAGACAGATGTGAAAAGAAGCAGCCTGAACCCTGTGTCTTGACGGGTGCTCAATTTATTAAGTAAATCCTGATATACAGGGTGTCCTATTTTCCCCTCTCAGTCTGATGTCCCTCCAGCACAGTCTTTTTGACCACATAGGTGCATTTATACTAAGTTTCTTGCACATCAAGTGTTTCCATGATACTGAAGCCCACTTGCACCCATGCAATTTCTTGGTTCCTACAGACAGGGTAGGTAGGGCACTTCAGGAGCACTACAGTGCCACAAAAATTGAAGTCATGTACAGCATGGTTTGGTTTGCACCACACTTTTTTTCACATGGTAATTCAGTTGGTTTCAGGGGTTAAAGCTGCTGCTGTGGAAGTCAGTGGAAGCTCTACCATCCCTCTCAAGCACAGCACGACTCACACAAAAAGACTGTTAATGTCAGTAAGTTTGTCTGTGTGTACCAACATAACTGTGTCTGGTTGACTCTCCTTTGGCTTCCTCTTTGGGTGAATGAATGAAAAATGCTTACTGAGCAAGCATACTAGATGTTTACTCAAACACCAAAAGTTTCAGAAAAATGTCCAATTTGAACCTCCCTGATGCAGCTTTATTCTCTTTTCTTAGGTTCTATTGCTGGTCACCAGAGAGACATCAACATCTTATCCTCTGCTGTCTTCCTTGAGGAAGGTGTAGACTGTGATGGTGTCAGCCTTCAGTCTTCTCCTCTCCAAGGGGAACAAACAAAGTGAACTCAGCCTCTCTTCCTAAGTCTTTTTAATTCCCTAGCCAGTGGACTAAGCACAGGATGACTCACGTGGGTCTCACAAGTCCTTTAACGCCTGATTATCCTCTCAGGCTATGTTTCCACCAATGTGACACCACTGCCCTCAGGGTGTATCCCTGATCTGCAATGAAGCAGCAAGTCGAGAAGCAATCCCAAAATCCCTCAGCAATGACCAGCTCTGTGGTGTACTACCCCAAGAGCATACAATAAAATTTCTCACTGTAAGTGTAAAAGCACAATTCTCGTTGAAATAATAATATGCAGGAACTTCTCACATTTCCTGAATTCACCCATGATCCTACTGCCCAGGCACTAACAGGTGACTTACAGAGCTGCCACAGCAGGAAGGCTAACTAGCCAGTGAAACAGCAAGTGTCACTCTATTAAAACATGGCAGTTTGATTTTGTTGACATTAACTTGTAATTGCTAACCCACTTGTGCTTGCTAGTGCATTTCCAAAATAACTAACCATTTAATTCATGTTCACAGTGGTACGGTGGAGAGAAATCTGTGATATGCCATGGATTTTGGACTTATAAACTAGGAAACCAGTGGTCCATGCTCGTTTCAGTGGCTCGTACAGAGCTGGTTTTAACATATCTAGGTCCTCCTGACAGAAAACAGGTCAAGAAATTGGCTGTGAGCATGGAAGGTTTGAAAGACCTGTGAGGGAAGAGGAGGCAAAAGCTCCTATATTACCTGCTCCTGGTAATATAGGTGCATGCTGGCCCATGTCTCACCAGCAGTGTGGGCCAGGAACACACCTGCACCATCTGACAAAGGCATTCCCTGAGGATGTGCCTGCCCATAGGGACCGGATCTCTCCCCACTGGGAACACGAATGAAACGATGAAATAAATTTTCATGTTTAAGGTATGGTGTTATCCATACGGACACAGCTGAGTGGGTGTATATCCCACAGCAGTGAAGCAAGGGTCTTCTTCAAATGTAATACTTCTAATCACAAAAAAAAAAATCAGAACCTGTTGACATTGTTGCACAGAACCCTCAATCAATCAATCACACAATGACATAGCTGTATATGGGAATGTACCCCTGCACTTTGTAATAATATAATTACATGCATTATTAATGTGCTGAGTGGACATCATTGATGTTTTAATGGAAAATGTAGTTAAGGAGTCTGTTACCCTTCGGACAAGCACATCTAGAAGAAAACGTTGAAATGCATTAAAACAGACCCTTTTGACTGAGTTTGTGGCTATAAATGCTCTTCTAAAAAAATTGCAAAGCCCAAAGTAATCAATTAATGATTTCAAGAATCACAACATCAGGTGATAAAGCAGTGTGAGGATAAATGGTTTCAGTCAGAGTTAGGATTGACTCAAGTAGCAGTTTATACGTGTTGGTACCACACTAAACCATCAGAGCATACCTACAAAATGTGCACAATAGTTCAAAGTTGAGCTTTATTGTAAAGCTCAGTTTCCACGCATCTCCAAGAAAACAGCAGTTTTGAAGTACATTTTTCAAAATAATACAAGTAATCAAGGACCAAAAGGCCAGACTTACAAATTAATGTAGAACTGCATGGGGCACATGTTGTGCTTTCAAGACAGACTCCTGAGACTTTGGTCTTAAAACCTCAATCATATATTTTTAAACTTCTAAGGTTCTAAATTCCCTTGACAATTTACTCTTAGTGTATTGAGAATTCTTCTTTTTTATTACTGTGGTTAATTTAAAATAATAAAAGTTATTCTATATGAAAAAGCATTTCCCAGAATGACAGAATGGCTGAGCCTGGGATCACCTCTGGAGCTTACCTGTTTCAGTCCTCTGCTCAATACAGGATTTATCAGGATAGGTTGTCCAAGCCTGCTTCCACTCACGTTTTTAATATTTCCAAGAATGTAGGCTCTGCTTTGTTTTCTGTGAAGCATCACCTTTTCCCAGCTGGCTTTTTTCCACTTGAGAATTCAATACAACAATTGCAGAGGGCTTGATATTTCTATTTTGTTCCCTTCCTTGTTCATCTAACTTTTGGAAATCCAGATGGCAGGGCCTTTCAGGCCTTTAAATAAGTCACTGCCTTTTGAATGCATTTATTTAGAGAGACACACATGCACAATTTGTGATAGGTCTTTGGTGAATTTTAAGAACATACATTTGTCCTTTGTTGTTAAACCACACATGGATGAGACAAATCTGCCACAATGGGAACTTATGAGATGAAAAATTGATGTGAATCCTACTTACACGTGTCTCACTCAACAAAACAACAAGACCGTTTCTGACTTTCTGCAGAAACGTATAACTAGAAACATTTCACTCATTATTTTGGTTTGTCCGTGGCTCGTAAACCTGTCTTTCTGGACTTGCACGGAATCACCAAGAATATGCCAAGAGCTCAAAAGACAAGAAGAAAAGTTGGTTTCAGTTACTAAGGCTTAGAATCGCATTTCCCCGGGATGTCAAGGGTATATAAGGGGAAATTTTCACCACAAAAGAGGAGATCCATTTCACACATATGCCTGTCCTTTCTTGCATCTCCCCATGGTCCTCCCTTTCAAAGAAGAAGTAGTTCACCCATTGTGAGTTATTTTAGCCCAAGTCTGACATTATCACTGTTCTTTGTGGCTGTTACAGGCCTGGGTGCAAAGAGATTTCAGTTTCCTGACAAGTGTCTGTGAGAAAGCAAGGCTTTCTCAAGATCGCTGCAGGAAAACAATCTAAAAGTATTGTAAACTATGGTCTTGTTATGAGACCAAAGAAGAAAACATAAGGTAAGAGTTGCTGGGTTCAGCCAATCCCTTCTGGAGGGTGGCTGGTCAGTGAACCAATGACCTTGTGTTAGTCCAGCGTGCTAAGGTATATAAGCACCTTTGTAAATATAATAAAGAGGTCGGTTTGCATCTACATAAGGCCGTCCGTGTCATTGGTGTCCGAGCTCGCTAGCGACAGTTCTTAACTAAAAATAGTGCTGAATTAGGGTTACCTCTACTTTTCAGAATACTTTAGTAACCCAGACTATATCCCAGCCTTAGAGCTTACCTATTCATTTGGAAAAGAAGGCAACACAGAAAGATCTTTGGTAGGAAATATAAGTGAAGCCTTATACTCTGTTCATACCTTCCCTCTCCCTAAGGCAGCTACCAGTCTTTACCAATATCTTGGTGACCAGCATAGTCACCTCCTCTAAGACATTGACACCTTCTATTCCCAAGTATGCTATGAACAAATCGCATTGCTTTCTCAACCTTAATCTGATTCCACCTTCTAAAACAAAAATAAATTACCCAGATTCACATTTTCTATCTTCCCAAAAATCTAACCCTAAAGCTCACCATGTCCTTAGAAATATAAACTGGTTTTATTTGCTAACATCAGCAGTGAATGCTGCCAGAGGAAGCAGCTGCACAGCTTGTTAACATCCTCTTGTTCCAGCAGTTACTTCACCTCCCCTTGAGGTCCAGAACAATCATCTTAATTAAATAGCCCTCGTGGATGAAGCACCAAGTGTGAGGCGGTACGAGCAGCAGGAGGGTTGAAATCAGCCCTGGCCTCAGCAGGGCTCACCATTTGACCACGAGCAGGTGGGGAATTAACCATGCTCTGAAGCTCCTGGCACATGCATGTGAATGGCTCCTGTGGCCCAGGTGAGTGGGAAGGGAGGTGGGATCCCTCAGCATGCCCGGCAGTGCCAGCCACACACGAAGGCAGAAACTGAACCAAAACACACCCGACCCAACCGCTGGCTGCTGTTTATTATGGGCACTGGAAGCACAATTCTGGCCTTGCATCCAGGGGTGCCACTCAGCCCCACCACTGCGCCATCAGGGGAGGACACTGCAGTTTACAACACAACTACAGAAAAGCCTGTGAAGGTGCTAAAGAAAGTACAGATGCGTCATCTGCTGTGTTGGTCATTCCAAGCCACTGTTCAGGACCTATCCGTGCTTTTGTCTCTGTCACTCTCTTCCCATCACTTCCTCAGGGATGAGCAGGCAGCAGAGAGAATTCCTAGATGAATGAGCCAGACTTGCAACAAAGTCCTGAGCTGATCCAGGCTTGGGACAAGAGTTTGCAGGATGCTGCAGGAGGAATTTGTATACCTATTCCTCATTTAACAACATGCAATCTGCATGTCTTCCTATAATTTCCACTCTCCTTTTATAAATTAAAAAAAAAACCCTAAAACACTAAATCCACTATAAAATAAAAGTGAAAAGCCCTTCATATCCAAGTTTTCAGACTGAATTTTTCTCTCACAAATGAAGTTCTGTATGGTTCTCTCAGGCATGAGCAGAATACATTTTATTAGAGAGACGTTTGTGGACATGCAGGTCTCAACTGACAGAGACACATGCACACAAACAATGCATTGAAATTCAAGGTAACTTGCATTAGGGGAACTGTCCCTGACACAGAGAACATTCATTTGATTGGGACCGGAACCACTAACATCTGTCCTGTCTTCTGTAATTATCATTAACGCCCTCAAATTAACTGTCCTCCGGTTCCGTGTGGGTGTTTGAGGAAAACAGGAAAGGAAAAGCATGCCTGTGCTTAAAATAGTTATTGCCAGAGACTAACAGAGAAAATAGCTGCACATGTCATTAACTATGCACATGAATAATGTATGAGGATTAAAACACAGAGAAACACACGCACGTAATACACCACATCGGTCCACTGTTTTCACTGTTTCTGAGATTTCCAAGCCGAGACGAGTCTCTACGGTTTTTCAGGCGGTCTAGGGGCACCATCTAGTGTTAACATTTGGAAAAAACACATTGTGTCCCAGCCCCTTAAACTCTTCTCCCACCACAGTGATACAGATAGAAAGGTGACTACAAGAGTTACTGAATCTATGGCTACATCCTTCATCAGGAGGAAGTGTGAAATGAACAAAGTGGATGACAACAAATGACACATATCAGAGTCCATCTTTCCAGGAAATGAGGTACAATGCTGTAAGAATTTATGTGCTCACCTTTCAGCAAACCTAGCAGCTGCCAAGCTTGGGCAGCTTTGCTTTCTTAAGCTTTGTGCCTACTGTCCCACCTGGTGTCAACGAAGCATTTATCTCAAGCATAAGAGTTTTCTCTCCACTTTACTTCTGTTATTCAAAAAAGTTGAAGTTTGTTTTCATAATTTCTGAAATCCAAGGGTTAGAATGACATCTGAATGCATGCATATTTCACAGCTAAGTCTGACATGAGCAGTGTATTTCATATGTGCATTTTTGGACAGAGCAACCACAATTAGAGTAACAGACAGAGTTTTTTCCCAGCTTCAGTCCCCCTCACAGCAGATAACTCTGACAATATCACTGCAGTCCACTACACTGACCAGGGAGAGGCAGCTCTGCACCTTCATTACTTTATCAGCACAGAGGGATAAGAGTCTGAGCGACTCTGTTAGGAAGGGAAATGAGACAAAGCAGAGAGCCTCCCGCTTCTGCACACTTCTGGTAGCTCATTCCAGCATCTTTCCATAGCCTGGAAACATGCCGTGTAGTTAGATTTCTTAGACATCTCTGTCCCAAGCAGTCCAAGCCCTCACTTTCCCAATATACATACAATTAGTCCCTGTGCAATTCCACTAATATTTAAGCACAGAACTGTAGTATTTTTTTATTTATATATATAGAACTCAGCAATATCAAACTTGAGAGGAAAATGCTCAGCAAGCCTATGATTAACTCCATTAAAATTGAACTTACTAAGGTTCAGTTCGTCCATTAATCTAAAAATGTACAAAAAATAGTTATTTAATATTTGCTATTTTTATTCCTAAATATGAATATTGCTTTTTTGATATTTAACTCAATATATTTCAAGCAGACTGCAGTGAATTTCAGCCCTTATGAGGACAGACTTCCATCTAGAGCAAAAATTGTTGTCTTTTTTTCATTTTCAAATCCCTCACATTTTAAAAAGTTAGATGTGAATATAGGCACATATGTGTTACTCAAGGCCAAACAAGGGAGGTTTTGCACCGTTCTCAGATGGACCACAACCATCCCTATACTTCTGAAAAACGGAACAATAATGATTATGATCAGTAGTGTATACACAAAGGTTTCTTGTCTTTGAACTTGATACCCAAATGCAATGAGGTTCATTGCAGAAACACCCAAGTCTGAAATTAGCAGGGAGTAAAAACACCATAATGCTAGACAGAGATGAGGCCAGTCCTACTCACATCAAACTTTGGTGGGAAATTAACTTATTTCATCAAGATTTCAAATTTGTTCTAAACACGTGAACAAGTAAGTTTTACACCTACAAGGTATTCCTACAGACTGTAAAAGCACCAATACATTTATTAATTTAAATATTTAAAATTTTTTTTCTCACTTTAACTAATACCTGTCTCAAATATATAGTTCAATAGGTAAATAATCTGAAATCCTGAGCTGTCAAGGACTAGTTAATGTATGCAAGATACATACTGGCAAAGTTTTTGTCAGTTTCTTTTTCTATCCAAGTATTTCTAAGGCAGAGGTACTGTCTTTAGGCACTTATTGAAAGTCAGCATTTTTAACATAGTTGCTGTTGGGAAACAAGACATCAGTTACCCACTACATGTGAAAATACCTTCTCTGAGTACCACATTCTTTTCTACTACATTTAAGGGATGTTTATCTGTGCAGTATAAGTCCACTTACTTAATCAGCTTGGTGATCTGTAGGAAGCAGGGCCAGGCACACTGGATGCTTAGGTGAGAGACCTGGAACTCCTAAAACCCAGAGCAAACGTGGGCTGTCCTCCTGCTGTATTTAACAGGACACACAGACACAAATCCACACTAGCCCAATATCCTGTTTGGCTTGAAATACCTATGTTGTTGAGTACTCTGTCTTTATATAGGCTGATCACACAGACAGATCTCAAACGGCACGTGCAGGCCTGTCTCTAATTAATTTTGCTTTAAGACATCTTCCTAGCCTTATTGTCTCTCTCCTACTTGTTTTGCTAATAAAAAAAGTGTACAGTTATAAAACTACATACTCACTTTCTTTTGCTCCCCAGTACATCACATAGTACAGTAAAAAAAAAAAGTCTTAAACTATTTTATTAATGTTGTTTTAATAAAACAGCTTGTAAAATATGCATGTGTTCCTCCCACTTCTGTTGTTTCAATAATTCTATTTATGCACACTCAGTTCCTTAAGCATTTAAATGAGATGAAGAGTCTGGAGACATACAACAGAATGTAAAACACTTTGATCCTTGTTTTTCTGGAGCAGACTGGGAAATCCCCATGAATAATAAGGAAGGAAATCTAGGGGTTTCCCTGAAGATCAACAGACTGCCTGAGTACTTTCTGAAGTACCATGCAGCAGGAACACTTACAATCGAGCTGGGAATAATACATAAAAGTAAGAGTGGTTTGGTGGATATGCTTAAACTATGCTTTTCCAGGAAATTAATAGTAAGTAACACACTCTTCAAGTAAGATGGTTTCTCCTTTCTTGCTTTGCACCACATCCAAGGAATAAGGAACCACAGACAATACTTACGTGTCTTTCAGTTTTGCAAGCGAACGGCTGCAACAGAGCTGGACTAAACAGTTACATAAATTATTACTTCACCGGAAAAAGAAGTTTCAAAGGGAGAAAAGCTGTTCACAAATCATGCATTGATTTATCAAAATTTGTCTTAGAAAAGATCAAAGGAAGAGTTTTAAAACTTCATAACAGTTTGCTTTTTAGCATACATTTCATTTAGAAAAGTTCTGCATTTATTACCTCTTTAGAAACACTTTTACTCTTAGTTTTGATTTTTTCTTTTTTTAAAGAATGGGGTTAAACAATCTAGAAATAAGTAATAGGTGTTAGTAGGAATATGCAAATACTTGGTTTGAGAAAGAACCCAAGTAAATCTGGTGTAGTTCTGTGGTTTGTTCTGCAGAAAGCAGTTTTATTTCAGTCAGACTTTATTTGATTTCTATTCCTTGTTCAGTCAGCATTTCTTCTCATTCAGTCACCATGACAAAAAAGAATTAATCACCCAGCCCTAGCCTGAAATAATTTTCTAATTATGATTAAATATATTTTTGTCACAACCAAAGGCAGGGATCCATGTCCTGAAGAGGTGGCGACTGATTTTGCTGCATGTCCCTGACTTCAAGTGCCACAAGTGTGCCATGAGTTCTGAATGTATTCCAGGTTTCCACTGAAGTGTTGCACAGTCTCCACCACTGACATGTGCATCTGCATTTCAAACAAACATTGTCTTTTCCCTTACTGGGCAGGTTAAATTTTGCTATGTAAGGGGAGGGAATTTTGTTACCTCATATTGCTGCCAAGCAGACAGCATCTGGTTAGAGCAGTAAAAAGACCGATACGTTACAGGAAAGATGGTGTGAAAACAAGAACAGATGAGAGAGCAAAGGGTGGTATCATATAAAAGACTATTTGTTATATGACTATTTGAGGATTTGTCCAAGTAAATACTGCCAATGCAATGGGTGAAAAGGAGTTCAGTGTGTTTTGCCCAGCTTCAGCAACACTAAACAGAGGTCAAAGACAGAGAACGCAACATTTCAGTCACGAACAGAGGAACATTACAACACCCTATTTTTCTAGTGCCTCCATCACTAAATGAAAATGCTGCCTCAATACAGTTTTAGTGGAAAATAAAGACTAGCTGGCTGGGCCGTAATAACTCCATGACTCAGCCACGATTCAATTATCATTTTCTTATTCTACGTTAAACATATCTGGATTAAAATGAAGAGTAACTTTCAAAAGAAGGCTATGCTGCCTTATTCTATCTGAAACTCACTCATCCTGTCCCTTTCCCTCTCTATCTTTTTTTCTGTGTGCAACAGCACATGTTTCAGTGTGTTTTGAGTGCAGCTTTTGTAGCAGGATCCCCCAGCAAAGTAGACAGGCCCCATTCCCAGACTAAGAGGAAGTGTGAAATGCATGGAAACAAGACCACTTTGTATTAAGGTTGGTCTCAGAGCTGCAACCTCTGGTTCCTACCAATGTTCAGGTAAAAATGTACAAGAAACTTGCAGCCTGGATTCTAGAGGACAAGACATAGTACGTAAGTGACCTCTAGTTCCCACTTTAGCTACCAAAATAATTCTTTTGAACCTATCACCAACTTCCAACTGCAAAGTCTTCATTCTTTGCCTGGAGGAGTTGGTCACTGAAAATGAGGAGACTGTAAGAATCAACAACAAAATTTGAGGCCAAAGAGATTTAAGCATATTGAAGGTTTAATGTTTATTAACATTTAACTCAGGCTTTCTTGTTAACACTGCAATACTTAGTGCTTCAGGGGAAAACAAAAAGGATAATGTTATAGAATTTTTAGATAACACAAGAGAAAACAGTCAATAATTATTAATTTATCACACTGCAGGTAGTTTTCCAGTATTTCATGATCTTATTTGTTGTATTACCCTCCTAAAATATCTTTAATACACTATTTCTTTTATGTTGTTTTCACTTGAGTATCTCTGTGTCTGAAATTATCTTGAGGGAAGTTGTCTATATTTTACAAATTTCTAGGCATTGTGGTCGTTAACACCTAAGTTAGCGACACGATTTTAAACTTACTAAAATGTACTCAGTTATCTGTGGCACCAATTAACACAGCATTAATAGAAATACTATATACTGTGACTCTTAAAATTTGGAACATTTAGGACACATGTGCCCTATATTTTTAAGCTGACTGATTGATCTAATTGGTATCATTTTTATACACTTCAACTCCTTCTCATAGATACCTTTCATATTTGTTATTCATGAGAATTGTCTTCCACAAAAATCTACTGTCCTTTACCAAGCAACCCACAATAAAACACTTTCATAGTCACTGGACGGTATATTAATTTCTCTGTGAGCTCTTTGCCCTCTCACATAACTTTTCAGATCCTGCTCTATTTGATCCATGATTTAAAGGCACGTACACCCATATCTGCAAAAACAAGCTTGCCTTGATATTGTTGTTGGGCTTCCTCAATGTGGAGGAATTCAGGGCTGAGTGTTGTTATCTTACAGTATATACTGGGAATTTACAAACTAACCTCAACAGACTCTGATTCATCTTACTATTGCTGAATTTCACATTCCTCTCACAGACACCTGAAAAGAACATTCTGAATCATAAAGCAAACTGATTTCCACTCAGACACCCATGGCAAAATTGAAAACTTAACTCTTTCCTTCATGAAAGCCATGTTAACTTGGTTTTGTTCCTCACACTTTGATTGCATTTTGCTGAACATCTTTGCTTCCCTTCTGTGCTTTTATGGAGTGCACATGGTGCTGTCTCTGCTCATCTTTCTGGAAACTGTGTGTCTCATACCACACTTAACTGCAGGCTCTGCTCTAGCTCTGTCCAATGCACAAATGAACAAGTTAGAGCCGGCTTTTCACGGAGGAAGCCTGGTGCTTTTGGAAGGCTGATGAAAAATCTGGAGAAACAGTTCATTTGGTGAAAGGGAGGGATATATCCTGCTGTGGAAGCTGGTCAGATACCTAGGAAGAAGTGTGGGAAAAGACAGGAAAAGGATTTCATGAACTCTTGAATTTGGTAAGTCTAGCGAAAAGAAAGAAGATTTGAAGGTCATGAGGAGGACAGGTGATCCAAATGCAAGTCAGAGATATTCATGGCCCTGGCTGTAGTAAGTCTTTCTCTATTTAACATACAGGCGAGGGCCTGAGGATGAACTTAAGAGAGATTCTCAGAGGATTATGACCAAAGACAGATTAAAGAATGGAGATGAATGACTATAAGAAGAGTTCAGCAAAGTCTGAAAAAATCTTTCATTAAAGTTTTGCTTTGGTTATTGACAGGAGCATCAGACACTCTGCTTGTAGCAGGCAACTGTGTATATAAACATATATGCCCTGTAGGATTTCTGCCCTGGTTGGGATTCTTTCAAAATTAGTAGGATTTTCATGTTCCTGCCTGCAGTTAATTTTAAAAAATGTAAGGAATTTTGATTGCAGCAAAACTTTCCATCTTCAAGACATGCTGAGAAGAGAACCTTTATTGATAAAAGAAATCTCCCTGTAAAGGAAATCCTCCAATAGAGTTGGGACATGTATGATGTACATAAAAGTGAGTCTATTATAACCACCATAAAATGTAGTGTACTGTCCTTCTAAACTCCTTCTAAACACAAGGCATCTCCAGAAGCTCTGCATCAGCTGGCACTTGGCATGAGTTTTCAACTGCTAACAGTAAAATCCTAAATGTGTGTTGCACCATCTATCAGCAACAGAAGGCCTGTGTAATCATGCCATTCACTACAAACACCTTTTGTGCTTCATGTTACCTTGCCTGTAAGGAAGGAGAGAGTTTGGAGCCAAACCTCGTTTTCCTAATTTCAACAATACACTTGATGTCTGTAACTTGTGTTCTAAAGTTTTCCACTATGAGAAAATTTACAGAACAGAAATATAACCTCCTTGAATATTATTTCTGAGTGGACTAAGAAGATGTAAATATATCAGTCTGGTAGAGGTGTGGAAAAACAATCCCGCCAACATATGTAAGCTGTTTTGGACTGACCAGGGGTTGAGTAGTTCTCCCTAATATTTGAGACTGTCAACATTGAGGCCAGTTTTGATAAAACACCTTGAAAAAACACCATATTTACTGAACCTGAACCAACCATGTCTGCACACTCAAGTAAGCAAAAAAGCAGGTTTTCTAATTCTTCTGAGACATTCTATTACTTAATTTCCTACAATGAAACAAGTTCCACGTAGTGAAGAAAATACCAGTCATGCTTCTCTCTTGACTTCACCCAATACTGGAAAGAGAATGTAGCAAAATATTTTATGCAAAATAGGAAGGAACTCTGTGCTTTGTGATTCAAAATTAATTGCATAGCAATAAAGTGTGACAAGATCAGACACAGTTGTTTATACCCATATCCAAGACCTTTATTTTCTAGGGCTGCTATTTATCTTAGAACTTCAAATTTCTTTAAAATCTGTAATAGCTTGCAAACAGTTTCATGTCAAATTCCTCACCAGGGTATAGGATGCAGATGGTTAACACTGGCACAGTATTTTCAAATAGTTTATAAGATTGCAAAAGTGGGTCTTGTATGTTTGTAAGAACAATGAACAAGTAAGCAACTGCAGATGTTGAGGTACATTTGAATTCATCAGTCTCTGTGTGGGAAATCAGGTGTTGAGTTATATTTTCTGATATTACTGAGGAAGACTAATACAGCACATGACTGGTTTTCTGTGTATGTTTTGGGGGTTTTATGGAGAGTACCCATCAAATTTAAGAATGAATCAATATCCTGTAGAAAACTCTTCTGTCCTCGGTAATGAAATCCCAGTTGCACAAGATTCTGGGTTAAACAGAGTTCATTTTCATCCTCCTGGGAAATGCTTCATACAAATTTTTGCCTTCTTCCAAATCAACCATCTTTTAAGTTTCATTTCCCTAAATTGCTGGGTTCAGAATTAAACACTGCCCAAATGAAAATTAAAGGATAGTCTGTAATTTTTATCTCATTTGAGAAGAATTTCACCAACTGTACCTAACATTGTTATTACTAGTATTTTATTGGCTGCAACTCTTCTTCGTGTAATTCTATTTAACCAAAGGCTTTGGATGTCACCCAGATGTTCACATAAATTATATTTCACTTGACTTGAGACTGACCTCATTGATGTCCAATAGCCATAAAAAGACTTGACAGTCTTTTATAACCCTGTATTTCTAATCATATTTTCTAGAAGTGATGTGCATTCTTATTGCTAAAGTGACTGTCAAGATAAAGGTCATGTGGAGAATAAGCTCCTTCTAAGGCACAGAACACAAAGACAAGCAGTTACTTCTTCAAACTACAACACACTTTACTACACTGGGTAAACTGCTGATCTTGTTCATAGAGTAAGACACTCCTACTTAAATAATAGAGCATAGTGGCCACTCAGAGGTCATGGACGTGGTTGCTTTTGTCCAAACACCTGTATAAGTGTTGCTTACAACAGAGTGGTGGTGCAATCCATACCACTGCAATGCTGCTCTGGTCATCAGCTCCATCACAAAGTTACTCTTGATGCTAGTAAGCCTCTGTGCTGGGGTAGGGGGTGAGAAGCCCCTTGCACACATTCTCCAGTGAAACAGCAACTAGATTGCTATTCATAAATGATCCTTTTAAATACATGAAAAGAATGCTAAGGACATCAGTTCAAGTTCAGCCTACAGTCTCTGTAAGTCATCCTTCAAATATTATACATATCTTCCACATGTTCCAGACATTTCCTAGAATGTGGATTTTCTTTACATTTTTAGAATGTTTCCTGTGGGATGAAAGATCTTTGGAAAGGTTATGAGACCTTTATTTTTCTAAATAAACCCACATACCACAATTCTCCTGCATGTTGTTCAGCTTCACAAGCTTGCTGATTTTGTCAGCAATGATTAGTTCCATGTAGTTATTTTATGCCTCTGTTTTTGACTCTTCCAGGAAGAGAATAATTTTCTCGAAGGGTACTTCTGTTGCTCCAGTGAGACCCCCAGGCAAACACATCTAAAACATGTCTGTGAGAGCGTTCTCTTAATGCTCTTTTGTGAAAGAGTTTTGTAAAAAGTGTGAGAACCCACGCAGTGATAACTTCACTCTGAACATAACAGGAGAATGAAAAAAACCCTAAATTTTTAATTCTTCATCCCCTTTGAACATTTTGTCAATGTTTTCTGTTACAGCAATCCAACAGAATGACAGGACTCTGATTTTAGCAGTGTATAAATACAAACAATTCAATGGCAATTGCTGAGAACCATCTTGAGAAAGCACAACAAGAAATTCACATAATTTTGGTGAAACATATTTGGTTTAGTCTTCTCATGTGTCATAGGAGCACTAACAGAAAGTTGGTAACAATGAGTATCTTTCCCATCACATATTGTGAGATAAGATGAACCGTGACAGCTACTGAAGAGTTTCACACAGTTGCACACCTCTGCACATCAGTTCAGCAACTGGACCACCAAGGATGACTCCCTTGTTTCAAGCAGTCTGATTTCCTAAATCTTATTTTCCTCAGTTGATAATCAGGGTCCCCTTCAGAGCATTTCTGAAAAGTGATACGTGTTTCTAAAGCAAAACCAGGGAGAACTATGTACACTTAAAAGACCTTGACACAAAACAGTGAGCCTAGAGGAGAAATTTAGAAAAAAAAGCCATTAGTAGACATTTCCTATGAAATAACAAACCTCCTTATCATTTTATTTCCAAACTGCTACTTTTTCATGGTGTCTGATAATCACAGAGAACTCTTCTCCTCTCAGGATACACAAACCACAGGATTCCGATGACTCACACTGAAAGAGCTTTCAAACACACGGAGGACGGAAGGGCACGCTGTTTCTGCATTAAAGCTTCCTGCCAAAGCCCCAGACTAAGCATACATGAATATATTTGGACAAAGTTTTAGCAACAATGGTAAATTCACCTCACTGTAACTGTTCCGGTGAGACACTCTTGCCCATTTTATGAACTGTCTGATTGCATCCTGCTTGACACTTCCTTTTTAACAATCATAGCTAAAGAAAAAATACTTGTGAAACTGATGTTTGCACAGAAAGGTGCAATATTGACTTTTTGGTGCAAGTAGATAATAATACCTCTCTTGACTGATGGTCAGCAGAAAAGGTGATTGGACAGAAATGTTGAGTGTTCTTTGGACAGGATATGTAATGCATTATATCTTTATTTTACTTTTATCACCATAAGCTCCTTATTGGTCAAGCTCTTTATCTAACAGCAATAGTATATTGAAAATTAAAGCGAAGTTCTCTCTTCTTGGAACTGTAAAGAAAAAAAGGGCAGGTAAGTGTGAATGGTTTGCAAGGCAATAAATTTCAGATTCTAACAAACACCAGGGGCCAGCAAGAGACCTGCATTCTCAAGTTCAGAAACTAGATTTGGTTGATGTCCTGTGCAAGAGTGAAAGCCTGACTTGAGAGAAAGGTGTGAATGAGTCATGCAAAACTGAGCTGCTGAGCTGATCTCAGAAGTGCAAAGAAAGACCGATGGACCTACAGTAGACCCCAAGTTTTGTTACCTGGATTTCATCCTATGCAGCTGCAAGTGCAGAGCTTTCAGTAGTTTGAAGTTAATTTGTGTATTTTATAGTCCCCAGGTCCCAGGTACCGACTCCTTACTGACTGCATCTCCTTTACTGAGGACAGAGGCAGGTGCTATAGCAACCAGACTGCACCCCTCATGTTGGTAAATTTCATAATAGCAATAGAGCATTTGGGATCCCAAGCAAGGGGGATTGGTGACTTGTGGGGTAGGTTAATGTGTATTTGCTGGGAATGTCTGCATGACTGACAGGAAAACTGTGGACATAGGACACAAGCATTGCAAGGGTACAATGAGGACTAGAAGCAGGTCTTACACTTTAGGAGGATTATAATAATCTTTATCCACCCATTTCACAGCCTCATTATTACTGATGCGTGGAAAGCAGATAACAGCACTTTCTCCGGGGCGTTGAGTGCATCCCACAGTTTATGTTTTTGCTAGTGCCACAGGGAATTACTGTGCTCATTCTCCTCCTTCTATCAGTTGTGTTTGCAGCTAATGGCACTGCAACTGATACAGATTGTTATTATTAGTCTCCTGAGATATCAGTGTACAATTCAGGGTATATATAGAAAACCATGCGTGAAAGGTTAAAGGAGTTTTCCTCTTAACATTCTTGCCTGTGCATCTTTCTACCCTATTCAAAGTTATTACAGATCATTCTTTCTCTATCCATTCAGGCATATTATGGTACAATTACTATGTAAGACCTATATAGGGCCTTGAAGAAAATAATTTAATAAATGCATGGTATTATTTCTTGAACACTGGGTTTCTTTACCCTGTTTGTGTTAAACTCCCATCCAAACTATTCCATATATGAAAGTTTTTCTAAGAAAATAAAACTGTAACCTGCTTTTCATGTAGATAATTAAAATCAATGGTGGCAGAGACAGGTGTTATTTTCCTTTTTTCTATGTCCCATAGAATATTCTGGAGAAGTGCATCTGGAGAGAGGTGGTTTTGAAACCAAGGAGCTCCTGTTGGGACATGTGATCAGGTGGCTAATTTGAGACATAAGGAGAAATTTCTTGTGCTCCACCGATATATCTTCAAATTATTTTTGTGCTCAATTTCAAGCATCTTGTCTTAAGAAGTGTGAAATATACATGCAGTTGCATACGCTACAACTGGAGGTCCATAAGAGAAGAGAATGGGGATGATCAAAAGGCTAGAAAATACAGTGGATAAAGAAAAACTGAGACATGTAGAGTCATCTGCTTGAGAGAGGATTAAAGGGAGGCTAGGAAAACAGTAGGAGTGACAAGTTATGGGAACCTACCCTAAGGGACAGGAAGATCAAGCAGGTCTGGATGTCTCAGATCACCCAGAGAGTCTGTAGCAGCTCTTCACCAAACATAATTGTAAACACGACCAAAAAATAGTCCCCACTAATAATTGTCAGGGGAAAGAATATTACCACTATTTGTGTCTGAACCTGCTAGACCTTCCATAATGTCACATGGGCACCACATAGTAGAGAAACAGAATAAAAGTTTTTAATACTTCTGGAAGGATTGAGGGGATCAAATAAACAAATATAAGATGCAAGGGTATCTTAATTTGGGCAGTCTCGAAGGCTATGTGTCTACACCCTCATCCAAAAGTAGGTCCTCAAATACACCAAGAATCAATTATAGTGAGAAAGCTTAGTTTTAATGGAAATAAAATTAGAACAGTTCACTTTATTAATTGGGAAAATTCTAAGCAACTAATTCAGTCTGGAAATAGAAAGGTTGATATGCATTTCTTCTCCAGCCCACTGTGTCTCTGCAGGCAGATCCTCACTTCAGTGGCTGGTTGCAGCCAACCCATTGACTTTTTGAGTGGCAGTAGACTTTTTCCAGTACTTTCTCAGACATTTGCCCTTCTTTTCCAAACCTGTGATGCTTGGATGTCTCATCTCTCCCTAGGCAAGAGCAGCCTAAACTCCTTTTCTTTCTAGAGGGTTGAAGCCAATCTCCTCACTTTTTAATGGAACACAATACATCACTGTAAACATCCAAACAATACAAACACCATTCATCACACATTCATGGTGGAAAGCATACCAAATTCAGATGATGGCAAACAATGACCAAGAATGTCTAGAGTGTAAGACCAAAAGGAATCATTCCTGACGTCTGGGTAGTCTCTTAAATAACACAGCTCGCCAGAGTTCTCTGCAATACTTTTTATCTGACAAATTCATATTTTTTCTCTTTTAAATACCAAAATTTCAAATTAAAACTTTCATCTGAAAAACCTGCCCCATTTTTTGAAATATTGTTTTAATTATTATTTGGCCTTGCTGCTGAAAATCTGCAATTTATTTCTAATCTTCACTTGTCATTCTCTTGTTCCTGTGATATTTTCATCTTAGAGATGATCATCATCTGCCGGGCTTAAGAGATAAAGTCAAAAACTTGCTCACTATGTGAGTGCTGACAGTCTGCGACCAGATAATCTCCTAACTTCCTCTTTGGTAAGCCAACTATTTTGAATTTCCTAGTGTGAGACATGTTTTTCAAGTCGTTACTCATTCCTGTGGCTCTGCCATGAACCCTTTGTACATTACCAATATCTTTAATAGTACTGCAGAAATAGTTGCATTGCTGGCACATATTAAATAAGTTTAAAAAAAAAAAGTGCTTCATTTCAACTTAATACTTCCAAATAAATTTCTTAGGCTATTTTGGTACTGGCATTACAGGGGGAACTTGCTTATATACCACTGACAAATGTCTTGTCACTAGTTCCTATTTAGACACTGCTGCCTGCATTCTCACCCTGAGTTAACATACCCTGTTGCACTTAGCTAAATATTTAGGTCTGATTGCAAAATCCACAGTGCAATCTCTTCACAGTTCAGCAACTCTCCAATATTTGTCTTATGAAGAATTTAGATTCTAACCATTTTATTTTTTCCTAAGAAACTGACAAAGTGTCAAATATGTTAGATTTAAGCTTAATGGAATGGAAATGGGAAAAGCACTTCAATATTTTCATCAAAATGTATAAAACTGTGATAACTTGCAATTTGCTCGATTACGTTTTTGAATTTTCGTCTTTTGTGTCTGGCAAGTTTTTGTGTTTGCAGATCTCTGTGTGTATGCAGCTGTATACAAAGAGACAGCCAAAAAATATGTTGATTGATCCTTTTGACAGAAATAATGGTAGCGTTTTTTGTCAAAATCACACTTCAAAACAGGGCTCATATTGTTAGGATTTTGTAATTGTGTTTTGGTAGTGTCAAAACTTGCTATCGACATTTTAATAAATGAAACTTATTTTTCATGTCAAGCAATTATCAATGTTTATTTAGAAGAAGTTTAGAAACCTTAAAACAGCTAAAAGCAGAAGAAAAATATTTTAATATCATAAAGGCTTCAAAATTTATAAAAAAGCTAATCCACCAAAGGAGCTTTCGAAATGTTTATTCCTGCAGGGTATTTCAAATATTTTTTCATTTCATTCTCCTTTGAAACAGGCTGTAATTGTCAGATTTCCTAGGACACAAAAAATACTGTACCCAGCCAACTCTTACATTTGAACCTCAGTCTTCAAAGTGCTGTGGGCAGGTCACAAGGACAACAAACCCCCAGATGCTGCAAAACAGGAAGGAATTGTAAAACATGGCAGCAAAACAATGAGTCATGCGGATGCCAAGCATTTGGGATGGTGTGATTCACACGCCTTAACGTGCCTGCTTGCAGAACAACATCGTCTCAGCAGGGCGGCTCAGCCAGCCAGCTCAACACTTCCAGTTGCAAACAGGACACATCCGCTCACAGCAACTGCAAGTAACTCTCACTGAGGACAAGGTGCATTGAAGGTGCAGTGGCTAGCCCTGCGAAACCTGTACCTCCACTCCCACCCTGTCTGCCTGGGGAGCCCTTCTGGCACCTTGCAGAGACACCACCCCACAGCTCAGTTCTGCTCTCTCAACACCACGTGCTGTGAAGACCCCACCAGATCCTCTTCCACTTCCTTGCCTGAAGGCTGCCTTTATAGCCCACACCTAGGTCACATAAACCAAACTAAACTTAACATCTATTTTTTTCACCCCCCAGGACCATCAGCCTTTCCCTTTCACATCTGCAGCCAGGATTTCCCATGGGTGAACGAGAAAGCCAAGAGGCACGGTCTAGATGGGAAAATCTTAACTGCTTCCATCATTGTGTGTACTTTCTATTATCTTCAGGATAACTGAAAGGGCTTTTTGTTTGATTTTCACCTTTTTTATTTCAAGCTCCCTTTTCCACATCATCTCTAAGTCATCCCACAGACTTGCCCTTTCAGCAAAACAGTAGATCTGGCCTCCTTCCTCTCCCTCCTTGAGTTTTTCAGGACAGACATCAGGTCTCCAAAGCAAAGAATATCATTGCCAAGAAGCAGTGAGGCAGAGGGGGTTTGGTAAGACAATTCCAGGAGCAGAGCACATCTTCATGGGGTTTGCAGAGCCCAGTGCTGGGCATGGAGTACATGCTGTTATCAGTAAGGGGCAGGGAAGACACTGGTCTTTTACAAAACATGTTATCAAGTTCAGTGCTGATGAGGAAGTGTGTGGGTGTCAAGGGACAGCAAAAGTTCCTCTTTTCACCGTTGGCCAATCCCACTAAACTCATGAGACCGAACTGCCCCATTGATTTCATATTTACTGCAGAAGACCTACTTGGTGCAATACTGTTTAGTGCGAACACTTCTCCTGGAAAGTTCCTCTCACCAGGCCCCAAATGCTTCATCTGAAAATTTTAAGTCCACAACACACCTTGGTAGGCACACATGCTAATTTTTTTTTTTTTTTGTGAGTGGCAATATGATTTCTTGTGTTTTCCACTGTCTTCAGACTGTGTTTCCTTCTACTTTCAATACTCCTGTATTCACAGAAACCTGCGGGAATGTGTCACATTGGTAGTGTCACCTGCTTGAAGTAATTTCAAAAAATTACGCAATAGGCGGCTCCATGAACTCTTACACTAGATACAAGCAACAAGCCTAGAGACTCACTTCTAAGACTCTCCCCCGTGTATCACTGCAAATTGTTTGTCTTCTGATGCATCCTTTTTCAGCTCAAAGCAAAAACAAAAATCCTGAAATAAGTAACTAAAACTCACTGTCAGAGCACACACATCTCTACACATGCAAATAATTGCTAAAAGTTAACAATATTTGCTAAGTCTCAAAAGCACCATCCTTCACATAATTATCTTATAAACATCTTTAGAGACTCTGTCTTCTTTTTTTTATATAAACATTTTGCATTAATCCAAATATTTGGACGCTGGCAATGAATGAAACTTCCCCAAATGTGAAGTTTTTCCTTAGGCAGACACAATTATTGATTCAGGTAAAGTTTGCAACAATAGATTAGCTCAAGACTCAGGCAACACTTGCACAACTGACTTTCCAAATGTTCTGGTGAAACCAGAAAATAATGCAATGAAAGGTATTAAAATAAAATTAAACAAGTATCTATAAAAATAATGGGTTTGCATCACTTTTGGCTGATCATCTGACTCTATGCCCATGCCTGAAGAGCTTCCTAATTAGTTATAAGTGTTTTCAAAATAAGTGTTGTCATGCAGCTTCCTTTTCCGTGAATAGATGAGCAATGTTAAGTGATCAATTCCAAGGAAGTAGCCCATGCATTTTAGAACACAGGTAGTTTCAGAAGCGTTATGGATTAATTTGAGGTCTACTCCTTTTCTCTCATTGTAAGACTCAAAGAATGGCCTCAGTAATTCAGGCACAAAGGAAATTAAGGACAATCCCAAAAAACATCCAGTTAATTCACATAGCTTGTACTTAGAGATGGGCCCAGTTTCTTGTGGGCTTTTTTTTGATTTTGCAAATGCACCTCTGTTAAAGCAATAGTTCTAGGGGTATGTTGGATGTTTTGACAGCAAAACAAAAGCAAAAATCAGCAAAATTTATTAAAAAATATTATCCCTGGGATTGCCAGATGAAAATAAATCTGTATTTCTTGGCAATTTGTGCTGAGACTTTTTCTCATTATATAAATCTATTCAATTGCTAACTATTTGTGATTATCTTTTAGTAATTATACTGAAGCACTGTGTGCCCTCTAGAAAATGCAGATATAAGAAACCCTTGGGGATTAGTATGTGCTTAGATCGGCACAAAATCAGTACAACAACATCAAAATCTCTGCTGATCTGTATCAGATTCAATTCTGAACTGCACTGTATTTTACACTATCTCACTCATGTTTGTGATCAGACAAGGCGAGTATCTTCAAGTAATGTTTTTAAACATGACCGTGTCTGTGCTTTTTCCTCAGCAAATCAAGATTTACAAGTTTTTGAGGATGAATGGGCTCACTGAGAAAGGTTTTCATTTTTTGTTAAAAACAAATATTAAAAATCCCACAGTCTGGTAATTGACTCATTATTCTCCACTCTCGGCTTTCCACAGCCACTAGCCTTCTGATTAGACCTAATTTCCCCCTCAGTTTTTTCCACCCTGTATTAAAAGCTGCCCCACCTTCTGCTAACCAAGTCCCTCATCAATTTCCATCGCTGCTTTGAAACTGTAGTGTCTCCTGTCAGCATGGAGAGGGGCAGAAGATGGAGATGTAGTGGGAACTGTTCATCCTGGCATCGTTTCCAATGTCTGTGTGCCTGTTGGTGGTAAAATGATGGGTGTGCTGCCTTGTGGCCAAGAGTCAGAGACACTCCCTTCCCCTTAACATCCACTTCACACTGCACCCACGATTTTGTAAATTGAGCTTTGTTGAATTTACAGGGTTATCATGTCTTAAATCAACTCCCAGAAATCAGCCTTCTGTCTAAGATCCTGGAGTAAATGACAGTCATTTTAATTAGTAACCACAATAACCACTTCCCTACTAACCCTCCACAGAAGAGTGTATTTATCAAACACCTGCCTGCTTTTAGCTGCTGAAATATATGCAACGCTCTTCCACCACTGTGGATTCTCAGAAAAGTTTTCCATTGGTACTGCTACACAAAGGGTGTGTCATCTCAAACATCTGTGTTTGGAGGAAAAAAGGCATATGTTGAACAGAGTTCAGCTGTCTGCAGCCAACTGGCTTTCCTCAGGTGGAACTCAGAGTTTAATATAGACCTGGACAGACACAAAGACAATCAAGAACAAGTCAAGACACAATAGCAATACACAGAATTTCTGTGACTGTAGCTCTTGTGTGGCCAGACAGAAAGTACAGCAGGGTGGAAAGTCAAGAAAACACCAGCTAGCTCTCAGACTGAATAGAAAGTATAACATGCACTATCCAAATTTAATTCATTCAAACCAATGCATTGTTGCACTCAATATATCTCATGGGTCTAGTTTTTACTGCTTTAGGAAACAATATTGTACATGCTTTCTTCCTTTTCCTATGTTTTGGATTTATAACCTATTTTGGATTTAAAGAGAGTCCTGGGATTTTTCTTCCTGTTGCTCACTGTAATTAAATACTGTTTATGCACTTCTGGGTGGAAAGCTTTCCAAATGTTTTTTTCCTTTGATTATCAATCATTAGTTTTTGGGAGTTTTTCTTTCATGACTCAGTCCTTTCTTTACATAGTGTCTTAGTTTAAAAGACA
>WBMZ01001387.1:0-83955 GCA_013400975.1 Atrichornis clamosus
CCTCTCCTCCCTTCCCCCTCCCCTCATGGTTGACCAACTTGATACATTTCTACAGTGACATTTCAGGCCAGCTAGATGAGGAGAGAGCAATGGGTATTGTCTGCCTGGACTAATGGTATCCTGGGCTGTGTCAGACAGAGCACTGACAACAGGCCAAGGGAGGTGATCCTTCCCCTGGACTCAGAACTGGTGAGGCTGAACCTGGGCAGCTGGTAGTGCTTAACCTAGAGAAGGATGAGGTGGGATCTTATTAATGTATGTAAAGACCTGAAGGGAGGGTGAAAAGATGATGAATCCTGGCCCTTTTCAGTGGTGCCCAATGGCAGGACCAGAGGCAAAGGGCACAAACCGAAACACAGAAGGTTCTGTGCATACATCAGGACACACTGTTTAACCAGGTTACCCAGGGAGTTGTGTAGTCTCCATCCTTATATTCAGAAGTCATCTGGACATAGTCCTGGCCAATCAGTCCTAAGTGATTCTGCTTGAGCAGAGGAGTTGGACCAGATGAACTCCACAGGTCCACTCCAACCTCAACCATTCTGTAATTCTGTAGTTCTTCCCATAAGAATAATTTAGACAAGAAACCTTTGAAGTTCAGAATCAAATTTGGTCAGTTTAAGAAACAAATTACAAGAGAAATTTGTCCATAATGAGATAGTACTAGAACTAGAAGATAGTGGAAGTCTCTCATTCATATGTGTCCTATTTTGAAGTTACCCTTAAAAAATTCAGTAATACTTCTCATTGAAAATGCTTACTGATAGAGGTAGAAATGAGACATTGTAAATATTAGAAAATTATTTATGTTGTTTAATCATGCAATGATATGTGTGCTATGCATAATTTAGGTTGCTTTTTTTACTTAAAAAGTAACGAGCTAGGTATTTTGCACACACAGCCACAAGAAATCTTCCCTGTAATCAAACCACTATGTCAACTTTCTTTACATTTAATGAGCTGGTTCACTTAGAATATACAGCAATATCCTTTTTTTCTTTATGGCTAGATGTATAATGTAAAAGATCTTGAGAACATAAAAAGTGCTGCAGGAGTTGGCCAAATGTGAGTTTCAGCAGGGTCTCACTATATGAACACACTGTTCTTTCTCTTTCTGACTTCTCATTTCTGACTTCTACTGCTATCCCCTCTCTGCCCTGCTCAGATTCATAGTTTAATCAGCTCCCTTCTATGAATTTGTAGTCAACAGCTGAATGTTGTACACACCCAACCCCTTCATGTGTTTTAATTATTTTATCATCTTATGGACTTACCCTAACAAGTGAAAAGTCGCGCTTGTGTCTCAAAGGGAATTGTTCACGAGCGTCTGTGATTTGGCAAGAAGTGCTCAGTAATTCTGTGTTTAAAGTATGAATGACTTCGTTATACACAATATTAGAAGCAACAATAAATCTATTGTATTGCTATTCCAGTGTGTTGTAACACAGTCTGTGCACAAGCTGTTCTTGTTTACGACATGAGAAAACCCTTAATCATAAAGGCTTATGTTTAAACAGAAAGCATGCCCTATGTTTTGATCATGCTATAAGCATGTAGTTCTTATGAATAATTATAAGATCTAATCATACTATTTGATGATTACTTAAATCTAATTAGGTTGTGGTTGAGTGAACCTTGATCTTTCATCTTCTATTTTCCATATATATCTGTGCATGAATGTATATATACAGATTTAACTCAGAAATAACATGTTTATTATTATGCTTGCTCTACTAAACAGGTAGTAAAGTAAGGTGCCATTGTAGAATTAATTGGTTTGGTTTAATTAACCGAGTTAATTTGCATCTTCTTCTGTTTTCTCAAAATTGGCCTATTTCTTAATCTAAAAGACTGTGTCGACATATGCAGTATGTAGAGTGCCCTTCTATTTATGTAATACTGATAATAAGCCACCACACAATTCCTCTTAAATTCTCAGTAATGAAGTGCTGGCATGTGTCTGATTTTCTCCACATGGTTTTAACGAAGAGCTTTTCAGTTTTACTAGTACATAATTAGAATATATGCATAAATCCCACTCTATTGCTCCAATGTAATTAAAGATCTTTCTTCAAGAAGAAAATTATAAAGCTTTTCTAAGCAGAGTTGCTGAAACCTGAAATCCTTGACTAAATACATTTTTATGCATGAATCAATCTTCTGAAATAGTTCTGAAAACAATTAATAATGGTCTGCTTAAGAGAAAGCATCTTAGCTGTTTAATGTGGGAGAGGAGTTTCTCAACATTTTCTTCTGCACAACTTTCATAACAGTGTTATGAAAAGCAGAATGTTCAGGCTTTCTGCTCACGTAGAAGATACAAAATTCCTTTGTGCTAATTAGTTCAAATAAAACTCCTGACAGGTAAAGTTATTTACCTATCTGGATGTCTTATAGTATATACACCAGTAAAATACAAAGCAGAAGACTTTAGAGGGTTAATAGAAGTAATATTAATTTATTTAAACTTCACCTTCCTTTGCCCAGGGTGCAGCAGAGGCAGCTAACATCCACAGCACTTTGCACATCTATTTCCGGGCTTCTTTTCTTGCCTTGGTTGGAGGACTTCCAGGAATTTGTCTAAGAATTTTGAGGTGCCTACTGCTGCTGGAAAAGTGTGAGTGTGAGAGGCTTTTTCTTCTAGCAAACTCAGTTTGTAGAAGTATCTGCTAGTCTTTCCTGCTCAAAAAGTGCTTAGAGCTTTTGTCTGCAACTGACTCCTGGTTATGGAGTGTCATTCACCCACTGCGCTGGTGCTACCAGAAGATCTACCTACAACACCTACAGTGCAGCAAGTAGTAGCTAATAGGCACATTGTTTTGTGCAGAGAAGTTGTGGAAGGGCACTGGAAAGCTGCTTAAGACAGCGTGGATCTGGTAGACAAGCGTGGACATGTGCCACAAGGCGCAGACCCTGTCATATGCTGGAGCAACTCGTGGTACAGCAGAGGCCGTGGCTCAGAGCTCTGAAGGGAAAAACCATGGATCCAGTTCGACGCATTTCTAACCTAGGGAGCAGAGCATAGCAGTTTTATTGTCAGGAACAGCAGAGGTTCTATTCGGCTGTTTTGTGCTTCTTTTGTTTTCTTTGCTTATTCTGATTTAACCACCTGTAAAATTTCTGTTATTTTGATTTAATTATTGCATACTGCTTATCCTAATCTGGATAAATGCTGATATTTAATCTCAGCTGGAAAATACAAGCAAGTTTAGCACCTCAGAACATCTCTTTACCTGTGACAGCAAAGGACAATGATATGTTTTGCAGTTCTTTAGTTTTTTTTCAATGATGGATGTCTCTGCTGTGAGACTATGCTATTTCAGTATTTATTTACATATTTGAAATTTGTATCAAAAAAGTAAATGTACGAGGCTGTGAGGAAAGTCCCAAATCATCCTTCAAAGTCTAAAATGTATCTCATCAAGAATGAGAGTAAAATATTTTATTTCCAAATGTCTGTAATCATCACAACACTAAGTAATAGTCTCTGTAATTGCAACTACTCCTAAAAGTAGTGGTTTCTGTGGATAACACTAAATGAAATGCACAGACAGACAGTAATGCCATGAATATAAGTTACACCTGTATCTTCCTGTATAGGATTCCTTGAAGACAATACCTATAACGAGGACATAAAATAAGTGAAGGAACTCTTCCTGTAAAGAATGAATACTTGAATACAGAGGCTATAGATGAGCACTGAGGGAGCAGAACTTGCTGATGAAGCAGTACAGTAGGACCTGGTAGACTACAAATAAAAACAGAAAATTGCAGCTCTGGTGGAGGCACATTTTCTTTCCTGAAGGCAAAGTAAAAAATCTATTATGCTGTGGAGCATACGTACAGAAATATCTAACATGGTTTTCATGTCGTACATCTCAGTTATTTCTAAAGAAGTGGAAATAATAATTTTATGTGCTACATAAAGAATTGCTTATGTCTGCTGGTCGTTATTGTCATGACAATTTTATTTCTCCACAACTTTCTCAACTTGAATTGTAGCCATCAACTTCACCTGTTACTTGTAGATGTGCTTTATTACTTTCCTATCCTTCACCCTTAAGTGGCAGACTGCTTCATCTGGATGTACATTTCCAGTTAGTAAACTCTTGATCTTCACACTTTCACAGTTCATTTTACAAGGCAGTGGAGGAGGGTGTTAGTGTCTATGCACTGTCCACGTACCTACATCACTGAATTTTTTCAGACATGACAGACTCTTTATTAGCCCTAGTGTGTGCTATTAATATATAGGTTGCTGGATAAAAGGACAGTATGTTGTGATTGATAGTTCTTTTACCATACCATCTAAACTTAGGCTATAAATACGTATTTATTTTTGTAAAACTATCATTTAAATTCAGCAGAGCAGGAACAAAACTAAATTAACATACCTTCTACCATTGTGACTGAAGTTTAATTATTTTTATTTTATCAGCCCAGTAAAAGAATTATGCCACTGAATCACTGTATAGGTACACCTTCTACAAGTGTTTTGTGACAGACACTTGGCATATTCCCAACAACCTGAGATCCTTTTCCAGTTCTATGTATGTGAAAGGGACCTAAACAGGTAGCTCAGAAAATTTCTCTGCTGCTCAGAGGAAACCCATTCATATTAACTTATGTAAAACCATGGTGCAGCTCACCAAGCTGTAACTTAAGTGTGGCATACAGAGAGAAAATGCATTTCTGCATCAGCTACAAGACTACCTTGTCTCCTCTGGAGATCATCAGCTGTCTTAGCTCTGTATTGCTAATCCATTCCTAGATAGTGGTGATTTCTCTTCAGTGAACTAGCCAATGGGAAGATATAAACCTCTTTACATTTAAGGACTACATCATGATACATATATGCAAACGGCCTGAATTAAGGTCAATGTCTACTTCTGACATGTACTTCTCTTGTGAACTTGATTTGTAGCACAAATATTCCATGAGGGTCATCCCTGGGATATGTTTAAATAGCCACTCCTGATGAACTATCTTTCTGTCTTTTTCTCTGTCATTTTCTCTGATCCTCACAAATTGCATTTCTTTTTCCAGCAGAATATCTTTAACTGTGAAAATTGCCAGAACTGATTGTTTTTCTCTCTATTGAAAGAAGTAGAAAGAATATTAGCATATAGGAACTTTGAGAAACTCAGAAAAGAATTCGCGATTCTGGTTACATATGAAGATGTTGTGGCATGTCTTAGGAAGTATTCTGCATAAAATAACAAAGATCTTCATACTATGACATCCTGTCCTTGAACACTTGATCTTTCCAGTTTCCTCTGTCATTATGCCTGTTCTTATCTTCTCTCACACCATGCAGATGTATGTTTCTTATAATCTTCATTTCCACTGTTTTCTTTCTTTCTCCACTGTTGCCTTGATTCCTTCCATGTCCCTCAGGCTTTGAATGACGCCTTCTCTTTCTCTAACAAGGGCGGTCCTCTACAAATTTTGGCCCATGATCAAATTATTTCAAGAAACTTTCCAGTACTCATCTGTTCCATGTTAATCACTCCATTCTTTCCTTTTTGTTTTAAATTGGCATCACAATACTTCTTTTCTGTCTGGATTACCATTTACCATCTTAAGGGAGGGATGGTATCTTTCATGCTCCTCTAAAGTGTCACATGCATTTACAATCATATTCTTGTATATATTTGCATGTTTGGACATAATTTTGAATAACTATTCAAAGAGTTGTCAGATTAATATGCACAGAGCAGGCAACAATACAAAAAAAACCCTTTCAAAAGCATACAAATAAATGCAAGTGAACATGAAGAAATCTTTCCAAATATATGCAATCAGTTACTAATCTTATCTTTCATCATGTGCTGTGCTTTCTCTGTGTCTGCTTTCCAAATCTGTAAAATTGGCAGAAACACCTGGAGAAGTTGAATTTTGCTAAGAAACCTGAGCATTCATAAGAAGCATTAGTTAAAAGTGTGAAAAAAAATGCTGCAAATATTTATGTTAGGGATCCATAGTATCCAAAGTAAAATCCTGATTTCACTACAGAAAAAAAATTCCTCATCTCAGCCACCATTAACCTGCACCACGGTGGATGGATAGTCTGTGATAATTTTTCTGGGTATGCTGTCAAAATGAGAACTGTTTCGTTTCAGGTATCTTTTTCATTTTGCACTGTCAGCTCTATTTTAGTTTAAAGTCATTCAGGCATCACCAAAAGCTAGAGTAAACCACAAAACTGATTCTTTATCAAAAAGGGCCCTGTTGAGCTTCTGCTGGGATAGCCAGGATGTACCTAAACTGTGTCACACGTGCACTCAGCTGTGCACCTGCATTCCTGGTTGCTCCATCATACATCATCCAGCTTCAGAGTTCTGTGGGAACACACCACAGACCTAGCTTTGCCTAACTGAGATTTTCATGCTCTCAGACCCAGACTTATACATAGGCCTGGGTGCATTGTTATGGAAAGACTGAAAAAGCCCCTGAGTTGTAAACTGATTCCATTATGGGAAGTAATAAAAGTGCATATCCTAAGCATTTGTTCTAGAGAAATTCTGTCACATACCTGGAAGTACAGTGTTTGCCCCAGCTAGCCTCAGGACTAACAGTGGTGACTATTAAGACATCTTTTCTGAGGAGGGACATCTCTTCCCTTGTGAAAGGGTATGCTGAGCAGCAATGACCTGCTACTACCCCAATGCTTGAGCCAAACCCATGTCCCACAGAGGAAGCGAGGTTATAAAGAAGAGATAGGATTCTGCATGATATAAATACACTGCTATGTAAGATAAAATTATACGGGGCTGATAAACTATTTTGTTCACCTGCTTTTCATTGCTGCTCTGAAACACTCTGCTTGATGGATATAACTGAAAACAGTCAAACAAATTTTGAAAAAGACATGGCCAACACAAATGGCAGCTCTGAAGACCTTATTTCTTTGGGAATAAGCAACTGCACTGCAAAAATCGACTGACCAAGAAAGATGTCTTTTCCAAGCCTATCCATGCACTCTTCCTGTTCCTGAAATCAGCCGTGTCAAGCTAATGATTCACAGTGACAGTCTGCTGCTTTCCAAGAAAATTTGAATCTCAGTTTAGGTACTGAAATAGAAATAGGTGAGTAAGTGCCAAGGACAATGATAACCATACTTACGGGCCTACCATAAATCAGAAAGTTTTTCCTAAGACAAGACATAACATTTAATTAAGCTTAAAATATTGACTGGTGTGGATAAAGAACATCTGTAGAAAGAATGTCGAGCAGAAGCAGTGCATGTGAAAAGTGAAGATTGGGACTATCCTTCAACTGAGTCCAGTTCTCATTTGTTGCCTTTTCTGCTTTTTCTGATGTCTTGGAAATAACACAATAAATACGATTTCCTGCAGTCATCTAGACAGCAGTTTTTAATGCATTAATAAAGCCAGATTTGACATATCTTCCTTTGTTCATTATTTACGGCAGTGAAAGGGCCAGTAAATGTACAGTGATATAACTAAGAGCACAATTTGCCCTACTAACTGGAAAAATCAAAGCTGCAAGGAACATATAGAATGAAAAATCTGTGCCCAGTAGGAGAAGAAGGATAGGCTCCCAAATTGCCATGTCTCTGTCTGTCTTCACTTGTTAAATGGTATACTTTTCATTAAAAAGCTGTCTCCTACTATTTGATTTTAAGACACTTTATCAAAAGGTGGCTATATATATATATAAGATATATATAAAATATGTATAAGATATATAAGATATATAAGATTACCTGTGTTGTCCTGTATGTCAGAGATGAATAATGATATTTTATTGAAACTAGTAATCCAAACAGTATACCAAGTTTGGGATATCTATCATAAATATGTTATTAAAATTCCAATATTTCTGGAAACGTATAGACTTGCTTTCCATTGTATTTGGTAGTCAGAAGGGAAGTAGTGAATTTAGACCAACTAAAATCTATTTTTTAAAATGAATTTTACATTATTTTTTAAGTTCTTCTGTGTAACCATGAAAAAACAATTTTTACTGTTATTTAATTTTTCTCACTTTTGGATGGGCTGTCTGGCAGATAAGAGATCTGAAAATGGGATTCTTTCCAGTGTTGTCTGAGGGCCTTGGATAAAACTGGGCAATTCCTCTCTAACCCTGTACAGTCAAAAGAAATGGTTGTTATCCAGAGGTATCTCTGTGTTCCTAAACTTGCTTATGCTTCCCTTGATTAAGATAACTTCATGAAATCCTAACTGATCTACATGGAAAACGATCAAACAAAAAAGCTTTAACAAAAGAAATAATAAAGATAAAATAAAGAAAAACAAACTAACAACTCCCCCATTAAACAGCACTGCTTGCTGTCTCAATAAATTCTTTTAAATAGAAAATAAAGATTCTACAAACAGCAGATAAACAATGCAATTTCTTATGTAACACATCATTTTTAAACAATCAGCATTTACATTTGATGTAATTCAATTCCTCAGGATGTTAAAATGATTCTTATCTGCATTTAATTGACAAAAATGGCTTTTAAAATGCTAATTGTCTGTATCATGATATTATGCCTTTCACATGAGATAAAGCCAAAGACAACAAAATGGTTCTGTCCAGAAATGTAAGCATCTACAGTAGTAATGCTTCAGAACAGACTGAAAATACATACTAAAGTTTACCGCTTCCCATGGTTCCATTTGTGTATCTCAGACCATTCTGTGTCTATTAGGAAAATTAACCATGTGATATCTAACATCATTTGTTTCACTTTATAGATACCATTACCAGGTTTCCTGGATTTGAGCAGTATCTACACCTACCATAAAGCATTCCTCTCAGAAATCTTCCTGAAGCTTCTCATTGGAATGGCTTCCATGAAAGGAGAACTAAACTAAGGTCAAAACTTGGTGTAAAAGCCACTGTCGTATTTTCAAGCACCTTCCAGTCACTCCAGAAGACCATTATATATTTGTGAGAAGGCTAACATCCACTTCAGTCTTCAGCAATAGCAATAAATGGATATACTGACAAGCAGGAGACGCTTGTTCAGTTCAGGTGAGAAATCAGCAGATTTCACAATGTGTAAAAGAATAATCTAGAGCATCCAGCAATAAACCCATGGACATGGCACACACAAGAGTCAGTGATGAGGCTCAAATCATGTTGGCACAGGAACATATTCCATATTAGTAGTGTCTATGAAATATTTTTATTTTTTAGAACAGATTAATAAATTGTGGAGGGCTTCAGAATATTAAGTTTATGATGAGAACAAGAGAAATTTTAGTGTCTGATTCTAAAAGACAGAACAGTGATGCTTGTCTCCATGTTTATTTAATCCTGAGCACATAAAAAAGGCAGACAAGGACTGCATGATTCATTTTGGAAATGGGCAAGCAGGGAGTTACTAATGAGACTGCAGTTTATATATATTTTTTTAAATATATCTTTTTATATATGTGGCACCAAAATCATTGGTTCAGAATTCTTATGCAGAAATATAAATTTCTAAATTTTTTTTGAGAATTACTGAAATTTCTTCTAACGGGAAGGACGTGCTAGGGCAGGCAAGGACTGTAACTGCTCTCACATTCTCTGAGGTCTCCATGCCGACCTTTTATAAGCAAACACTTTTTTCAGCGTGATCAGCAGTGTTGTAGCAGTTATGTAGTTGTTAATGTAGAAACATAGCTGCTAAAACCCACTACTCCTTAGAAAGAAAGAGAGAAGAGGAATATAGGGCAGGTATAGCAAATAACAAAAGAAAATGGGCATAAATAAACCTGCAACTGTGCAATCCAATTCTCTCTCTCTTTACCTTTCCTTCACAAATTCCACGGGCCACGCCAGGAAGGAAGAGGATACTTTTGTAAATATCATTTTATGATTTTACAGTGTGAATAATCATAATATGTCATTCACATCCATACAGTAGAGGTAGCATCATAGCCCTATGTTTTTCCCCTAACTGTTGCTGGTAACAGTGAATTAAATGTAGTTACATACAAGCTACTTTTCCTTTTCTTGCTACTTTAAGCTCTATTAAGACGATTTTTAAAGTTCTACTGACCTCTGTAGACACTAAAACACAGCAGAAAATTCTCACATTTGGAAAAGGGAACTTGTTTACATGCATTCTCTAAGCAGTCAGTCCATCAGCTCTAGTTTTTAATGAAGCATTTTTTTCTGTTTTGGCAGAACTATTTATTTGTATTAGAAACATGCATCATTTCCAGGAAAAGATTCTTGCAGCCACCTGTAGATGCTTCATGAATGACTGATCTCCATAGATGCCATAGGTAAAAGGAAAAACAATTTGAATTGTAAATTGAAGCTTGCAGACTACTAAATCTCGCCGCATACTGCTCTGGGCAGTATGTTGAAGACCCTGGAGATATTTCTTTAGCTACCATTTGAAACAGGCACAAATAAATGAACCAAGGGCAACAAACTCCCTTAATCATTGTCACACTATCAAGGCTAACCTAACAAAAACAATGACAACGTATGACTTCTGAAAAAATAGAGACATGTAATGAAAGATTTTATTTTTATGTTTGCTAATGAGGATGGCTCACCTGAAGCAGGCTTTTTCATCTCTTTTCAGCTGCTTTAGGGAAACACCATCTCTCTTTTCAGGACTGGTGAGGTGGGACAGTTGCCTGGACACTGATGAAGAGCATGTGAATTTTGCTAGAAGAGATGAGCTGAACAGAGTTCACGGTGAAAACAGAGAGGAACCAGATGGACCCTTGAAATTTGAGCTTGGTGTTTGTCACCAGGATCCAGAATACAAGTCCCCAACTCCCTTGCCACATGCCCAGGTCAAACTGATCACCAGCTGGGAAGCAGGATGGAATGTAACAAATGCCATTCAGGTAACCTTTTACTTCCACACTTTTTCCACCCATCATTTGAAAAACCTGGTCATCACTTAGCCTGCTCTGTTTTATTTAGCTGTACCATCATCTTGTGTATTCTAAAAGGTTTCTGTGAATTTATTACTCACATATTTGAATCTTTCTGCATGAGATTAGCACTCTTATAAAACTGAGTTCCAAAGGGAAAAATGATACATATGTTATCTGAAGTTTTAAAAGTGTTTAAATTAGGTGAAATTGAAAAGGTGGTGATTGCACCTGTTTTGGAAGTGCAGACATTATCTTTAATGCGCATATTTGAATTCAGTGACAGAGATGTTTGATAGAAATGTGAGGTAAACATCTAATAAAAAGAGGATGGTAAGAGCCAGACTGACGTCAGATATAAATTTACTGACATGTAAGTTAAACTAGAAATAAATTGAAGCACGAAGCACAAGAAGTGTAATAATACTTGTCAGTGTTAAAGAAAATAGTTAGGTTGAATAGACTGAAAGCATTTGGTCCCAGCATTCTGTGTGGAATTTCAGTATCTTTCTGAATCCTTAAATTTAGCATTAAATGTTTCAGAATCTTTTTCTCACTTTTCATGATTCATTTCCTTACATAATTCTATCATTACCACTAACTTTCTGTCTGACATGGTAAGAAGAAAACAGCATTCACAGACACATCTAGTCCCAGTAACTGTTACTTGAACACTTTTTAATGCCACTTTAATTATAGAAAAGTAATGCTTCCAGTGTCACATAAGTCTGATTATGCCTATGAACGTTTGTTTACATATCCAGTTCATCCCTCAGCTCTGCAAAGGAGGAGAAAAGGGACATATTTCTAACCCTGCTGTATTTTCAAACATGAGCATCACCACATGAGAGCCAATGCAATAACAGGGCACAGTAGCATATCATACTCTGAAAGTGTTCATCTGCAAATGAAAGTGTGAAGTCCTAAAATACCCCAACTGCATTCTAGTAACACATTTTATCTTGTCTCCCTCAGCAGCATCTAGTCAGGACAGGAGTCTGGGATGAGAGCCCATTGTTGTCCCTGTGAGTTTTGTCTTTGACTTCATCAAAGCCAAAATTTCATTCTGGAAGTCAGTTTTGTCAATATTTGCTGTATGACCTTTTGGTAAATCATATTTTCTCATCCTTTTCCTTTCTGAAAAACAAAAATAATAATGCCTCTGTAAATACATCAAAGTGCCAAAAAAAATCCTAAGTGTTTTTGTGTACACAACTACTGTTAATTATTAATATTATAGCTTTCAGTTAAAAAATAGACTGATAACATATTTTAAAACACATTCAACATGAAGTTGCCTCTTTAAAACCAGCACAAATTCAAGCTAAATTATCCAATCAGATCAGTAACTATGATCTTAGTCAAAATTCTCAGCATGCTGAGTGTTGCCTACCATGGCTCTCATTTGGTCAAATATTTTAGAAATTAGCATTAAAAGAGCAGTTGCTACAGCTGTATTGAGGTTTCATCCTAAGGCAAGCTGAAGGTTGCAAAGCCTGGAAACTGCAGTTTCATTAATAGTACAACAAAAATGTCCTAATGGCACATTTTTAAACTGTGTGCATGTGTGACCACATGTGAATCTATGAACACATATTTGTATTTTTCCTATTTCCCAATACCTGGGACGGGGAGCAAGCCATTTGGTTTTAAAACAAAGGTAGAGAGCAGAGAAAGAGAAGGGGAGAGGCAGGGGAGGAGAGAGGGGAGAATATTGAATGGGCATCTGTCAGTAGAAAATAACAGTTTGAAGAAATTTCTATGAATAGCTTTGAAGAGAAAGTCAGAGTTGTGAACAGAATGATTAAAACAATCCAAACGTTCTTGACTGGTGAAGACAATCTATGATAAAATGACAGTTGTTTTGCCCTACCCAGAGGAAAGGGCAGAAGTGTTTTGCATGGCAATTAGAGGTAAATATTTCAGCTGAATTTTGAATTGTTCTAACCAGTTATTCCAGTGAATACAATTAGTCTAAAAGTGAAATTATTTCACAATTCAAATTTATTACAAGAATGATTAAATATTTGGTCTCTGTAATTTAATACAAGGGTTTTCTCACAGGGTTTTAAATAGTATTTTCAAACAAACAAGAAGAGATTTTTATTTTGTTCTTAACTTGAACTGAACAAATATACACTTTTGGTGCTGATACCGTATGTGTAAATGATTGCTTCAGACATTTAAGTTTCCAGGGAAACATGTTTCGTATTCCAACACTGCACAGGCAGATCAAAACTTGTGTTCAGTTAATCTGGGTAAGGACAGAGACCATAAAGCTGAGTTAATTCAAATGGGAAAATGTACAGCATCATCTGGCAGAGTGATGCAAGTTGCATTTGTTTGTGTGTAGCAGTAAAAGGCCAAAATTATTTGTAATGACTTGTACAGTGGTGCTGGATAGATAAGCAAAGCAATAGGCACAAAGAAGAAGGTAGTTAAATTCTAATGGTACAGTATTTCACAGCAGAACCAAAGGACAATAAAGACTATTTATTTGCCAGTCACATTTCGTAGAATTTTTGCAAACACTATGGCGAAAGCCAAAGTAAAAGAAAAAGGCATTCAGTCTATAGCATCATGAAGGGGCACAAGAGAACAATGAATGGAGAAAAACAAGAGAGGAAGAGAAGTGAAATAATGGAAAGAAGTGAAATAATGTTAATCTCTGTAATTTATACCTATGAAATTTATAACTGGAATTTCTGCCATTGTGAGTTGATCTCCACTTAGGTCTCAGGAGGACCTAACAGTGAAAAAATCAACCACTTGAACAGAAAGCTTCAAATGACCTTCAGTAAAATGATGCCTACACCATCTCTAAAATTCAGTCTAATATAATTACACAATTATTCTCTGGATGTTTGGTAAAACATGATTAATCAAATCTGGCTGGAAAGCAGCCCAGTGGAAAAGGAACCTGGGTGTGCTGGTCAACAGCAGCTGAACATGAGCCAACGTGTGCCCAGGTGGCCAAGGAGGCCAATGGCATCCTGGCCTGTACCAGCAATAGTGTGGCCAGCAGGACCAGGGAGGTGATTGCCCCTCTGTGCTCAGTGGTGGAGGACCACACCTCGAGTCCTGTGTTCATTTTTGGGCCCCTCAGTACAAGACAGACATTGAGGTGCTGGAGCATGTCCAGAGAAGGGCAACAGAGCTGGGGAAGGGTCTGGAACACAAGTCCTGTGAGAGCACATGAGGGAACTGGGGGTGTTCAGCCTGGAGAAAAGGAGGCTCAGAGAAGACCTTATCACTCCCTACAACTCCCTGGAAGGAGGCTGTAGCCAGGTGGGGGTTGGTCTCTTCTCCCAGGTAGCCAGCGACAGGAGGAGAGGACATAAACTCAAGCTATGGCAGGGGAGGTTCAGGTTGAACATTAGGAACTATTTCCCCGTGGAAAGGATTGATAAGCATTGGAACAGACTGCCCAGGAAGGTGGTGGAGTCACCATCCCTGGAGGTGTTTGGGAAATGACTGGATATGGCACTTAGTGACATGGTCTAGTTGACAAGGTGGTGATCAGTCAAAGGTTGGTCTTGGTGATCTTAGAGGTCTCTTCCAACTGAAATGATTCTGTGATTCTGTGCAATCATACTGAATGTGCTGTTTGATTCAATGCATCTTATACCTAAGGTTGACAAAATTTATGTCCTTCCTTTTGCAAAAAATTAGATTGTATTAAGATTAGAAATATCTGCAGCACAGGAAATTTTTATGTTCCATGATCAGAATAACACGGTAGGGTTCTTGACTACTGTGTGTACTTCTAGGAATAACATTAATTAAATTAGTATTGTTAATCCTTATTTTAAAATATGTCAATAATAAATTATTAATTTTTGAACTAATGATCATAAATATGCTCATTATATTTATGCTCTGTATATTGTACATTAGTTTAGAAAAGACTCAACACCTCAATAATCCTCATTTTAAAACCTGAATATCCATATATCCTTCACTGTGTGCCTTTAAAGTCGTATTTCTGTACTGGGTTCCAATTTAATTCATTTTAGTTTAGGTAACTGCAGGTCCCAAACACTTAAATGGAAAACACACTGATGCTGAGAAACGGAATTAGAAGGCGTGCCTCTAAAAATATAAAGGCAAATATCTGAGGGGTATATAAACACCCCTGACATTAAACTTTACTGATACCAAATTTAAGCATTTTCTACAGGTAAATATGTACGTGCTTGTGTGCTTAGAAAGCAGGTGATTAGATGTACAACAATATAAATCCCCTCATCCTGAACCTTAAATAGTTCAGTCATGTTTAGCTCAATAGCCACTTGGATTTTAACTGCAGCACTTGATCTTAAGTATTTATTTTCCAGAAGTGAGAACAAGGGTCAATCCTTTCTTGTGCACAAAGCAGTAACTTCCTTGAATTACATATTATATACTGAAGATGAATACATGCATTGAAGCTAAAGTCATACTTTGAACTAAATTATAGACATCTGAGAGACACGAACTTCTGCATTTCATATCAAGATGTGGTACTGAGAATTAAGGGGAGATGCCCAATGCTGAAATCAAACCTAGGATCAGAAAGTAATTCAAGTTTCCAAATGAAACATCAAAAAATGACAGCACAAAGTAAAATTCCAAGATAGTAGGATTATTGTGTTGCACATAAAAATTCCAAATAGTGAGTATGATTTTAGCTGAAGTGCACCTGCAGTACTGGCCAAATTTATTTTTTGTAGGATTGCAACCACAAACCATCATAGCCAGAACTGAACTCCCAAAAAAAGTCTAGTGAGAGCCATCTAAATTCAGATCTGTTTTGCCTATGATAGAATGTCACCATTATGCAATGCTATTGATAAAAGATATATTTTATGGGGGAAGACTGTAACTAAAGTTTGTGCCCTGGTTTTCTCTTCTGATTCTCTCTTGAGGGGAAAATATATTCCAGATATACATCACTACTTTGTATAACCTTTTATTTCAGCTCAGACCCTGTGGTGGACTTCTTTTGTGCACATATTCATACCGTACAGAGAAGGCTGCATTCAGGATATATATCTTCTCTATTCCCAACCCTATTTCTTATCACAAAAGCTTGTTATCAAAATGTGTTATCCTGCAACAAAGAAATAATATCTAATTCAGAGAAATCTCTTTATTTGACATGTAAGCATGGCGCAGCAGACTGATCTTGAGTTAACTGCCATTCCCATAAATCTCATTGGGGGATATCTCAATATCAGTCTGGTTTTTCCTTGGTCAGCTGCAAACACCAAAAAATGTTATAAAGCCAGAACTCCTAAACATAGAGAGGTGGTTCATCTAAAATTGTTCCAGGAGGAAATATTTGGATAATTCTCGTAGGATTAAAGTTGCTGTTTTGTGGGTTTTGAATTTAATGTTGTTCGTCACATCATTTGGGCGATGAGCAGGTGGAGGGAGCGCTGAATGGATTTACACCAGCATGTTCTACTGTAACTATTATGGAAATAGGAGTTCCTTATATGGAACTAGGAGTGTCAATGCAGTTTTCCATAGCCCCTCTATGTCAGATTTTCCATCAAGTAAAAACTGTGGTATAACATAACTACTCCACAAAATTTTTCCTTGGACATAAAAATAGCCCCAACTTATGGACTGTTGGTTCAAAAAGTACCATATTAGCCCTTGAAGAAACCCAGAAAAAATTACATGGGTTACGCAAGAAACAGACCAAAGTATTGCAATTCTTTAAGCTTTCTAAGTGTTAAAATGACATATTAAAATATCCTTAGAAGTTAAAGCAGCCCTTAGATTATGCTTCCCCTCACTATGGGTTCAAAATTTCTTTACAGATAAGTTGCAAGAGATATACAAGTCTCTTTCTGTGTCTCCTTCATAAATGATTCTAATAGCCTCAGTAGTTTGGCTATAACGGATATACTTAATTATATAATTTATTATATTGATCTATTTTAATTAATTACCATATGAGATATTTATTTCATATGAGATGAGAGGGAAACATTCTAAAGTATAATACTAAAAAAAAAGCATGGAATTTAACATGTAATCTCCACCTTAAATCTGAATATCTTGATTACACTCAGTGTAAGACAGATATATTTTAAAATACTTATTCTTGCCCAATAAATTATTTTATACCTTTAACTGATTTTTACCTGGGTTTTAGAGACATAGCTGTCTAATGTGACATTCTTTTGATCATAGTAGCCAGAAGCACTGCTGGGCTTAAAGAAATATGAATAATTCTGTTCAAAACCTCAAATTATAACCTTACATTTCAAGGAAGTATTTATTTGGCACTTAATTTTCAGCAGTGTGAATTATCTATAATTTCCATCAACTTTAGCTGAAACTCTTTTTGCCTTATACTTTTGAAATCTATATATTTCAGTATCTAGATTTCAAAGCCACTGCCTTACCTTGAGTTTACTCCTAGATACAGCAGCTAAGTCCCTGCAATGCATAGCACGCTTATCCTGGGGTTGATGTTCTGTTTGCCACAGTCTGGCCAAGAAAGTCTTGGAGAGTTTGCAAGTGACTACTTTTTGTAAGTGAGGACTTCTTGTTGGTTGTTCGGTTGTCATATAAGTTTGAAAATTGTTCCATCTGGAAAATCCACTACTATTAATCTTTTTGAATAGCTGTTTTATGGATGTGAGTCCTCCTACTTGAAGCAGCTGGTAGTGGACATTGTGTGCATGGAAAAGGACCATGGACTTCTGCATTAATTGGAATTTGCAAGCTGTTTAGGCATGCTGCCAAATTTGGCCTGCCAATAGATATCCGTACTGAGGATGTAGAATCATAGAATCACAGAAGATCTCGAGATGAAAAGGAGCCATAAGGATCATTGGGTCCAACTCCTTGCTCCTGTACCTACCAGATGCAGTGCATGGTCCTGCCTCCCACATCGGCAGAATTCCTTGGGTGGATGCCCTGGAGGAGTCTGTCAGTATTGGAACTAGTTTATATTTCAAATGAAGTACATCTCCATCCAAGAGCATTAAACCCGGCCATTATTCAAAGGCCAGCTTCTACCAGCAGTGTTTCTGGAACTTAATAGACAGTCTGTTAAGTGACAGAGGTATGATTTACATGCTCATTTACATATATTTGCAAAAAGGGTGTATTCACTTCCATTTCTCCCATAACACATATGAAATAAATGGTATGTGTGAGTACCTCAGAAACCTGAACATTGTGCCTCCTGCTCCCAGGCCTCTTTTTTTTTTCATTTCATCATTAGGAAACCTTCAAATTACCCAGGAGATGGCCTGTTCTGGGGGTGTTAATGCCAAAAAAAAGCTTTTGTGTCAGTACACAGATAACTTAGAAGCACACACACACATTACGCCACTCTATTTTTCATTGCAAGGATTTTTTATAAGGAAAAGTCTTCAATTAATAGATACATAAGGTCACAACCAGCTTCCTCTGCTCTGTACTGCTGCCCCTTACCAGGCACACAACTAATTCTGGCAGTCTCTCCTGAATGTCTTCCTCACACGTTCCTACCTGAGGTCATCACTTGCACCAGATTCAGGTTCGTGGGGCTCCTCCAGACACAGCTGACAGACACCACATCCTTCCCTGCCTGTGGGAGTGTGGGACTGAAGCAGAGTGTGTTTTCCTGGGTTGGTTCAAGTTCACATCTTATTTAGATCCTGCTGCTGCACACATAAAATATTGGTCTGTCTTTTCAGCAGCCGAAGCAACTAAACACAGCTCCTCGTCTTCTATCCAGTATCTGCCCACACCAACACTCCTTCTCTGCCTAAGTCCTTGTCCTTGCTACCATGCAGGCCTATCATCTGGCATCATCTTTCAGTCAGGCTTTTTTCTAAATCCTCACACTCAGACTATGTTCAGCTCCTGCTTATTTTTACTGTAAAACCTTGCTAGTACATAGTCTAGTTTACTGATCCACAAGGTTAAAGCTGATCCGAGCGCTAGTAATTCTCCACCTGGGTCACAGTAAAACACTTTTCCCTGACATTTTCAAGCTCACGCCGTGCATGCCCACCTGGAAAGCTGATGCAATTCCATAACTCATGAGACCACCAGCTCTTGCAAGAACCTCTTCAGCCGTCAAATCAAATGTGAGCTGTTCGTCTTTTCTATAGTAATCTACCATTTTTCTCCCTGCATCTATTGACTCCGATCTCTCTTCTTCCAATTACAACTGCCTTTTTAAATTTGTTAAATATTTAAGCAAACATTCCTACGAATGCATATGAAGATATTCCTCTGATACTCTTAGAAATGTTCTTTTGATGAAAATTGCACATTTATAAACTACATTGAAACCATCATTTACTCTCTTGACTCATAGTTTCTGGTTTCCTTGACTCCCCTGTCTGCTTGTATCTGTTTTGTGTTACCTTACCCCTAGACTTTAAATTGTTTGGAGAAGAGACCATCTCTTTGTGCTTTGTTTGCACAGTGCTTTGCACAATGGGATTCCATTCAAGGACTTCCAGGTGCTCCAATAATGAAAACAATTTTGAAAGTAAGTCTCAAAATGTTTTCTTTTTTACAGAAACTCTTTACAAAATAATGATTGTTTAAATGTAGCCTGTGATAAATCAGCTTGACATTTGATTCAGTTTCCTCTCTTTTCTCTGTAAGGAATTGATTCTCCTTGCTATTGAGGCTCATTGTAGGGGCTGAGCACAAGATAAATCAGCAAAAGAATGTGAGAAGAGTACCTTTAGAATATTCAGCTCTTAAAATGGGCGTTCCATCTTAAAAATACAAATGGTCAAGAAAGAGAATGACAGAAACCTGATACCAAAGATAAATGCATAGTGGCATTATGAAAATTATGTCCTTTGAAACAATAAATGTTGTCAAAACCAAAGGATCAAATAACTGTCAGCTGCTAGAAAGCAATGTTCCCTTTATTCCATGGGAGAATCCAATGTACCACGACTTGTTGCAGAACAAGGATCTCTGGCTCCCTCAGGTGAAGGGAATAGCTGCTGTACTTTCCCACTCTACTAAAATCAAATTAATCTACCATGCTTTTTGGTGTCATCAATCCCTGCGAGCATTTTTAACAAGCTGAATTAAAACAGATGGTGTAATTTCTCCTTCTCTATTTTAAATTCAAGGCAGGTCACTTAGTATTAAAAGACACTGTTATTAGGCACCTTTGAATATCTGTATCAGTTATATTTGGCTACTTCATTGTTGTGATGTTACGTTTGACAGTTAACTTTCAAAACAAAGCCCAAATTACCTATTATAATTATTAGCCAGCTTTCTGTGGCTGAGATTATTTGTACACTTGTTCCTCTCTATAAGATATACCAATGACCACCTATCACTACTGGAAAACATTCTTCTTTAAAATGTTCTTTCTGTCCCTATTCTTAAACTTATGAGGTATGTAACCTCAACAAATTTGCTTTAATAAACCATATTTAGGCATATAATTCCTCCCAGGATAACATTCCTCCACGGATAGCATTCCTCCCAAGATAGCAAGAACAGAGTGACAGGCAGCAGAAAGTAAAATATTTTGTCAGATGGTATTCCTTTCCTGTTTTTTCTAAACTTCCTTCAGTTCCATGAGCAAATTTTCAGAAGGGAATTCATATTTTTATGAAGTGAAAGAGTGAGCCCTAGGGTTCATCAAGGAATAAAAGCTGACAAGCACAGCACTTGCAAGTGTGTATGAGAATTTAATGCTGAAAGTAAAGGACATTTGAATTATTACAATATGCTGGTAGAATCAGAAATAGTGATGTTTCTCTAGCAGACTTTCCACATGGAAAAGCTTCTTCCACACAATTTGTAGATGGTTAATCTACAGTTTACGTCAGTGTATATAATTCCTGACAGCAGGAGATTCACTGTAATGGTACAAGCTCTGTCTGAATGAGCAAATAGAGTTATTTGAGAAAATAAAAAGCCCTCAACATTGATAATACACAGTATTGAAGATGATATATTGTAACTTAGCTTTAGCACAGTAGGCTGTATAAAACATTTTACCCCTAAACCTAAAAAAAGAAATTGTCTTCTATTTGCATGTCTTCTCCCTCTTCTCCCCACATACACCATATTTCTTGAAAGGCAATGTTTCTCTGTATTCTTGGCCAGTGGCACTAGTTTTGCCATATGTACAATAGTGTGTTACTAAATAGCTAACAAAAAAATGACATTTAATATTTACTTCTCAAAAATGTAAACATATGAGTCAAAGAGGGGAAACATTCACTTCAGCTCATACACACAGACTGCTATCCATATCAATTCTCTCAGTCCATTTCTTGAATTGACACAAATAATTGCACCAGTAGGTTTTGTTTGTAGTCTCTAGAACAAACATTTTTTTGGTTTATGTTTTCAGTAACAATGGTAGTTTCAGGCCTTTTCCTTTACTCTACATGGGCATTTCTATTTGTGATATTTTTTATTGCTGTTTTCCCCTCCAAAATCATGTTTGATTCAGGCTAGTTCCTCTCTGATAAGCAGAGAACTTTTTTTTTCAGTTTTAAAACGCATTCTAATTTTATTATTTCAGACTAAATCTGGCTATTTCAGAAATTGTTCATTGTTCTACTGAAGCTTGAAAAAATGTGGATGTGAGAATAAGAATTATATGCAATATAGATACAATATGTCTTATTTTTATAAGGAAGTTTTTTCCCTTTTTTGTAAGAAGTTATCTTTTTATTTTTCTGTTATGATGGCTGTTAATGCTCTCATTTTACTGTCACTCTAGAATCTGGCGCTGAAGTTTATTCTATCTTACTACATTTTGAACCCATTCTCTTGTCTAATTGTCTGCATGATTTCTGCAACTCCAAATGACATCTCCTCAGCCACCTTCCCTTAAGGGACTTGAAAATATTTTTCTAAGCTTTAATTGGAGTCTGGAGTTTAAAATGAGTTCTCCCCTCCTGCTCTTGTAGCCTTTACTTGCCTGCTGATTTTTTTCACTTTTACTGGAAAGCCAGCTGCTCTCAGACCATGCTCTTTCTTTTATACTTTTGGTGTTGGCATCTCAGGCTAAAATTAAAATGCCTGCACAAAACTGCAGGTTTCCCTCTGCTGCTTGGATGGGATTTCAGAGACTCTTTACTATCTCCTAAATTGTTAGAAGGTGGCATTCCACCCCTGAAGGTTTCCTTTCCTAATCAGAAAGGATAATAAGCTGCATAATGCAAACTTTCCCTCTAGCTGCTACTTATTCCTGTCTTATGCTTAGAGTTAGCTATTTTTAATATCCAGTCATTTTTCCTCACAGCCTCTTGCCCATCATATTTTCCTACCCCTTGTTTCCAGCTCATATGGTTCACGACCTTACGTTCTAGTGTTCTGCAGTTTTCCTAATGGCACCTATTTCCCTTGTTCCCACCTCCCCTGGTGCAGTCATGTTCCCAAGGCATCCAGGTTCTTACTCTTCCTGTGCTCTTCCAGGACACCTCACAGCCTCACGGCCCTTGTAAAGGAATTCACCTGACTCTACAGATGACAGAGAGAGACACGGGCATCTCTGATGGAGATTTACAAACCCTAAAACAAGTGCCCCACACTGCTGGAATGAGTAGTTATCTGGTGATCCTTATTTCTATCCATCCTTTCCAAACTTACCAGATCCCTCCCACCTCAGGTATTCTGTGATTCTGTTATTTACTTTTTGCTGTATGTAGGTAGGAGAAGTTAGGAACTCCATTCCTAATAAGAGTGCATCAAAGCAAGGAAGATTTCTCATTTTTGTCTTTTCTGCAACTGTGTGCACTCATTCACTGAATATCTGCTTCAGACAGAAGTTGGGCGAGATTAGCCCCATTCAGAGAGGCTAAGAAGTGATAATTTCCTTGGGTACCAAAAAGAGTAAAAAAATTTAGTCATTTTAGTTATAGCCACTGAGTTTTCACCTAAAATCCATTAATGTCACCTTGTGAATAAATTTTGAGTTCGCCTAAAAGTTTGAATGTGAGAAATGAACGTTAATCGGGAGGAAGGAAGAGAAACTAAATGCAGCCTTGAAATAAATTTCTCAAGTATGAAATCACTACAGCTCTCAGCATCAAAGTATGAAAAAAGGAGACATGCAATAGAGCTGAGAAGTTTCCTCTGCACTATCACAAGGACCCAGGCTAAGGAAAAGAAATAAAACCATTTTTAAAAATATACAAACTTTTACAGCAATTACTTATCTAATTTTGTTTTAATAATGAAAGGAGTGGTTTTATTTCAATCCATACAGACAGTTTTTTTATCTAAAAGTTAAGAATAAACCTGAGGTTCTTGTCAAAGGTCAAAAATAATCAAAGTTCCCAGTTTGTTCCCTCAGCTTTTTCTTTTCAGTGCAATTGCAGACAAAAAAAATAAATTTTAAGACAAAAAAATGAAAAAGAAAAAAGAAAAACAACACAGAAAAAGAATAAAGGAATACTATTTATTTCATAACTCCAGTCCTTTTTTTCATGGGCTAGTAGAGATCAAGAACCACTGCATCACTGTCTGTACAACAGAATGAGAAATACCTCCTCAAGTAGTAATACTTCAAGTATTTTACATCTAGAGACCTTAAAAAGATATTTTCAGCATGCCTTTTATATGTCATATGCCTGGTTTCACAAAGTATAACCATATTCAATTTTTTTTTTTAAAAACGAGAGCTTACTTAACTTTGCTTTTATGATGAGTGCTCAGAGAATGCCATAAAACCCAGTCACATTTCTCTATTGATCTTTATTTTTCCTCTTTGTTATTAATTATGCACATTTGGGAATGTTTGCCTAATCTACTTGAAATTAGGGGAATTATTCTACCTTGTTAAACTCTAAGAATGATGTGATCTTTTATGTCATTATAGGACAGAGACACCTCCATTATCAGAATTTATTTGCAACCTCAACTTTATCTGTATCTGTGCATGATGAATTATCAGAGAGTAAAATCAGTTGCTGCTTCTTTTTTCCCAAAGGTAGAAGCCGCCTCCAGGGGCATCACTGAAGTTTAACAGAAGTTAAAAGAGAAAAAGCAGTAGAAATTTGTTGTCAGCCTAATTGTAAACCAGCATTTTTTCTCATGTATCCCAAAGGAATATAGTAAGATACTCTGCATCATTTTACTGATTCCTGGAGACCAAATATAATAGTATACCATTATTTATGTCTTTCATCCAGACTATTAACTATATTCTCTCCAGGCAGTGCTCTAAGACAAACTTCCTCTTTATATACTGAACTCTGAGAGTAATTACAGCTTGAGTAAGAGTCCACCTAGATTTGGTGGTTAGGTCTGTGCTGAGGACAGAACAGAATAACATCAGCCAGGGGAGGATTCGGTCACATTTTATTCTGCATAAAGTCATGACAAATCCTATGTCAGCGTTCAGAAAAAACAACTCAGCTTCTAGAAGACGTAACCTGGTTTTGTTTTCAACACTCAGAGGTGTGTAAGGTTTTTCCAATGCAAAGTTCTTTGCAGATGGTGTTGTTTTCTCCCATTTCCTCTTCAGTGTTGCTTGTTGAAAGTGACAAGAACTGTGGCTTGTCCCATACAGGCAACATTCAAGAAAGTCTCCTAACAAGCCAGATGCTTTCTCACAGCCTGAGTTTGAACTTCCTATGCACTTTAATTCTTCCTTTTGTTATGTCAGTGAAGACTCAAATAAAGTTATTTGACTGCCCATGGTTTTGCTTTACTTGTAGTCCCTCAAAGTCCCCCTCTGCCTCCCCTCAAGGTCTTTTGACGATATGTTCATGGAACTCACTTGCACATTGCTATCCTGGATGTTTGGAGTACTTGCCTGCCTTCAGGTGAAAGCCTGAGAAACCGTGAGGATGAGCTATAATGTGAGAAACAGGTAAGGAGCTGGGGAGTCCATGTTGCTCGCCACTACCGACTTTCAGAATAAAGTTTGTTTTAGTTTTAACTGCCTTACCTTTCCCATCTCTGTTCCTCTTTGCTATGTAACACATAATAAAAGCCCTCATTCTTTTATGAAAACCTGCTTTCTCCTTTGGGACCAAGCAAAATGATGTTTTCTTAGAAGGTAATTTGCTTGGGAGATTTTCTTTGTGTGAGTCAGTGCATTCTTTCAGAGAGCTCTGGATTTATGCAAATGAACATTTTCCATCAAATCATGCAGAATTGAGCATCAAGCATATTTCGGTTTTGAAACAAATATTTAAACCAATAGCAAAGCCAATGGGATCATCTGTCATATTCAATAGCAGCAATTTCTTTTTTTTTTCTTGTTTTCCCAGACATTTTCTTTTCTCTGTTCACTTTTATCTTTAGGAGACTCTTAAGGCTGATATGGCCACTAAAAGGAGAACAAAATCAGTGTCTTCTGTCAGTCAAAGGGACACATACATTTTGCAGTGTAGACCATGCAGTTTCTTTACTTGCTTAACTCATCACAGTATCTTCTGAGCAGTCTATATCTGCCTTTTCATCTGCTTATGGTACCTGAAGGATTGACAGGTAAGCACTTCTATAGTTTCTGTCGGTATATAAGGTGATTGAAGACATTAATCACAGAATAAACACCTTAGTCACTGTCGTCCCTGCAGCTGAAACCAGCTGGCATTGGCAGAGAGAAAGAATAAGAAAAATCAGGGAAAACAAGATTGCTAGAGTCTAATTCGACCATCCCTGAAGTTAAAGGAAAATTTTTCACTGACTTTAGAGGAATTGGATCTGCTGGTAAGGTCAGACAGGCCATAGACAATATTTGAAATTTTCCACAAAACAGCTCGTAGTATTCTTGAATTCAAACTGAGCTGAGCTGTGAACAAACTGTGAAGTAGAGTGGGAAAGTAGATGAATACTTTTCCTGACATCTGTAGAGCAGTGCCAGGGGGTTGGGTAGCCAGCTAGTGAAATGGAAATTCTTACTACTGAGAAGTAATAGGATTTAAAAGATATTGCAAATACACGATGGGAGGAACTATGCACCTGGAATTTAAAAATAATTGGATAAAGCATGTTTACCAAAAAAGAGTAGGCAAAAGAGGTGAGGGTGGCACTCTATGTTAGAGAGCTGATTATCTATATTAGAGCTATTTTCTGCAAAGAAAAGTTGTATTGTTCTTGGTGACTTCAGATTTAAAGACCTATGGTGGATATTGTATGCAGTATGTAGTAAAACACCATTGAAGTTCCTAAAAATTATAGACGATCATTATCTGACACAAAAGATATTGAACCTAGCATAAGATAATTCTATTTTGAGCCTCATTACATTGAATAAAGGTGAACAAATCACAGGATATAATTACATTCATTATGAGAAAACATAGGACAGTAATATGTATACTTGGTACTTCAAAAGAGTGAATTTTTCAAATCTGGAGAAAATTATGAGAGATAGAATACATATAGACAGCCCATTGTGAAACCAATTTTAAAGTTAACAAGAAATTATGAGATGTCCAGAAGACACACTTCATAATTAAGAAATAGTATACCAATGTGTCAAAACACCTCCTACTTCAGGAGTGAAGAGAATATATCAATTAAAATTTAAAAAAATACATATATAGCAAAAGGGAAAAACAAGAGGTAAAAGTAATACTTATGAACTGTAGCAAAGAGAGGTAGAAACTCAAAGACACTAGGAAAAATGCATCTCCCAGGTACTAGGACACTAAGAAAACCATTTTTAGGAATTAGTGGGAAAAAAGTCTGGGTTTAGTGTGAAAATTTGAAGCAGAAGTACTAATCCTGGCAAAAATTAAGTCTAAATGGAAGCGTATGTCTTTATATGTGACTGCGTATTCTTGTCTGAAAGTACCAGCAGGAACAACGCAACAAAGTTAAAAGGGAAGGTATGTGTTAAGTGCTACAGAGCACCATGTAGGGCATTTCATTTAAACAGAGAGGTGCAAAAACTCACCAAAAATAAGGGTTGAGGGAACGAAGTAGAGGACAGTATTTATAAAACACACAGATAAGACAAACAACACTTCTATGAAAGTCAGGAATTTTGCCTAATATTTATGAGGGATGAGACAAAACCATGAGGCAAAATATCTAAAACCGCATCCATTCCAGAAGAGTATAGAAGGTAAATCAAAAATCTGTTTGTCATCACTATCCAAGATGAACACCAGAGACGTAGTGAGCACTGCACTGATGGCACCCCTTGTCCCCCTTGGTGCACACGAGTGATCCTGGCCGAGTCACTGGGACACAAACACCAGAACACGTGGATGTAAGAATAGGAAAAATTAACGTAGAGATTTTCTAATTTAAGATCATCTCCATCTTCTCTGAGATCTCTCACTGAATTTTTCTACACTGATTTCCTATATTAGTAGATGGAGGTTCTAAATCTGTTCTTAACTCTGAAAAATAGATGCAGTTGCTCATAAGTAGTTCCTGTAGAGAACCAGGAGGATGTGCTCATAGCACAGGAGAGGAGTGTGCCATCTTGTAATTTTTCAGGATTGGTATTATTCTATTCTGGAGAAGACATTTAAAAGTTAAGTCTCAGAGTTTCTATGCTGTATATTCACACTCCATTGTGTGGACACACTTTCTGTGCCCAGCAAGAGAAATGGACATCCTTGAAAGGAAATTTGCCTCAGCTGTGCTAACAACTTATCTTAAGATGGATGTGAATTATAAATTGATGTGCCTAATTTTTCCAAGCTCAGATTTGGACAATTAGCTATGAGATAATCACAGTTGTTGTTTAAAATGGATGATAAAATGCATCTCAGGAATCTTTTGAAAGCATAAGGTCCAGTTAGTTTTCACTTGAAGTACATAACAAAAGATACATCTGACCTGGTAATATTTTGATTCAAATAGCTGCTACACATGGAATTTTCAGGAGATGTGGATATCATCCCAATATTTTAAAAGCCATATAAATCCTGAGTACTGAAACCTGGCAATAATACTGAGAAAAAGAATGTAATTGTTATTACAGGTTTTAATTGATAGAGAATAAAAAGCTAGAAATACAATTAATGCCAATCATTTTGTTTCTGGAGAAAGAGTTCTTACAGTCCTTATTAAACACATTTCATATAATTCTTTTATGACATTATAATTTAGGCAGTGAAAGATAAATAATATATTTACACTTTAAAAAGGAATTTTGACACATTAATACACAATGTGCTGATTTAAAAATTAGTGCAACCACAGACTAAATCTTAAATGGATTAACAACTGCCTAAGTGACAGATTCCAAAAAAGTATCTGTCGGTGTGGCTCTATTGTCAAAGGAATGAGTTTCCAGTAGGTTAGGATGTTACCTGGTGGAATAATTGGCATCTAATCCAGTATGATTCGATGTAGTCAACACTGGTTTGGAAGCAGATACAAATCACTGATGATCACTGTTATGGCTGAGAAAGGAATAAGGCTATGGAGGTCATGGAGAGCAAGTAGCAAGTAGCTCTGTTATCATGGCATGAGATTAAGGGATTTGCTATTTTAAAAAATTTATTACTAATAAAGTTCTTTTTTTTGTATAAACACCACAGCAATATAGGCTTACATCTGTTTGGGAAAATTTTTTATTTAAATAACAACAAATGTTAAGCAGCATAATTAAATATTTTGTGGAATTGAACTGAAAAATAGGAATCTTGACTTTATTTCCCTACACTTCCAAGAAGATTCATGAAGGATACTTTTTGATATAGTTTCTATGTCTAACTCATGTTCATGCAAGGAATCAAATGCATAGTTGGGGAAAATAGTCAGACTTAAATGAACCATTCCAGTGGAGTAACTACAGATGGTGGGAAAGGCAATCAGAGCTAATTTGGCAGTCTGGCATATCAGCATGTGTTCGGCATAGAGGAGAGTTGTCCAAAGAGAATAATTTTCAGTTAAATCCTGCTTCATTTCTTAATTTATTTTTCCATATGATTAAGTCTTAAGGTGAAATAATTTTCTCTCTTTTTCTTTTTTAAGCATTGCTTTTCATTCCATTTAATTTCATTGTCTTTTCTCATGCCTCAGCTCTGTTCGTGATTTTATCTTCTTCACATTTTAATTACCTTTCAATTTGCCTTGTTTTTTCAAAATGTCCTAGTTCAGGTTAAAACAACCTGTGAAATTAAATATTTTACTTGGGACTAAAAACCTTTAAAATTTAATATTAAGGAATTTTGATAATTTTTCTCAGAGTGCTTCTCCATGCTCACTTATCAATTTTTCTAAAGACATTTTATTCCTTAGAGAGGTGCTTTTACTGAGGGCCCGGGAGGCATCAAAGGAGTATGATAGGGATATAATAGCACAAAACTCATTTTTTACGTTCAGCACTGATCCAGATGTCAGGTATTTTTAAATAAGCAGCCAGCCTTGCTGGTGTGAGAAACACACACAAGTAGTTCAAACATTGCAGTCAAACCATCGACAAAATGTTTTAATGTGCAGATATACTGTGGAAATCCTGTTCTGCTTGTTTTGTTGGAAAACCAATTGCAGGTGGATAGTGATTCCTGGTGATGCCTGTCATACCTGGATGCTTCCGCTTGGGGGTATTATTCCAAGGTGAAGAGCTCCTAGCTTAGCCTGACCTTTTCTTACGTGCCCTTTCCGCTCTTAAGCTTCCTATTTCTTCAAAGGCTGGTCACCAGCGGAGTCCTCAGTCCTTTCTTCTGCCTTGGCCCGGCTGCCTATGGCTCAATCTGCGCTGGGTGTTTGGCAAGGACCTCCACCCAGACACAGTCATTGACAAGGAACAGTCTGCTTCCATCCTCCGCCTAGGCTGAGAACACTCACGTCTTGCAAATGTCTTGGAAGACAAAGGAAGATGCAGCCTGCTGGGCAAGTTTGGGTTCCCTTCCTACCCAGGGTGGATGCAGTGATGGTAAATAACACAGCCACTCAAGATGCTCTGTGACAGAGGATTGTTTCAAAAGCTCCATCTCTGTCCCCAGATGTGTGAGTGGTTTTTCCCTGTGCTCTTCTATTTCATAAACAGACCAACTTAAAGCAGCATATTTAGACACATCTGTCTTTGCTCTAGAAGAGTTGGAAATAAAACCACTGAGATTAGAACTCTTCCCAGACAGAATGCTGAAACTAAGAGCTATAAGGCAATTTAGGGAACAATTCCTTTAGCTGCTAATTTTTAACTGATGCCTCACAGCTAAGGCTGTCTGTGCCATAATTTGGACACGAGAACACAGGATCAGAAGATTCAATAATCACAAGTGCTGGGGCCAGGCAAAATGTGCAATGACAAATGGTGCAAGAATTACCTGAGTCCCTTTTCCACTAGCAAGGAATCAGTGAAGTATTGTCATGCTCTGACTGCATCCTCTGTGCACTCGTTTGTCATGAGAGGCACACAAAAGGCACCTTCATCAACATCAATGAAAGGATTTCTTTATGGAGGAGGAATTTTCCAAAATTACAAAAGTCACTTTAAACAATTCTCTAAGGTTCCTGAGCAGCTGCAAGCCAGAGGATACAGACTGATGCCTGTACCTATTATATTATATACCTGTTGACAGTAAAATACTAACTTATTAAAGTTATCCTTTTCTAAAGTAAACTATTTAAATGTGATAATGTTCAGGAAATTGGCCTAACAGAAATTTATGCTTTTGGAAAGGTGAGAACAGGAGAGCAAATACAAAATGAGTTTTGAAGTCTGAAAAAGTGACTTTTGTTCTTTGAGTTCTTGTGGCCATCACTAATATTTTTGGCTATTTTGTAAAAATTTGACAACATGCTGACATACAAATGCTTCATTGTCAGCATCATTATTATTGTTGTTATTATTGGTATTATTATTATTATATTTTAAATAGAAAAAACCACTTTTCTGGAAAGACAGGAAAAGCACTGTCCTTTCACCACAGACATACTTACAGTATTGGCATGTTCAGTGTTCTCTCATTTCTCTCTACTAACCATACTCTATATCCAAAAGGCTGCAAAACCAGTTATGTTCACAATGTTTCCTTTCTAATAGTAATTGAGACCTGAAGTTTACAAACTCTGGAATAAAGATGTCAAAGACATCAGCTGAGAGGAAAACTTAGTTTCTGTAGAAATGTTCAATTTAGAAATTCTAAACTCTGGACTTTGGAATAGGCAGACACTGACGCATAATTTTAAGTAAATATATATATAGGCAAAAATAGGTTCATTTAATAAGATCTGAATTCACAAGATGAAGAAAAATCAACCCAAAAACCCCCACCTCTATTATCCTGTGGTCTGTGTTAAATACTGAATTAAATTTTTTTATATAAACAACAGCAAAGAGATGTTAGAGGTCAGAATTATGCTATGCTCTGATTAAACTAACAATTAAGCATGGAAAAGCAGGCACCTGTGGGAAGGACTGTAAACGGCTGTTGATAAGGTCTCTCAAAGTCTTCTGCTTTGGTTTAGGCTGAGGCAGGTCATCCTTAATAGACTAAATTCAGCAGGGGAGAAGCCATTGTGTGGGTAAGGCCTGTGCTGACACTTAACTGAAGTTTAATTATACAGTGACCCTTTGGGTCAGCAGATACCATTTGAACTCCCAATTGCAGACTAAGCAGCAAAATAATAACACTGTGAGTGTGGAACAAGTGAGATAAACTTGGTAGAAACTGCAAAGAACTGAGAAAACATCATTGTTCTTATGTTGATATGGCAGATGACTGTGGCTTTATCTTCTTGATTTTCTTCATAGACTTGGTTTATTTGTGATGCTTTTAAACTCAATCTGTTATGTAAATGTTCTCCAAGGACTGCTTTCATAGAAAATAAACCAAATTCAGTTCTTTAGGCAGCTATCTAGCATGCCAGTCAGTGAAAACCACAATTAAAAATGGCATGATACCAAAAGGTACTGTTACATGTGTGTTACCTGCAGCCTGAATACGGCCAGATATCTAGTCCTTTTAAGAAAGCAGGCTGCTTGATGGAAAAAAAAGTAGAATTTCCAACACTTATGTGAAGTTCATGTACAAAAGGAACGTTAATTACACTGCAAGGTAATTCGGTCATCAGATCCGCATTAGAACAAAGACGTTGAGTGGAGAGGTTTGGGTGACTAAGTACCACAAGCTGTGTAGTTGAACGTCACAGCTCCTAAATGAAATGGCATCTGTGGCTTATATAAAACCAATGCTGTAAATGAAGTCATGAAAAACAACCAAAAAAAAGTATCTGGTCTATGACTTTATTATTATTTCAGTAATAATGACTGAGGTACTTCTGTTTCAACACATAAATGCATAGTTCTTTCTAACTGAAATATATGGGTGCATGTATTTAATATAATTCTTCCAGCTCTAATTCAACTGAAAGCTGAAGATACCTGCATCTAGAGTGAAGCCTGGTGAATTATGCAATACTGCTCTTTCATGTGATGGGCCCCCCGTTTTTCTCATTGACTTAGAGAAAAAACACTGCTCTAATTTAAGGCCTTCTAATCTGTCTTTCCTGGTTGATGCTCACCCCACAATCTGCCCAAAAGAAATGCTATTTTGTGGCTGGAAGAGAAGGAGAATACTTTTTATTCATTGATGCTTATTTAGTGTTTTTTAAAATGCCTCTCTTCAGAGCCCTCCTTATTGATCAGGCTTGGAAGTACTTGAATCACTTAGAAATGGGGTGCTAAGTATAGCCCTACAGAGCTGAGACAGGCACCTGCCTTCTTGATGAGCTCCCTCAGAGCTAGGCTCCTAGACTGCCTTGACAGAAACAGTTGGGTATAAAAGCTGAGGGAGTTGATGAAAAATGCCAAGGGCAGAAGCATGCCTGAAACTGTGGTTCCCCACACGGCCTCGTGATCATGATTGTGGATGGAAATTTCTAAAATTAAGATTGTACCATTAAACTCACCTCTTCTGCTTTGGCTCCTGAAAGCACTACCCACTCATGAAGTGAGAAAATAGTGGGTCACCCATTTTGGGTTTGGTCAGAAACAGTCTAGATGAGTTTAATCCAAATGAAGTCCTTCTGTCACGCCAGAATAACAAACATGAGCACAAATACTCAGACCTTATCATGTCACGAGTGCTGTAAGAAATATTAAAGTAAAAACTTCTGCAGAACTACTTAACTGTATTTTGTTTCCTCCTTACCTTTCTTCAGTTGTCATGAACAAAATTGCCTGACCAGTCTGACTAATGCGCATTGCTTAATTTCAGTTTTGTAGCATTAAAAGAGAAATGTCACAGAAGCATCTTTCTTAAATTAGGTCTTTTTATTAATAACTACTGTTCAAGGGTTTTGTTGGTTTTGTGCTGATGGAAATGAAACCACATAAAAGTGTAATTTGTCCCTTAACACAGAGAAGAAAGAGGGAAAAAGACAAAGTGCACACAGTGTTCAGTGAAAATTAGATTCCTTTTTTTTACCAGTTAAAACAAGTAAAACTACGTTTCTTTCAGAAACTGTTTCTATGTCTTTTGCATATATTTTTAAACACATAAAGAAGTTTGCACAGTCTATAATCTTAGCAGTGAGAAAAACCACTTTAGGAGTGGACTTAGCAAGAGCAAAGGCCACATGAGGCAAACAGAAGCTGAAGAGGAAGCACAAGCATAGCCTGATGCACTTTACTGCCATTTTCTCTCCAAAGGTCTGTTAACAATTTTTAGGCTGAAGAGAATTGTCATTACTGAATCTATCTACGCTGCTATTTTTAATTCGAATGAAAATTGTACAGATGATTCTAGAGATGCTTAATTTACTGATATTGAACCTGTTTCATTAATATGCAAGCTGACTGAATAACTAACTATGAACCTTCTAAAATGTGCTTCTAATCACATCAGTGTTAAATATTAACTAGAAAGCTGACTCTATCATTCAGTCACATTCTCATTTTCCCAGCTTATCATTACTTGTGTGTCAGTAGAAGTAGTTACTTTTGCTGATAATTCATTTATCATAAACAAACACATTTCTCATAATTATTACTTACTTAGCAGAATGTAGCAGTTCTTACACCATGCAGCTGAGTGAAAAGCAATGTTCAATGAGAAGTCTGGGGGTGCAGCTTCTAGAAAATATTTTGCCTCATGGATTTTTTTCTATATTTTCTTTCTTTTTGTCCCCTTCAGGGAATATTTGTCCTAGGATTGCCGTATGCTCTCCTCCACAGTGGATACAGTGGTCTACTTCTTATTGTCTTGGCTGCAGCATTATGCTGTTACACAGGCAAAATTCTCATCGCCTGCTTGTATGAAGAAAATGAAGCCGGACAACTGATAAGAGTGAGAGACACGTATGAAGATATTGCAAATGCCTGCTGCAAAAAGCTGTCTCCCAATCTAGGTGGCATAGTTGTCAATGTGACCCAGGTGGTGGAACTGATCATGACATGTATTTTGTATCTGGTTGTAAGTGGGAACTTGCTGTCACATAGTTTTCCATATGCACCAGTGACTGAGAAAACTTGGTCTGTAATTGCATTTGTTACTCTGTTGCCTTGTATATTTATCAGAACTCTCAAAATTGTTTCCAAACTCAGCCAACTTTGCTCTTTGGTTCATTTTGTTATCATCCTTGTAGTGATCATTTACTGTCTCACACAAATGCATCTGTGGTCCTGGGCAAAATTCAGACTCTCCATTGAGTTTGAGGACTTCTTGGTCTCCATAGGGGTGATCATTTTCAGTTACACTTCACAAATATTTCTTCCCACACTTGAAGGTAACATGAAAAATCCAGGGGAATTTAGGTGTATGCTGAATTGGACTCACTTTTTTGCCTGTGTCTTGAAAACAACCTTTGCACTTACTGCTTTCTTGACCTGGGGTGAAAAGACAAAGGAGGTTATTACTGACAATCTGCCATCATTTCTTGAAACCCTAGTGAATTTATGTCTCTTAACCAAGGCTCTTCTTTCTTACCCTTTGCCCTTTTTTGCAGCCACAGAAATTGTGTATTCTTGTGTTTCTAAAGGCAACCATTCCAATTACAGATCTCCACTACTTGCTCTGACTGTAAGAGGCTCATTTCTCTTGTTAACTCTGCTGATGGCCATGTTCACACCTCATTTTGCCCTGTTGATGGGTTTATCAGGCAGTGTAACAGGTGCTGCTATGACTTTTCTTCTTCCCTCTCTCTTCCATTTAAAACTTAAATGGAAAAAACTGTCCCTCTTAGAGAAATGTTCAGATATCTTTGTTTTTATTTTGGGCTTCCTTTGTAGCCTTGCAGGCATAGTTTGCTCAATTAGAGGACTGCTGGAAGTATTTGGAGGAGTGTAAAATATTTCCTGAAAGACAAATAAAGATCAATGCTTCTAAGTCCTTTTACCCTGTTAGTATATAAGAGATTTTGTCACTAAGTAGAATTAAGCATATGTTTAAATGTTTGCAGATTCGAGGTTTTAACTGGAAAATTTTCTAGTTCTAAGCAAATTGGAAAATAACTTTCATATCCAAAAAGTACAAAACTAGGCCTCTTTAAAACATTGAGAAGAAATAAGGTGTTGGAGATGGTTTAGCATGAAAATAATTTTAAAGTAATCCTATATGTTTTATTCATGCATATCCTGAAATTACTACTGAAAGTGATTCCACCAGTTTAACCAGAATTCTTCATAGGGTTAGATACGGTTTGGTCTCAAAGCCATCAAAACTAGCTTGCAGGATGTGGATTAGAAAGATCTGTTCTTGCAAATGGATGAAATATGATTTGACCTCATTGGCAGAATGCAATTCAACACGTGAACAGAACAAATCAGTGAATTTTGTTTTTTATGTAAGACCAATTCTACTACTTGTTTTTTAAATGAATAGGCAAAAAAAGAACTCAGTTTCGAACAGCTTTGGAAGCCTTCTTCTATCATAAGTTCAAACAGGAATACAGTCAGAGTAAAAGGGACATTCTAACAGTTCAAAGTCATGGAAAAGAGGTTTTTTTCTGAAATAAGCTGTAGCCAGTGACTGCAGTTTTTCTGCAAGTCTAACTCCTAAGATTCATGTCTCTGCAATGCAGTTTTTCTATTGGTTGTGTTACAAGAAGTCTCGCTGGTAGCATGAAAAAGTTAACATGCAGTTCACTTTCCCTCTTAGGCAGGAAATTTCTTTGATCTGTCTATTTTATCGGATTCTATTAAAAGCTCAATGGAGTAAATCAAGTTCAATAAACAGACACACAGTTAACTTCCTGTACAATTTGGTAGATCTTTAGCTTTAAAAGATATTGGCTTAATAAAAAGATCAGCATTGCAATGTATTTCACCTTAGTGATAAAACATTATGACAAGAAGCAATCTAATCAGAGCGAGCCAATGAATATACATTATCTTATCATATTAAATCCCTTAGATAATTAAAGTAATTATTTGAAAGAAGAAAGTGTGCATTTTTGTCATGAACAGTTTCACACAACCTTCTACTGCGTCATATGGAAAAGTCTTCGCGTGTCGACACGAGACTGGATGACAAAGAGCTCTAGCAGAGACTGCTTACCCGAGCTGTTCTTGCTGTGTAGTATCTCAGCATTAATGCTTCTGTCCTGCGTGAGCAACAGTTGCCTCTCAAGGCTAATTTGCTGAGTGATAAATAACATGCAATTAAAATAAAGAGAGGAGTTCTGGAAAGCCTTGTATGTCACCCTGTTCCTTCCTTGTCTGCTAATTTACACTTGTCATGTGGAATAGTGATGAAAAGTTTATTAAAACTGATTAATTGCATTATTATAACATTATGAAGAAAACTGTGGAAATAACTGGTCTCTTAGAATTTTATTACTTCTTTGGTGCAATGGGTCAAATTCTGCACTCAAATCCAGAACAATTTTAATGATATTAAAATTTGTGTTGAAATAAATAGGAGCTATGTGTTTTTAAGGAAACTTTTTATTTTTATGTAAAATGTCAAAAATACATTACTCATTGAAAGAGTTGAAAGCTTATTATTACTGCTATGACACAGTCAGAAGGGTATTATTACTTGGATGATATTAATCAAAAGATATCATTACTTTTTGTGTGGAGAAGCTTCACAGATAAACAAACATAAAGGAACAGTATTTGTTCTATTTATCCTGTATAAATCTCTGAGGATAGAGGGAGGTTGTCCAAAGAGTTTTGTAAAAATTATTTCAGTAACTTTGTGTAAGAACTCTCAATTTAAAAAAATAAAAGAAAAAAAGAAAAATCTCCTTTTTTCCCATCTCCTACTTTTATTTAATGTGTTTTGTCTCCAACTCTTCAGAAAATCTTGGGATCGCCTCAGTGCATTTGCTGATGAGAAAAGCTTGAAAACAGAGATCAGCAATTTCTTTGTGTGGCAGTTACAGGAATTCCGTAGCTCATCAATGTGATTCCAAACTGGCTTTAGTTGTCCTTTGTGCTCTCAGTCTTTTCAAGAAGCCAGTGCCTTTTCCTTTCAAGCCAAAGATGGTCATTCCCCACTTAAACATTCTCCCTCTTATGTAATATATTTCCTAGAACGATGAATGTTTCTTGCTTTATAAGACATGTATTATTATTGTCCTTATTTACTAATTTATATAATTTCTGTTAACATCAGAGAACAGCAAGGGCTATGATTAACAAGTCAGTGCAACTGTAAATGCACAAAAGTGAAAGTCATCCCAGTGCAAGGCCTTGAGACCTCACTTACAAAGGCCACTAGATCAAGACAAAAAGTATGGTTCAAGACTCCCTTTTTGTGGCCAACACTCATCAATTTTGAGATGTGCCATTGTTCTGGAACACAGAAGCTGTATGAGTTTGCTTTACAGCCATGGCCGGACATCTTGATGAGAAACTGTCTTCTGGGGTCAAGATTAAGTGAACCTCCCAACTTGGAAAGGCAGAGATACATATACACACCTACAGACCAAATTCAGCACATGATAAAGACAAATATAGGTGTTCCTGATGTAAGGCTAACTAACTGGATTTCATTTCCTAAAACACACAATTGCATATTTTAAGATATAAACTTATTTCTGAACATTTTCCAATGGCAAAATTCTATTAATAACATACATAAAATATTTGCTACTTTCTATATTAGACATTCAAATATCATCCATAGAATATGATTAGAGAATGTGGAAAGGTGATGTTACCATCAATTATGAGCCAAGAGGATCTACATTTATCTAAGTAATGATTATTAGGAATTTTTTCACTAAATTTATACTACCAATCATTAGAATCACTGAAGCTAGGAAAGTAAAAGACTGACTAAATATTAATCTATTATTTTGGCCACTCCTGGATTATTCATTGTAATATGATGCTGCTTTATCAAAATTAATTCTGAAAGCAAACAACCAACAGCAGTGAACATCAAGAAAATGCTATGGAACAAATTATGTGCTGAAATAGAGCATTTTCAAACAGTCTTGCTTCATTTGTTCTTCCAGTAGAGGTATGAATAAAGGAATCTGCTTCCTTTCAGCAACAATAACACAGGCATTGCCCAAACTGCTTCTCTCATTTCATAGGGATTGTGGTGTCAACACCAAACACTGCATTCCTCATTCTGACGGTAGTCATGAAGATTACCCTAAAATTAAAATATATACTCAGTTAAGGTATCTTAGGAACTTCAAATGCTTATTTATGAAGGCTTTTTGAAGCTTGAATCTGAAATCAGATTGAAAACCTTGTTCCACTGACTCAGTGGGAAAATAATAATTTCCTTCAGTGGAACAGCACCCTAACCTCTATAGCCCATTAACAATGCTTAATTTGCTTTTACACCGAAGTTTGGTCATCCCTTTACTTCATCCCTGTAGTGTCTACATTATTCCATCTTTCCTCTTTTTCCAGCAGAGAGATAAATATTTTTCCTGCTGATACTACTAAAATGTTACAGAGATGTCAGAAGAGCTATTGAAAAATTCTTGCGGCTAACATTATTCCATTAACCCTTCATCCTTGATTGCTCACTTTAGTTTTATTTTGTGAATTCTGAACTACATGTACGAAATGCTTTTCACAGTAACTGGTTACTCTGAAAAAGTGATTGTATAAAAATGGAACAAATAAGATGTTCTGCAAATGCTTCATTAAGTCAAGTTACAATTTTCAGTATTTCTTTTCAGAACTACAACCTCTAAAAAAACTGATAGCTGATTTATAGAAATCATTTATCCAGTTCTTCTGCATTATTATTAATTATTTGGATGATATATTGGTCTCAGAAAATATTAATCTTCAAAAATGGAGTAGAAAAAAAATGTATCTCAAAAATATTGTGATAGTATTCTGAGATTTAGTTGTCCCAAGAGCTCATATGGGATATAAAATGATGGAAAATTTATTGTGTTCCTTAGTAGCTGACAATGAACGTAAAAACACATAGTCTAAAATCCACTTAAATATTTTTGCTCACAGCTTCAGTGTTTGTCAAGCTGTTGACACACTGAACTTAACTGTTCTTCATTCTTCCACAGCATCATTACCTTTATGTGGTTACTCCTCAAACTTCTCATATATTTGTCTTCACACTGACTCTTAGAGGGGTGGAAGTTCCAAAATCTTCATTTTGCAGTTGTGAAACAAATATTCAAGGCAGAGGTGAACCCAAAAGGGAATCCCAAGGAACCTCTAGGTCAATGCTTGTTATTATACCATGCCTTCATGGCGATCCTGACAGTCAACATTTCTCTTTTTTTCTCTCATACATCCTTCATTTTATCTCCTTGTCAATTTGTGCCAGCATAACGTGAAGGTGTATAGCACAGCAAGCAGCCCATAATGCAGCATAAATATTTAACTGAAAGCTGCCTTTCCTATTTAACTTTTTTGTCTTTTAAGGTAGAAATATAAAATGAAATAGATAAATAATTATATAGAGAGGGTTGCAGCAAGTGATACAAATAACTAAAAGGCACATGGGAGAGAAATTAAAGACAGAGTAAATGCAACACAAAAGGCAAAAGGGGAGATGAGGGAAAAAATATGGTGAGGGACTGGAAGAGGAAAACTGAAAATTGGCAAAACGTTGAGAACAAGTAAAAAGGAAAAGAAACATCACAGAAAGGAAAAAGCTCAGAAGGAGGGAAGGGGAAGGCAAAGTGTGAGAAATCATGTAATGTATGAAAAATATAATCTATAAACATTTTCTGTAGCTTTACACAAGTAGGAATTCAAGCTTTTCTAGTTAATACATGTCAATATATTTTGTTTGTGAACAGTTTCCATTTCTTTCACTTCCTCAAACCTCTTAAGAATTCAGAACATTTAAAAAAAATAATTTTCATTTGTGTGGAATTACCTCTACGTTTAATGTTTTCTGTTACTCAAAGTAATTTGAAAACATGCTAAATAAATAGTACTATAAACAAATTCACTTTCTCTGTGTGTCTTTTTCTATTCCTTTTCCTGACCTCTCCTGCAGCAAGGATTCAGGGACATGCACTGCTTCTAAGCAGTTATTGCCTTGCAGCCCCAAAGCCAGTGCAAAATGATCTTAAAACGGGAAAAAACTTTTTCACAATGACCACCACAGAGGTTCTTTTGCACTTTGGATCAGAAACAAAGCTAATATCCCTGCAGAATTCCCTGTCTGGAAATGGCTTAGATCCAATAATGTGCCTGGTAGAAAACTCCAGAGAAGTAGGAGTTGGGAAAAGTTAACACTGAGATGGCACTGTACTGTTCCTCAGTTACTCCTCAGGGGACTCAACGTGCAAAATGGCACATTCTACCAGCATACAGGTTCAAGTATCCTTGAGAGTTCCTTCACACTCACAACGGGACCTAATTTTAAGACAGTTCCTCCCAGATCAGGAATGTGCAGGAGCAAGATCCTATTCCCTCCAGAGTGTGTGTTATATACCAGTGGAACATCAGGCTGCCTTCGGATGCAACTGATCCAAATTCTGCACCTATGCTTCAAAGCAAAGTTTTTGCTCCAACATTAAGAAGAGTTTTACTGTATGCTTTCTGTGCTAACACTGGAGTGCTAATGAGGACACAGAGAATTAGAAGAAATCAAAGATTTATTAATAGCTAATCAAATAAATAAATGGGAAAGAGGATGGAATAGTGACCTTGAGGAACAGATTTGAGAGTGACTGGAGAAACAAAGCAGGGGAAGACAAGATTGAGTGCACTGGAAATTAAATTGAAAATATAAGGTTAATCTTAATTTCACCCTGTGCAAAAGTGAACATAATTTAAATCATAGCTAAAATTTAAGGATTTCATCAAGGTTATCTTTCACCCTGATCTTCTGGCTTCAGTGATAGATTCAAAAGGAACTGTGTTCAATAATTAATGTTCTTGAGTCAGGGGTTACCATTTACAAAGCTATTTACTCTTCCTACACAAAGCTCTTGACACTCATAAAATTGTTCCTACTGAAAGTGGAAAACAAAGTAAAAACAAAACAAAAAAGACAAGAATAGTGATAATTAGCAATGAATGCTGAGTGTAGCCTACTTTAGGCCAGGAACCCAGAGAACAGAGGATGTAGATCTAACTCAACAGGTGGCCATATTGTTAGCACTTTAGCAATGATAATAATTTGTAATAATAATGTAATGAGCAAAGATATGGTGAAGGCAGAAGGATTAAAGGAGAGCACTCAGCATGCATAAGCCATGCTACATCTACCAAATTCCCAGTGCAGCTGCTTCAGGGATACTAAGCCTCATGCAGACAGCTGCATCCCCCTGTTGCCATCTGTGGCTTGCATCTCTGGTGCTACTACTCCTGACAACTTGCACAGTTGCAAAGGCCTAACCCTCCATCAGCAGGAAATATCTGCTCCCACACCTTCTTGCAGGGAGCATGGCTACCACCTGATCCATAGGATACAAGGGCTTTCCTGGGATATATTCAGCTGTTAACTAATCCTGGGAGTGATGGCTAGAGAGAGGAATGTCTTGCCAGCTGAGACATCAGATGGGAACACAGAGTAGGCATTAAACTATCAGTTTTATTAGACAACACTAATCTCATTGGTACAGACTTGTTAATTACACTACAGGAGAAAGTTTCATTACACATGGTCTGATAGGAATCTGAAATGGGTCAAATTTTAAAGGTGGTTCAATGTAAAACTCTCCAAATCAAAGTGGGTCAACCTTTTTGTGAGTGTTCCTAGAACTCCTGGAGCACTGATTTTCAACTGAATGTAGTGAAATAGATCAGAAACAGATTATTTATAAACACATTTCTCCTTCCTTCAGTCTCACCTCAGTCCCACAAATCGGAGATTTACTGTGTCACAACAAATTGCACTGTTTCCCCTAGCTTCCCAGAAAAAGACTTTCCCATCACAGTTAAGGCCCAGTGTGATACCTACTCCCTGTTCTCCTTGAAAAGACCCTCATTGGAGCTCTCAAGAGCTTGTGCTCTTTGTCCCTGCCGCTCACCTTGCACATCACAAGCAACTCTCCTCTGTGCATTTTCAGCACCTTTCAGGAAAGAAACCACTTCTGGCTGCTCTTGACCTCATCTGAGCCAGGGCAAGGGAAACATAAGCAGGCAGCCTTCTCTCCTAATTCAGTGGTGCTGGTTCAATGTGCTGCTTTTACGTGATAATCTGTAAACAGGTAGCTAAACTCATGGGCTAGCTAACACAGGTGGTCATTTGAATTAAAAAAAAAATACAAAAGGTACTACCAAATAAAATATATCTGCTTTAGTTACTGTAGGTAAACCCAGTTTGAGCTTGATAGTTTACATGTCACAGTGGCTGTGTGCAAGAAACATGTGAGACCATCAGGCCCTAAAATATCAATTTAAATTAGTTAAGCATTATGCTCTCAAAATCTGTCAATCAATAAAAAATTTTAAAAATAAAAATCATGGAAATATTATTATTAATCTTGCCATAATACAACCATACAGAATGCTCCAGGCCAGTGTGAGTCTGGAGTACAACACAGTTGTTTTCAGAGCCCTGGAGCAGCCTCAAACAGGATGAGAGGACACAAATTGCAGGAGTTTTATGAACTGTTAAACCCACAGATCTCAAAGCATGATGGGCTGGGTCAGAAGTCCTAAAGTCTTATACTCCTAGGACGGACAGTATGAACAGCTCTGAAGGACACTTCTTAAATATATGTCTAATGCAGAGCATTATCCCTGATTGCTTTCCATCCAGGCTTAACGTGGAGATCCAACACCTCGAGTATGCATCAAGGCTGCAGTCTTAAGATGTGCAGGTCTAACCTGTTCACCTCCCTGGGAACCAAAGACTGACCTTGATTTTCAGTGACACATCTATCTGAATTCCAGAAGTTGGAAACATGATTATTTGACAAGACCATCAGCTGGAGCAAGTGCAACACCTTCCTTGCTGTTCAGCTTTTCTGTCAATGCAGCATTTTAGCCTAAGGCCTGATTAGGATTCTTTTAGGGTGATTGGACATGATAAGCTCCTGGAATAGCACTAAGCCAGTATAATTGGAAGAGGTCTTAGAAGAGATCCAGCCTCTTAATGACATATGGTCAAAAGGTTACTTTGAAAACCAAGAGGTCTTTCTGAATTCATTTTGCAGGTCTGCAATTTCTTATGGACTGAACCTGGGAATGTGGCTCTGAGACTTTCTTCTAAAGATAGAATAAAGGAAGCAAATCTTTTGAATACTGACTTTGTATGATAGAATAGTGTATTAGAGCAATGAAAATAGCATTTTAATGTCTGGGACCACTGTATTTTACTGCTTAATGTTATTAAAACTACTGAAAAAAATTTTTTAATGTCAATTGTAAATTTCTAATACATAATATATTATATATAAGAACCACAACTCCATTCACCATTTAACTGAAACAATCTCAGAATATATAAGGTATAGAACCAAATAAAATTGGATAAGACATAATGGTTAAGAAAAAATAATTTTATATCTTCCTGAAAACAGATACCATCGATATTTCAGGGAGAGGCAGTTGTAAATGAGAATTACTATTATTGATAACATTTAAAGGTATGATTGAATTGCAATATGGTCAGAATCTTGCTTTTATGCAAGAATGGCTATGTACAGCATCATCTAGTTAGAAATTATAGACCTAAGTTTAATTTATTTCACTGAAGATTTTTCCCCCAGATTAAATAGCAGAAGCAGAGAGCTCTGGAGAGAGAGAGGTACAACAAATCCATAAACCAAGACAGAGGTCTTTGAGAAAATATGGAGTTTCCCTGACTACAGTATAAATCATAATCTTTGAAAACCTTAGCTTTATGGAAAAATATTATTTCATTTCATATAAGAAGCCTATAATATATTCTACTTTAAAGCTCTTGTCAAAAACAGTTGACAAAATCATCCAGAGCTGTTTTATGATGCAGCCTACTGCATGAAAGGCAAAACAGAGAGCAATCTGGTGTTTTAATTACATGCTCGAAGCAAATGCAATATCTACAGCTTTAATAAACATTGACCCTTTAACTGAATGTGCCCTACAAACACATTAATGCCCATCTGGGAAATAATCCAATGAAATAATCCAATCATACCAACAGAGAATGACTGTTAGATTGGCAAGTGAGGGCTCATACACTTTGGTCAGCGGCAGGATGTTCTCTATTAGCTTGTTGCCAGAGTATGTACCTTTCATAGAATTTTTCACCTTTAAAAGCAACTTGAAAATCCAGTTGTCATGAAATGAGTCAAACTACCATCACTGTGAAATTAAGACTTCTTAGGTTATATAGATATGAGTTAGCAGAAAAAGAATGTAAACTGAATTTCTCTTTGCTAGTTTCAACCCTTGCTTCACAGAGGTCCTTTTTTTTCCCCTGCAAAAGGGAGCTGATGTTGCTGTTATTTGCCTCCTTAAGTCTGCTGAATGTGGGCTGTGGTATGGAGAAAAAAATTAATTCAATTGAGGACACTCGTCAGAAAATTGATTGAATCCAGAAAATCTCCCAACTGCCTGGAAGGACACAGTTCAGTCTCAGAAACAAAGGCTACATACTTATCACCTTTGAGACTCAGAAAATATGATGTGCAACAAACAGAAAAGTAAATTTTCTCCCCGTTACCTCCCTGATGTTTACTGCCACCAGTTGTGCCTAAACTACAATGAAAGATTCAAAACTTTCCAATTTTGGTGTTACGATGGGTTAAAAAGTTGTAGAATTGGTTAGTGTCCCACAGCTGGGTAAAATCTCTCTGAACCAGTGAGGTCCAGCCAACTCACGCCGATTATTATATTAATATAGAGTCATTGCATCATGATAGTTATCAGGAATTTTTGAAGTGCAGAGAAGGAGTTACATTGCTGGCAATATACATCTGCTGGCATAAATATAAAGCTGGTGAAAAAATAAGGTAAAAACAGAGAAACAGGTAACTCATTGGCCCAAGATTGGAGAAAAAAGTATTGTCATTCCGTTTCCTGCCCAGATATTCTATTCATTCTTCCTAAAATGTCATGATTTTAAACTGCGTGTATACGTCCCTATCAATTGGTCAATGCAATTTTTTTTTTTTATGGATTGTCTCCAAAGAGAAAAAGTGAGATCAGACCCCAGACATTTCATTCACAGCAATTGCGGGCTGCTAGCAAAGTTTCCATTCTTGTTAGGCTTTTTGTTTGTTTGGGTGTTGATTCCAGAAACCAAGAAAGCATTCAGTTAATTCCTCTAAGGCCTTAAGCAACAAGCAGAAGTTAATAGCTTGCATTCATTTCTAACCTTTAAAAGCAAGGATTTTCATGAAAGTCAAATACTCATCAGCAAAGTGCAAACTGCAAAGGAGCATTTTATTCTTTCTACCTCCATCAGAAACTGTCGAAAATGACCACACATGAGGCACATGAGACCCTCTTTCTAATTTAAAATTCCAGTTCTAATTTGGCAACAGATTTGCACTGATAAATCCATTTTCTGTTTGAATTCATAACTGTGCAATGTTTACAGTTAAAGGAGGTTTAATTTTGTTGTATGTTGAAAAATACTCCAACTACAGGAAAGCTTTAAGATTTTTCAACTTTTTTTTATTTTTACCCTCAAATGATTCCTTTTGGATATTTTGGAATATTTTATTTTTGCTCTATCCTCATTACACAGAATTTCACACACTACTTCCTCAGAGGAACATTGTTGTGTGCAATTAGTAGAAATCAGCAATTTATTTCTTCTGACCAACACTTTTTTTTTTCATTTCCTCGAGATCTGATGAAGCAGTCTGCATTCTTGGGAGACCAAATATTAGCAGTAGCCGTGCCACTCCCTTCATACCTAAAATATAGCCACAGCTATGCCTAAGACAAACAGAAGGTAAATTCTGACTGAGAGTCTGCCCACAGAACCAGGCATAAGAGATTCCAGAAATCAGCCTTTTTAGCCCTTATAATCTTGTATGGGGCAAATGATGGACTACAAGCACAGTTTACAGTATAAGATCAAAAGTCCATCCAGAAGTGTAACACCTCTCCATCAGAAACTAGTTACAGATATCTTGGTAATGGTGTAAAAACAAAGCCAGAATATGCCAATACTTTTCTACAACAATTTTTCAATCTCCAACCTTTAGTGGTTCAGCAAATTCCTCAAGGAGAGATATTATCTTTATTGGTGCACTATCTGGTGAATTTTTCTTCTGTTAATTAGCTTTCTGAACAGCTGTACAATTTTAATATCAAAATATCCTGTGGGAAAGAGTTCCACAGTATAACTAATTTTGTTCATTTTCAACCTACCTCTCAAAAATATCATTTGAATTCTCATTTGCTTTTGCAGCAAAAACATATCATTGACTGTCTTGTCCAGGCCATGATGTCTGTAAAGAATTAAGTTCTCTCTCCCTGGCTGAACAGTCCTAAACAATTTAGTTGCTTCTCTTACAGAAGCCTTTTAATCTCTGATCACTGCTACAGTCCTTCCTTGGACCTTTTTCTAGTTCTGCCCTGTCCCTCTGGGCATGAGATATAGGAGGGAAGACCAGAAACCTAACATGGTATTTTAAAAGTGGACATAACTTGACATGCTGTTTTGTCCTCTATTTGTGTAGTAATCATTTCCTGCTCTTTTATTGGTAGCATTGTGCCTGCTGCAGTAGCCCAAGGACATATCAAAGCAAGCAGCTTGGAAATGGAGGTAATATGTTTACCAGAACAAATGAAAAAAAAAGAGATACTTTTGGCATGTGTTTTGCAAAGGGGCTCATATGCTGAAGAACAAGTGTTATACCTAAAATTTGTTTTATTTTGTAGTTGCTTCTTTGACTTTTACTGAACATAAAACTGACATTTTCACAGAATTATGTGTTACATACCCAAGACCTTTTTTTTATGAACTTCCACAGAAAGTCCAGAGTTTATGACCCTGCATATAAGTTAGGATTATTTTTCACACATTGTGTGTTACTTCCCAGAAATCAAAAGCACAGAATAATAGAATCAAAAAATATGCTGAGTTGAAAGGGACTCATCAGGATCATTGAATCCAACTCCCAACCCTGCTCAGGACTCCCCAGGAATCCTGAGGGTATTGGTCAAATTCTTCCTGCACTTGGACAAGCTTGGTACTGTCACCAGTTAGAGCCCATTTCAGGGCCCAACCAACCACCCTCTGGATGGAAAATCTTTCTCTGATATCTAACCTAAACCTTCCCCAACTCAGTTTCATGCTGTTTACTCGAGTCCTGACGCTGGTCATCACAGAGAAGAGAGCAGTGCCTGCCCCTGTGCTTCCACTTGCAAGGATGTTGAAGAACACCATGCAGTCTCCCCTCAGCCTCCTCTTCTCCAGGCTGAACAAACCAAGTGATCCCAGCTGCTCCTCATACGGCTTCCCTTCCAGGCACTTCACCATCCTCATGACCCTCATTTGGAACCTCTCTCTCTTCATGTTTTTTTTCTATTCTGGCACCCAAAGCTGCCCCCAGCACTCGAGGTGAGGCCGCCCCAGTGCAGAGCAGAGCCGGACAATCCCCTCCCTTGCCCGGCTGGCCATGCTGGGCCTGATGCCCCCCAGGACAGGGATGGCCCTCCTGGCTGCCAAGGGCACTGCTGGCTCATGTTCAACCTGCCACTGACCAGGACCCCCAGGTTCCTTTCCATGGGGCTGCTCTCCAGTCTCTCATTTCCCAATCTATACACAAAACCAGGGTTGTCTCAACACAGGTGCAGAATTCGGCACTTGCCCTTGTCAATGAACTTCATATGGTTGATGATTGCCCAGCTCACTAATTTGTCAAAGTTTCTCTGCAGGGTCTCTCTGCCTTCGAGGGAGTTGACAGCTCCTGCCAATTTAACGTCCTGGGCAACTTAGTATTCCTTCCAGAATAACTGGTTTGTAACCCCAGAATCCCTAAATGAAATGATTGCAAAAAGTTATTGTCACAGTCACCACCTTTCATATCTTTCGTATGTATGTAGTTTTCAGGAAGATAGTAGTTCAGCTGTATTTCATCCTCAATTTCCTTTAGATCTCCTGGGTAAATACCATATGGTCCTGGCAGCTTGCTCCCCGGGGGAAAGTGTAGTGCTGACTTGCCAGCCGGGGTTAAACCACCAGAATTTGTTTTACAATTTCCTCCACTGACATTTCAGTGTAAAACAGATCTTCAAACTCGTCCTACTAAAGGTGACTTATGGAGTGTGAATCTCTTAGATCTTTCACGCCGAGGAAACATGCAAGAATCCCTTTGGATGTTCTGCTGTTAACTCCTCCTGTCATTGATATGTCAATTGACCTTAATGATTCCAAGGGAGGCTCCCTACGCCCCAGGGCTTTGAGGAAAAGTTTGCTTTTAGTTTTCATGCGCTTAGCAAATAGTTCCTAAAACATTCATTGTTGGCCTGTGATTTGTGTCATTATGTTTAATTTGCCAGTTTTCACATTTTGCTTCCCTTTTGCTTGCTTGAACGTGCTTTGGTTTTTTGAAGGATATTTTCTCACCTTTTTCAGCATTTCTTTTACTCGCTTTCTGTTCAAATCAAGTTTGTAAAACTACGTACTTAAATGGAAAAAAAAGAAGAGCATTTTGTGTATCATTTTTATAAAAAAATCTTAACACCCCCCGTCAAAGACACAACGGTTTCATTTATTTTCTTTTCTTCACTACTTTATAAAGACTGTTTTATTTGTTGCTTTCCTTTTTTGCCATGTCATATAGTCACAGTCAAATCACTTATAATTCTGCTACTTCTTTCCATGGAGCACATTTTTAGGCTCAACTAGGTCACATGCTGATTGCAAATGCTTAAAGTCAGATAATTGTGATTATCATGCAACCATTAATACATCAGAAGCAGAATGTGTCATGTAAGCAAGAATTTTTCTGACCTGATGCACAGAATTAAAGTATATGCTGCGATTTACACACTTAAATGAAAATCGATAGATTTCTATGAAAAGAAAATACGTCGGGGAGGTTCAAGCTCTACTGAGAGCATTCTCTTGGGGAGGCACAAACATTTCAGACATGAACAAAAGCCATTGATTGAGAGCTGAAGAGGAACAGAGTTCCAGATTTTCTCTTTAGGAGGCTTATTCTGTCCTGTATTCTTAGCACCCTGCAGATAAGCATCGGGCAAGTTAAATGTTTTTCTTCAACTGGCTTAGCCACAGAGAAGAATTGCTGTCCTAAAAAAAACGTGTGAAATGCCCAGCCTAAGATGACTCACGTACTTAGAAGACCTATAGATCTTGCCTTTATCAGACACAGAAAACAAAATTTCAAAGGATGGAGTGCCTGAGATGACTGATGTAATGAATTACCTAATCAATTTTCTGCTGAAGGACAAGGCAATTTCCTGTCTAGACTATATTGTAGAAGTACTTGATACTAATTTTCAGCAAGCAAAAGAATAGCTGTCTGTGACTATTTTCTGTTCACACAAAGCCTACAGAAAACGCTGCAAGTTTTTAAAAGTAATATTAAGCTAAAAGGCAGGATACACAACAAAACATAACATCCTGCTCTCCTCAGTGTTTCTGTTGAGAGCAGGCAGTGTTTATTTCCGACTTATCAATTGAAAAAATTGTGATACTAAAGCCAACCTTGCCTCAGGTCCTCTCTTACAATCTCAAGGCTGCATGACTGAACTGTGACACTCTCCTATCTGTTGTACCAAATTAATAGAACTATTTGTGAAATAAAATGCTTTTTGAAAGTAAAGGTATCACAATTTGAGTGATAGGTTTCTTCCCCTGCTCAGCCATTTCTGTTTCTATAATTAAACTACAATTCAATGGACAAATTGAAGCAATTCTATTTGTTTCTGGACTGGATTTGCCTCTGGACTGGATCTGTCTGATTAAGTATATTATTACGTTGCAAACAATTTCATTTCTTTGATTATTTGTCTCATACTTGTAGGCACTATATATTTTTACTGGGCACTTGCTATATCTTTGGTACAGGGGAATCGCCTCTAATGTTAGTGTTAGTAGTTCCTTGAAATAAGCAATTCTTGAATTGCAGCACTTCCATATATTTTTATTCATCACATATATTCAACTAATGGCAGAAAAAAAAAGAAAAGCTTTAAAATTACACAGGTGACTTAGGAGCACTGTAGTCTTGCTTAAGGACATGCATACTTGTCATGGTTTCACAATGCTTCATTTTGTTCTGACATCAGGAGCTGATTTCCATCTATCAATGCAATAAAATAAAATTTTCAGAGGAAAAGTGAAATCAGTTCAAGGCTGAAGGACTGAGCGGTAGAAATGCTCCGAAATTTCTTTTAAATGTCGGGAGTATCCAATAACTAGAAGTAGATGCTAAATGAAAAATTGCTCATGCTTTTCAGATTAGTCACACTACATTTTTGAGTGCAGGTGGTGAGGGTGGGTATTGGGTAGTTTTGTTTTGTTTTGTTTTTCATAAAAACACAAAGACATAAACAACCTAGGTTGGAAGGGGCATGTGGGGGTCATCTTGTCCAGTCTCCTGTTCAAAGTAGGTCCAGCATAGAAGTCAGGTTCAAAGTGGATCTGCCTTTGCCTGGCCTGCACCCTGAGGCTGAGGTACTCAGGCCTTCGCTGCATCTGCCCTTCGGGCCTCCCAGCTCGGTCCCCTGAAGGCGCAGTCTGGGGCAGCGAAACACCAAGATAGGGATCATTAATGGAGGGAGAACGATCAGACAGCATGGCAGGCAGGTCCCATACATTTCTTCAGTCCTGGGTACCACAGCCTTTGTCTGAGGAGCCAAGGAAACCTGCTCCAGAGCTGCCTCAGGCCTTTGCTGGAAACCCTCCTCACAACTTAAAGGTGGTAACGAGGTCACTTCACTGTTTCAGGACTCTGTTTATCTAACGTATTACCTTATTTAAATCCTTAGTAGCACAGAGTTGGATATCCCTTGATAAGTGAACTTCATATGAGATAAACCAATAGGTTTATAATTTCTGAGCTGCATTTCCATAGGAAGTTTCTTTTTGGTGATTCAGTAGGTCATGAATTTCAGTTTGTACTTCCTTGCCTTTACAATAGTTTAATTTCACAATTACAAAAAAGGTATTTCCACATCATTGTAGGACTAGGAAAAAAAAAAAACAGGAAAAAGAAGAAAAGGTCATTTGTTCACAAAGGTTTTGAAATCCTATCTTGAAATGATGGTTATTGCTATGGCCCTATGGAAAATCTGAGTTTTACATCACAAAACGTGGGGTTATTTGAGTTAGTCTGTAGACACTAGAGTATATAAAGCATTTTAAATGCCTGAGATAGAAACGGTAATACACATTTAACAATATTGAGCATATTTTTGGCACTAAACAAATACATCCTTTTACTGACACGTTTAATCAATCTTATTCAGAAAAAAAGTATTTTCATTTTAAGGATAACTCTGCTGGAATAAAAAATGTGTATGGACTTCAGGGTCTAACCTTATGTTAATGAACAGGTTAAATATCCACTCTGGATTCATTGGTGTACTAGGACCAAGTTGGAAGGCCAGTAACTCTCTACTATCTCAACACAAGCAGAGAAGGTGGATTTCTGACAGTAAAATTATTTTCAGCATCTCTAAAGATCAAGTTAAAAGAGTATTTGAGATTTTTCAAACTTAGTTACTATGTTTTATGATGACAGAAGGAGTAACATAGGCTGTCAGCATAAATCTCAAAATTAAATCTGCATGCTATGTAAAATAATACTCTTCCACTTCCATGGCATACTGTGGAATTCCTGAAATGAGAAACAAAGGAATAGCACAGTTAATCATATTCTGACATCAGAATATGATTAGCTACCTTTTCAGAAGAAGAGGTGAGTTTAAGAATCAAACTTTCAACACCACATTCCTAGTGAAAATTGTTTCCTAGTTATAAACTTGCTGTTAAAAAGAGTCAGATCACACAAAGAACCACCTATAAACATCTTGCCCCTGTGTTACAGGTGCAGGAACACTGGTTGCTTAGTGCCAGAATTAGTGTGACATGCAAGTGGATCTAAAGCCAAACTGTGGTCGATCAGTACAGATCAGATTTTTACCCATATTCAGGCCAAAGCTATTCAAGGCAAATTAGTTTCGAATTTTAGAGTTTGTCTGCTTACAAGTCTTTCAAATATTATCTCAAAGTGCCTGCCTACTAATGCAGGGGTGACACAGTCATTTTGAAATGTGTGCAAGAACAAATTCCACGTGCTGATTGGTGGCAGGAGTTAAAATATGGTGCTGTGTACACGAGGCAAATTCACTGACAAGTCAGTACCTATGACATCGTTGTGTTTAGCACATCATAATGCGCATAATGTCTGGGCTGGGAGGCAGTGCTAGGGGAGCTGCAGCATTCCCGTGGCAATGGTATCTTTCACAGGTTATGATCATAAGAAAAGGTTAAATTCTCCTTTGTCTCGTGCCTTATGCAGTCGTTTAAGCCTGATTGATTGGGCACAAACATGAATGAGAGCAGCAGTGGTACAAGTACACACAGGTACACTGGAGCCGGGCAGTGGGTAAGTTTGCATTAGCTGAGTCACCTCAAGTAGCTGCCTCCCCTTCCTCTCCAGGCACTTGCTCCCGACCCTTTGACTCTCTCAGCACCCATGGTGCTACAATTATTTCTTCAGCCATTCATAGATCCAGCATAGATTCCAACTGAAAAAATCGGCCTTTGATGCTGGGGAGGGATATTTTTTTAATCCGGGTCAGTTCTTCATACAGTTCCCACGTAGAGCTGTGCAGACCCAAGAGCTGGCAGAGGAGCTGAGGCAGCAGCATTGCTGCAGACATCAAATCACCGCCTGAGGGACAGAGTCTTGTTCCAGCACAAGGTGCGTCCAATAGCCAAATACCAATTACAGAAAAACATGTCAAAACTGGAATTACGTATGACATTTCCCGTAACAGCAGAGAAAATTACTGGAATCTCTCATCTCAGGCAGTAGTTATGTGGTTGGTATCATCAGACTCCACACCTCCAGGCTTGTGTTCCTGCAGGCTGGCATCACTGAACTTACATCCATAGGTCAAAGTCTTGTAAAACTGCTTTAGGAGAATAGGGATGCATGTGTGAGCATATCACACACACACACACACACACACGCATGCTTTCCACAAGAGAAAAACTGTACAAAACCTGTTTGGGGTCTGTGAGGCTCTATAAGAATGTTGGCAAAATGTTTCAAAATAAACCTCGGTCACTTTAGCCTTTGCATCCTAACTGACTAGTTGCAAATTTTTGGATTGCTAAAGGAGGAAAAGTATAGCAATGTTTGTTGCCAAAAACCAGTGCAACAATCACACTTGACTGCCATTTGCCTGATAGCTTCATGTTTTATATCCTCTCTGCATGAAACAGTAGCAGTACATTAAGTATATTATTACAACATCTGCCTTCAGTAGGAAGAAATATGCTCTTGTATTGCATAGGATAAGTCTATAAATGAAGCTGATAAATTAATATTCAGTTGGAAGACAACACTTATTAAATAAATAAAGACAGAAACTGAGGAGTAACCAGTGCATTACTGTATATACAGGTTTTTTCAGCCATCGGTATTCATTTTATTCTGGACTAGTTATTCTTGTCTTGTATGTTAGCACAGTTCTGTGTCTTTGTCAGACACAAAGCTATATGCAGTCATGTACATTTCATCCTGATGCCAGTACAGATGATACCAGATACCGGAACAGATAACAGTAGATAATATCTCTGGACCAGATCAGAAGCTGAAGAAAATTGGCTTCAATGTATCCTTGACAGTTTATACCAGCTGAGAAACAAGATTGCTCTCTCTATGTGAAATGGAGTTTCAAAGACACATCAGAGCATTTTTATAAAATGGCCTCAGTTTCTTCAGCAAAGAATTATCTTTATAGTCCCCATCTCTCCAATAGGTGGTTTTCTACTTTTTCTTTCATTTGTTCTAACAGTTAGTTTTGTTGATCTCTTTCTCTTCAATTTTTTGTGATATGAAGTTGAATTTGACTTGCCATGTTAAGACAGTTTGTTCAGGCACTTAGGACTAGATATAAAAATGTATTTAGGTCTCTGCAAACAACACATATGTACCCACACATGTACTCCCTATAGCCTACAGGATATTATATACCCCAAATTGTTATTAAGCACTGTCATACATTGAATATGGAATTGCTTAAACACTAAAAACCCACTGAATACCTGAAATACTTACATCTCTAATGCTCAGGATCTAACCAGGACTCACAGTCTCAGAACCTCCAGCAGATGAAGCATTTACTTGTAGGGTTTTTTAAAATAACTCATTCTGTCAGGAAACAGACACATTTGGTTGAACACTTCCTCAGTTAGAGGCTTCAGACCTCCATCTCTCACCACTCCAGGAAACAGTCTGACCAGGCCAGAGGGTGCAGCTGCGATGGCTGTGTGTCCCCTGTACTCTGATGGAAGTGGGGCACTCTGCAAAGGGGCACCTGGTTCCTATGAGGCTGAGGCACATTCCTTTCCAGCTGAGAGGGAAACACATGCAACGGCAAGAAAGGATCCGGGGGAGTTTCCTCCTTTCTGAATCAGTGATTCTGCTTCTTGAGGGAGACTCCCAGTTTGCCAGAGCTACCTTAAGGCAGCCTCTGACCTGGAGCCTGGCTCGCTCTGCATGACACAGATCATGGATGCTCCAGAGCAGACCTACAGGACTCTGCACTATTTCCAGCTCTAACACAAAGGCACACAATATCACATACCTTAAAGATTAGGATGCAGTCTGCATAGGAATTTTTCTGAAACAAGATTTACAACTTTAGCTTTCTCATTTGAGTCTTATTAACTTTCCACAGTTATCTCCTTCCCTTATGCAGATACCTCCATGTAACAGGAATCTGAAAGGCCTATTTCATTGTCTAGATTCAAGATTATTCTTTGATCATCACACAAAATTTTACTATCCTTTATACTATATTTCTAAAAAAAATTAGTTTTTTATTGACCTGTGCTTGTTACATGAGAGAGCCATTTCTCAAGCACAGTTAAGTACTTGCCCAAATCCTTCTGATTTCTGGATTCCTGACAAAATGTTTTAAATTCTTTAAAATATTGAAGCTCATCAAAGTACTTGAGCACACATTGAACCTTAAGCATGCTCTCAAGGCAATCTCTCTTCAGAGGGACTCTTAAGAAACATGGTTTAAGTACATGTTAACAACTGGTTTGCTGATAAGAGAATATACTGCATTAGATCCCATCCTGACCTGGTTGTACCCAGTGTAAAAGGATATCGTCAAAGGCAGTGACTATTGAATTAGTCTGTTAACCTCACTGCTTTGAGACTAATCTGGGAAAAATTCTGATGTGCTTAGTTCTACAGTAACTCTACAGAAACTCATAAAATTTTTCCTTACATGTTAAATTTAAGGTGTCATATTATGAAAAATAATTTGTACTCTCATTCCCTTTAATGCAATTTCATTTAATAAAAGAAAAAATCCCCAAAAATCTACTAGGGAGCTTCTTGCACTTAGGAGGTCTAAAGCTTCTTCAAATAATTAATAATATGAATTTATATAATCTTTGTTGAGCAAACATATTAGATCTTCTGCCATGGCCTGTTTGGAACAGAATGATCCCAAGTACACTGAGGTCACCAGTACAAACTACTCTGATGGTACAATGTCATTTATGACATGAGTACAATTAAAGGTTTCTGATAAATAAATGGGGTGTGGGATTAATTAATACTTGTGAAGTGCTCTGACTGCCTAAGATTAAATCTGTCAAAAGTGCACATGCTTTTTTCTTACTATCTTGAACTAAGGAAAAGCAAAGAAATTTACAGAATTGCAAACAAGTGCTTGTTAATCAAGAGCTGTAATTAATGCAAAATAACAGGAATTTTCTGCAGGAGTAACAAATGTTGAGGGTTGTATGCACAGCTGTTGATCTCTGACTGGTACTTGACAAGCACCAGACTGGAAAACAAGCTCAGAGGGTAGGGTGTGCAGGCAGGAGGCTGCTGTCCTGGTACTCAATTCTGAGCATGGATCCTGCACTACGGACTGTGATGCTACCAGAAGTGTCACAGGCTTCTGAGCTCAATTCTTTCTTCTCCTCACCTACAACCTATTTTTCATAGGAGATGAAGAGGTTCTAAGTCTGGTCTATTAAAATTAAAAAGACTGATATGCATCTATGAATATGCTCCTTTCACCACTGGGGATATATAAATGTTTAATGTCTCTGTTTAAGGTAGAGAATAAAGAGTCATTTAATGTTTGTCTGTGGCCAAATCCAAAGAACCGTTTGTTAATCTGTTCAATGCATTCTGTTCTAATTTATAAAAAATCAGGTCTTCTCTGCAGAACATATATCCCCATGTTCATTTTCCCTCTCCCCACACCCTCATTTCAAGGTTCAGACATCAGGATTCACCTGAGAGTGACAATTGTGCACACAGTTTTACTGAAAAGCTAATGGACCATCACATCCTCTTGTGTAATTTTCTCACCATTCGTTGAATTCTTCAGGATGAAGTTGCAGTCGAGGATGGCTGTAAAGCAGGCTGCATGTAAACCTGCAGCCCATCTCAGAATGGATCATCTGTGCACCTGGATTCCAGGAAAAAAGATTTTATTTTCGTTTTGTAAGTAAGTTCTTCTGGACTATTCTCTCATCTAGCATGAGAGCTTCAGCACTGGCTCTCCGTGAGATACATCATGTGGACTGCAGCAATCTGTTCTTGACACCACATTCCACTGATGTGACCTCTGCTTCTTTACTGTAAAGTGTATGATGCAATAGAGATTGTAACCCTGAGAGAAAGCAAACCTTGCTTTTGTCCACCTCTATCATGCATGGTCTTCCACATGGTGCAGGTTATTATACTGAGTTTAAAGAGATTTTTTTCTAGAAATTAGACAGCTAGCAGTGGGCCAATTTGTCTACTAGACAATGCACAGATTTCCTGCCCTCGACACAACCTACCTCCTAACTGCAGCAGTCTGAGGAAGACCCAAATAAAGGTAAAAATTCCTAACATTCACTGAAGAGGGAGAAAAGGTCTACAACTGCTTTTCTCAAAATACCACAGATACCTTTTTATCTCTTTTTATCTCTGATAGTTAGGAAGAGGGAAGAATTTGGCAAGCTAGTGTACAATGGCCTGCAAAGTATTTACGGCCTGTACAAAAAATTTCCCACAGGGAAAGTTCAGCTTTCAAGAAGAAATCCTGCAGGAAATAGCTCCTTATTCAGCCACAAGCACCACTCACAAAGTGAAGCTCTATTGCTAAAGGGAACCAATGATAGAGAGAAATTTATCTTTTACAGAAGTTTTCTTGCCTCTTACTGTTTTCTGCAGACCTGTGCAATTTTTAGTGTATCTGTGGGTTAAAGGAATCTTGGCACTTGGTGTATCAACAACCCAACTCTCAAGCTTCAGGTCTGTTATCTAAAACCCATTTTCTAACTGTAACCTAGCTATTTATATATATATTGATCCTACATAGGAAGAAAAATGGCCAGCATAGTTTCAAATGGTGTGAGTGCTCCTTTCTTTGATAGATTAGTCAACAGAATAATAGATTGCAATGTAGGATTTTTTTTTCCCCCACGGGTTAATTTTGCTCAGTTGTGTTCAATGTTATAAGAATTGTAACCCCAGCACCTGATGTATGGCCCGTGATATCTCACTAACAGAGTGCCTGTCATGTGTGTACGTGTGCATGAAGACTGGCTTATTTATCTACTGTTTCAAATAAGCTTAAAAAATACACATGGTGAATTGCTTCCCTTGCAGCTGCATAGACTACAGACTCTTATTTAGTCCTGAAATATTTAGAAAGGCAAAGTAAATAGAAAGTTTAACCTTCTGAAGTTGAGAGTCTTGATTTCACGGGCTCTTTGCTTAAAAACTTGGTTTGAAACATATAGGATTGTGCTCTTAACTGCACTTCAATACTGCTGTTGGGATTATATGAGGGTTTGATGAGCACAAGATTTGTCCCAAAAATCTTTCAGCAGCCTCTAGCTCTGGTAAGACAAAGCAAGTTTAGCAGTGACTTTCCACCATTTTATTGGAAGCAGGTTCTCTCTTGTGTGTTTTAGTAAAATAATTTACAACCAAAAATAGGCTCACTTGCAGAACTTCATTGCCACCTTGCTCATGCCTTCTCCTGTCAGCCCCTGTTTTTCCTCACACCAATGGAGCATATTATATTTTTTAACAGTTTGAGTGTTTATGAGATGAGATATACTTCAGATTTTGAGAGGGACATTAGTTAATTAGAGATATTTGCTTTTTGGAAAAACACTGCTTTTTAATCTGTTTTTATGTCCATGTTTTAGACCTTCATCTCTCTTGTAATCTATTGATTAAGGCTTCCACTTTAGTTCCACTAAGGATGCCCAAGGGTGCCACTTAGTTCAGCGTTTAAACATTAAGATCACTAACATTCTCTCAAACTATCTACTTAAAGTCTTTGGCAAAACTCTTCATTTTCCACAAAGTTAAGTAGAACCTGAAAGTTAAGTGTTCCCTGTCCCTAATTATGGCTTTTACAAAAAAATATTTGTTTTCTGGTATTGTGTCTAATGCAAGCAAAAGGCAAAGAAGAGACAGAGTGATCCCTCTAATGACATCATTAGCACCATCAGAGTATTACCTGGAAGGTAGGCACAGGCTTGGGTGCAATCTTGATCTGCATGGGGAACTTGGCAGCTATGACTGCACTTGGCAATACCAGGATGTATACCACACCCCTGGCATCCCACTTCTTACTCCTTCCCTTACTGCCCGGTAAGTCAACATACCTAAGGGGCACAGAAATCTTTCACTCTGACTTGGCTGTTTGTCTCTTAATTTATCACTAAACATATTTTTCAGTAAGTTATAGGGGTTTTGGTCTCTTCTGCTCCCTTCAAAGATTTTCTCTTGTGTGCAGGTATGGAAATGTGGTGAACCAGAGAGCATCCAGCCTAATAGATTACCAATAGACGTCCTAATCTTGGGAGGCTTCCAGATGCTCCTTGGACTGCCCTATAGCCTGTGATTAACACATTTATTTGAGAAACTGAAACCACCTTCAAATTTCTGCTTCAGCTCAAGCAAATGACTGATCTGTACTTTGCTGGATGCCCCCATGATCCGTGCTCCTCAAGTCCCTCTGTGAGCAGGGCTCTCAATCTCTCAATTCTCTGTTGGGTTAAAAGCCACTGAAAATTACAGACTTCAGATTTCTCCAGGAAGTTATGAAATGTTTTGGATGTCATGTTGCTCATCATAAGCAAAACCTCTGGGACCCAAAACAGAGTAGCAATAAAAAAGATGTTTTATGTTCCACACTCTCCAATAAATATGAGGTAATATCTGCTTTGGAAGGAAGGATTCAGAGGAGTAACCTGAGACCCTTTGTTCAGGAGTGCAGATAGAGTGACATGCTGCTGTTTGGTAAAGTCCATTTTAAGCCTCCAAAGCACTCTCACCACTGCAGCAGTTCCCAATGTGAATAAGCTTCCTGACAGAGGATGGGTGAGGCCACAAGAATAACCATCTGCTGTCTCTCCACAAGTCAGTTTACAACCTCTTTGGGGATCCTGGACTCCTTGAAGGCACACTACACTCCTCCTGACCTGGGGAAAAACTCAGTGGAATATATTTGAGTCACGACTGGACTAAATTTCACTCTGTTGCTTTCACTGTATGATTTTGTCTCAAATGTAATTAATGAGAAAATGACCTATACTCCTTCTCCCTTCTGTATATCTGGGATAATATCCAGGCCTATTTCCTTTAGCAAATAACTTTACAGAGGGAGTTCAACTTCCTTGTTTTCTAGATTAACTTAGGTTAATCAATAACAAATTCTTAGTCATTAAACTAAGGATAATTCCTTAGGGAAAAATTCCCTTTTTTTTCATCTCATTCTTTTACCATTGTCCAAAGAGAATTTTCATTTTGTAATGACAAACCCCAAGCAATTCTTTTGATTAAAATGAAAAAATCATGTCATACTTTTCTCATATTTCTGCCATTCCTACAAAACTCTGTTGGTACCAAAACCAACCCCCAAATCAGCCTCAGTCCCAACAAAAAAAGTGAAATTTGCCCATTTCTCCTCCCCTTTCTCTCTTCCCACAGACTGAGGACTACTTATATCTGCAATTTGGAGCAACCTGTGAGTCAGGCTTTGAGGGATCCGAATCTAGATCTTGTATTCAGAAGCAAGCAGTTGAGGGAACAATGACATTAGCTTCAAAACATATATTTTGCCCTACAGTACTTTTGGAGGACCACAATCAAGCAGTACTTGTAGAGTATTTCAAGTGAGAGGAAGTGACCCATGTTGCTTATTTATGATTTCAGTTCAGTAGATTTAGTGATATTTTGTCAGTGACTGACAATCTAGGTATTTAACCCATCTAGATATAACACAGACAAGGTCATATTAAATAGCAAGGTAAACAGTGAATCTAATGTTCTGGAGGGGCTGCAAAAATGTTAATGACTAAAAGGGTCAGTCTTAGTTCAAGTAACTCCAGTTTCAGGAATCTCCGGTGTCAGGGATATGACTGTACAGGTGATGGGTAAAACTGTTTGTGAAGGAGAATCATAAATCATATGTTAAAGCAATCTGTTTCCACCACAGTGTACCTTAATGTTCATGCAAAAAAGAACCCTGCTCCTAATGGCTTTATCCACAAAAAAACCTCAATCACCTTGTGCTGATTTCTTGCTCCGGATACCAAAATTCCCTTTAAAAAGAGTCAATTAAATATTTCAATTTTTGTGTTTCCTGTCAAGTCACTGAGGGAGATGAGTGAGATTTGGGACTGCAAATACTTTCAGCTGTCTCAAAGCTTTTTACAAAGGAAGTGAGGCAATTCACCGGGTGGAATACTTTGTACTCCTGGCAGCAATACCTTTCCTTGTTTAAAGGTGCCTTGTTTGCAGAAGGGCTACGCATGGGTGTACATGAAAGCAACCGAAGCAGTTGTTCGCAAGGTTCCCTAAATATATTAACCTTGCCTTGGAATGGGGCAGGAATTTAGTTTAATAGTTACAGCAGGAGCAATGAGATTCTTGAATTGAACTCTTGCTTAAAGCAATATTTAACTTTGAGGAAGGCTAGAATTCAGAGAGATATTGCTTTTTCCCCCTTATTTTAATTGGTATCATCCTCCTCTCCCAAGACAGTTGAAGGTTGTAACGAGAAATATTTAGATCCCTCTTTCCATATTCATTGAATATACTGATATTATATTTTATTAAAGAGTCTCAAATAGCTTACATCCTGCTCTTAATAACCCTATGCATTACAAGCTTCTGTTTCCTCAAGCTACAGACAAATCCTATTACAGGGAGTAGATTAAACTGGGCCTTGACAGATCTTTGCAATTCACTGACAAAAAAGGACAAGTTGTCTTACTAATAAGACGACATCATGATCACACTAATATTATGCATCTCAGTGCTCTCAGATGCAAAAACTTTTATGCAAACCCCCTCCAGCAGGCACATTACCCAAATAAAACCCAAGCAATTTTCTTCTAACAATAAGCTAAACTATCTAGTAGAAAGAATGACTTCAGTTTCACATTGTACACGAAGGAGCCATCAGTCAACAGCTGCATGTTTGATCATGCCCTCTGGCTCCACATCCACAAGGGACCGAGCTCATCCAGATTTTCTTCTGCCACTATGAATGATGTGTATGCTTTTGTGTACAAACATGAGCCCGGAACAGAGGGCAGAGACCGGGCTGAAGGGAGAGAGCACAAAGAAGTGTTTTGTTCTACTTTCTCTTAAGCTCCACAGTGTAGCAGAGGATGGACCTCTGGAGATGAATGCAAGGGAAGAGAATCACAGAGCACAGAAAAAACAGTTGTATCCCTCTAAAACTCTCTGAACTCTCTATTAATCCCTAATTTACAGGCATCTTTTTTTAATCAGCAGAAACTAGCCTGAGTGATGGGGTAATTGTAGTCAGATTTTAAAAGTGGCCATGTGATTTCTTCAAATTATTTTGATGTGTGCGAGGATAAAGGAAGCTGGTGGCACCACAAAGAGAGTAGCAGACCAGCTTTCAGGGCAGTGGTCTGAGAAGAACCCCTAGCAGCCATACTGTTACTCAGGATTTCACACTCCTGGAGAACATCCATGATAATTAGCAATCTTTGATTCTTTGGATTAATAAAATCGTAAATAGGATATGCTTCTGAGATTCCAGAGATTTCATGTTGTTGTTAACTGAATAAGGCAAAAAATTCACACAGGAGGAGTTACTTCAGGCAGGGATTGTGGCTGGATGAAAATTAAAGGCACAGTAATGAACCTCCTCCATCAGTATTTTCCCCTTCCTTTTGAGAGATTTGAGATGAGTTATAGGTCTCAGGTATTTTTACCCCGGAGCCCCCAGGATAGCCAAATGTCTCCATTATCCAAGCAGTCTGAATGTGAAGCTGAATGAAGAATCGACTCCTTATTGAGCAACAATAAGTTTACAAGTCTCTATTAACATACCTACTGCTGTGTCTTTATCTTTCCAGAGTTACAAAAAGGTATGGTGGTCATAACACTTTCTTTACAGACTACAGAGTAGACTGCGCAGTGAAGACAGAATAGAACTGTCTCAGAAGAATATGAGGGGAAAAAAATTAATTAAAAATATTTAACATACATTAAAAAATTAACTTTTTACCATGTTCAACAGGCAGGGCTGAATCTCCATGCAGCAGCATAGACCCATTTTTTCTGTTGCTTTGGATAGCTATTTGTTTTTGTTTTGCAACAGACTGGTAGAAAAATGATCGTGTTCAGGTGCTAGTTCAATAAAATTTGGGGCAGATATAAAAATCTGGGATGGGATCCTGTTTCCAGATCTATTTAGTTATAGCCAATTATAATTGTGTTTATTACTTAAGACTGGCGGTGTCTTAGGTTTGTTATTCTCCATGTCATGCTAATCATACTCTTATACCTCTGATTTAAGTTCTGTCCAATATTTTTTGTCCATGATCTTTCTGTACACTTTTTTTTTAAATAAAACATTGTGTAAAAAAGTCAGGAATTCAAAGTCATGGTTCCCATGGCAACATTAAGTCCCTCACGTTGCATCGTACATGCACTAAAAATAAACATGTAATGAAGTACTGTATTTTGTATGTCAAGGGGAGCAAGTGAATAAGGCCAAATGCAAGGTCCTGAATGTGGACCAGGGCAATCCCAGACATAGGCTGGGCATAGAATGGATTGAGAGCAGTTATGAGGAGAAAGACTTGGGGAGTTTGTTGACGAGAAGCTCGTCATGAGCTGCCAATGTGAGCTTGAACCGGCATGCCAATTGTATCCTGGGCTGCACCAAATGAATCGTGAAAGAAGGTGATTTCCCCCCTCTATTCTGCTCTCATTAGACCCCACGTGGAGTCCTACATCCATCTCTGGGACCCCCAACATAAGGATGTGGACCTGTGGAGCAGGTCTAGAGGAGGGCCATGAAAATAATCAGACAGCTGGAGCATGTCTCCTGTGAAGACAGATTGAAAGAGCTGAGGTTGTTCAGCCTGAAGAAGAGAAGGCTTTGGGGAGACCTTACAGCCGCCTCCCAGTACCTAAGAGAGCTGTAGAGGAACTATTTACAAGGGCATGTAGTGACAGGACAAGGGGGAATGGCTTCAAACTGAAAGAGAGTAGACTCAGATTAGATGCCAGGAAGAAATTAGTTCCTGTGAGTGTGGTGAGGCACTGGAACAGGTTGTGCAGAGAAGCTGTGGATGCCCCGTCCCTGGAAGTGTTCAAGGCCAAGCTGGATGGAGTTTTCAGTAACCTGGTGCAGTGGAAGGTGTCCCTGAACATGTCAAGGGGGTGGGAACCAGATGATCTCTAGGGTCTCTTCCAACTAAAACCTATGAAGTGACTGCAGCTTTCATTTTACTTGCCTGAGTTTTACGGATTTAATTTCTCAGCCCCAATATTGCAGAAATGTGATTTTACACCGACACAGATCTATAACATGCAGCATCTATTTACAGCAAGTACGTACAGCCTGACGGATGGGCAGCACTGATTTACACCAGCTGAGCTTGGGACCATCTGTGCGTGTACATTTGGGGGTGTGCTGAGTCTGCACGGGGGTAGGGACAGCACGTTCCTGTGCAGCACACAGACATTCTGGGGAGTTCCCTTACAGCTTCAGCAGCACCAGAAAGAGGGGGCAGGGGCGCTACAGACCTTACCCAACCTGTCATTGGCATATCATCACAAATACCAACAGAAGCAGCAGTAAACTGATAGGCCAACCTGCTTTTCTCTACAATTTTCAGCCCCTTGGCAATTTGAAGGTATTTGTAAATGGAAAAATGTATTAAAAATTATAAGTTACATACAAATCGAGAGTTAAAGTGTCTGGAAGTGAAAAATAAGGAATAGCAGCATCAACAAAGAGCTCCCCTTCATATTAGGAAAGGAAGAAATGTTTTGTATATATTTCTTGCCTTCAAAGGGAATAAAATACAATCAAGAACTTGTGGGCACAGAGAAATCTGCTTCCAAGATATTTTTTGTCTCAGAAAAATTGGAAACAGGAACCCAAAGTACATAAGCAGTTTCAATATTTCTTTTGTATTAAAGGCATGATACCTTTTATATGAAGTATCCTCAAAACCTTCTGGGGATCTGACATTCCATCATGGAGATGCTATTTCCTTTTACCTCCAGAACATGTTTGCACATGTTTGGTGTCCTTCATCTTAGACCATCTCATCTTTGAAGGAGGAGTTGTTTTCTCATGCTCCGAAGACGCACCATGAAATACCACATGGCTCTAGCTCATGACAAGTCTCTGAGATGCTGTAATACTACTGACACCTCCCATAAACCACACTAGTAGAGTTTTGTTTGACCTGCAGTTACTAAATAAACATTATCCCTTGCATAGCTTCATTTAAAATAAGTGGATATCTGAAGAGTAACTGTGGCATGAGGTGAGTTTAGCTTAAAAACAAATAATTCTTTGTGTTTGAGGTTGGTTTTTGCTTGTTTGGTTGGTTTTGAATGATCCTGAAAAACAACATGCAAAGAAAGACATAAAAACATATGTAAATGTTGTAACATGGTGTAAATGCTTGCAATAAGGATCACAGGCAGTAGGCAGAAAAACTGGATATGTTTGTTTCTGGAAGAGGACAGGAATGCTGTATATTACTGCACATTTTCATGTGTTTTGGAAAGAGGTAATCCATACATACTCTTAACTGTCCTAATTTTCATATTTTATGGAAAGAATTTAATGTAATGACTGTGTCTTAAAACTATGATTCCATTCCTGCAGGATAAAAGCACTTTCTGAACGTTTCCATGTGGGCGATATGATGTTTGGACTTAGTGAAATACATTTTGACTCTGAAAGAACGTATTAGTCCATTTGCTACAATCTAGCACGAAACAAGAGCCACCTCCTACATGTTTAATATCCAGATTATTTAGATGCTTCTGAATTTGTGAATATGTGAAATTCAGATGCGTGAAATCCTTTGCTATGAGTCATCAGAAAAGAGAACTGACTTTAGAGTTCTTCTGTGATGTGTGCTTGTGCTAATGATGATGGGCGAGCCTCACCCAAAATGCTGTGTTAAAATGACACACTTGTGAAACAACACATGTCAACAGAAAAAAAACCTCTGAAATGCTGTGACCAGCTCAACAGCAGAACTCTGACACCCACTTCTACAGTAATTCTAACACTACTCTCTCTAATACAGTAATTCTCAGCATAAACCCCGCAGTTTTGGAAAGTTCATGACTTTTCACAATCTCTGTCAGTTAAGTTACTTAGGAATTTTCTCCCTACTATGAAACCACAGAACTCACTGGTCAGGTTTATGCAACTGTAAACATTCAGTGGAAGGTGTATGTCTATGTACAGTGGCATATGTCTATTGCTTCTATACTTAAGGAGCCAAAAATTAGAGGTTTTTTTCACAGAAAACACATACCAAATATTTATCACAGAGACATTCTATGTAAAAAGCTTTACTGGGATATCTGAAGTTTTACTGATGATTGGCATAAGTTTTCAGGAAACATAATGCCAGACTGGCCCCCTTGGAGTGTGTACCTCAAATGAACTCAGATGTAGAAACACTCTCCCTTTTCCAAAGAGAAAACTGTGATGGCAGCTGGATAGCAGGGCTGTTTCACACAGATGTTATTGACGGCAGGGTTTGCATCCTAGATGCAAATCAACATATGGCATACTAGGTACAATTTTATTTTTCTTTTTTTACTGCTACTGTCTAAAGTTATTTATTGCTGGCAAGACTGAGAGAGGAACAAGCTAGAAAGTATTCCAGAGCAAGTGCTATGTAAGACAGGGAGATACACTATCTCTCAAATGGATTAAGTATTTTAAGACACCCATGGTGTTCTACAGGTCTAGTGGCACAGACCACAGGTTCGTGCCTCACCTGCTTCCCTGCAAACTTGGTCTGCTTCAGGTGTATATCGGATAAGTCTTCCCTGCCTGTATTGCAATGAAGCAGAGAACATGCAGTTATCTTCTCTTCGTGTTCTGTAGCAGGTAGAGAAAAGTGGTGATATCTTTCTGCTCCAGTTACCTATGTCCTGACAGATGTCCATGCAAGTGGTCACTTAAGGAAAACAAAACCCAGAAAAGCATGAGAATATTTTCTATCTGTTGGATTTTTTTAACTGTATGACTCCTATCAGGCTAACTGTAAGCATAAATTCAGTGCAATTACATGCATTTTAACACTTCTCACTTAATGCTTTTATTCCCTCTGGACCAAGGATATCTCCAGCTGGGGGGAAACACAAACACAAAAGCCTATGAAATCGGATGTTTCTGTGGGTTAAAGCAGTGCACACACTTGAAACACAGAGCCAGATTTCTGACAGGACTAATCAGTCAGAACTCGGCTTGCAGTTCCCTTCATGAACCATAAACAAAATACCAACTTAACAAACTTCGTATAGTCCTTTAGAAGGGCAGTTCTCCATCTAGTACTCCCATACCACTACAGTGTTCACCTCAGCTATAGGGCATTCACACTTTCCGTGTGTCCTGCTCCACTCCTAAAGTAATCTGTCATAAGATGTCTTTTCAATTGCTTGCCTTTCTGTTTATCCCAGGTGAAAATCTCCAGACTTCACCCCTTGGGAGTTATCTCATTCCTCTCTTCTTTGCTCGGAGGCCTGCAGTCCCTACTGGTCATCCAGCTCCAGTGTAGAAAAACACGAGAGGCTGTCACCCTACCCTCACCTTCCTGCATCCTTTCCAACTTCTGCTGTTCGCGGCTGTTTCATTTTCTTCCAACCCTCCAGAAAACCTGGTAAGCTTTTTTCTTTTCTTTCAGTTCTCTGTTTTTAATGGTTCCCTATCTATTTACATCCTTCAGCAGACTCTTGCAAATATCTCAATCTCTAACTCCCAAACTCCTTACAATTCCTAATAAGAAAATGTGTGTATGAGAACATATTAATTAACTGATGCTTGTGCACTTTTAACACTTTTGTATGTTTAAATCTTTCTTTCTGTATCTCTAACTCTCTCTTTTCTTTGTAATTCCTGGGGAATATTTCATTTTTCATGAGATCCATGCCAAGAATTACTTATTCTATTTCAAATCTTTGTTAATTACTTAAGGGAAAGTGATCATGTAAGAAACACTTGGAAAGAAGTACAGATGAACTACTGGACCCCAAATGAATATTTCAGAATATTATAATTGAGCAATGTACAGTTGTGACATATCAAATCTAATAATTACATAAGTGCCAAAGTTAGATCCTCTTACATAGAAAGGGCTACTACAAATGGTATATTTTTTTCATTTAAAAGTACTTGAGGAAACATATGTGCTTTGAACCAAATACAGAGAATGAGAAACTTCTAAGGAAAAGGTAAGTTACAGAAACAAAATTCCAGTGTTGAGAAATACCTGCTGTTACAGAGATTCAAACTGGAGTAATGAGGTCATTAATTTTTTCTTTCTTTAGTTTCTATGCTTTGTGGCTTGCTTTTTTATACATATTTGCACAGTACCTAACTATAAGTAGGTATAAAACAGCTTACTAGTAATAATGGATATCTGAGGTGAGGCTAATGTAGACAGAAGAAATTAGAAACAACTCGTGCAGCTAATATGTTGACTATTAATTAACATGAGTGATTTGTTCAGTGGTGTATCCAGACCTAAGGTCAGACTGAAAGATGAAAGGGCAGTTTAGAAAGAGACTATAACTTTCACAGTTATCAGCTGTAGTCTCTGAGACCTCAAATAATGGCCTAATTATAGCTCATCTGAAAGGCATCAGGGCCTTATCGTCTACCAGAAGTATTAATAGAAAATTGCTTGCTTTTCAATGCCAGTGAGCCTATCTGCAGGTCCCATATCAGCTCCTGCCAGACATATATCTTGTTACACATGGGTGGTCTGTCACATGATGATTGACTCAATCTTGACAAGAAAAGGGATAGAAAAATTATCACTTTGTGCAGATATGACCACTTGTGACTTTGGCAGGTGAATCAGTACGGATTGCCCAACACCAACTTAATTGCAAAAGATAACATTTTCCTCAGTTCTTCCATTTTCATAAGCACCAGCCAACAAGCTTATCCTTTCTGTGTTAACTAATTCCTTCTCAGATTATGGCTTCTGCCATATTTTGACATTGGGACCAGCCATATAGGTAACACTAATATTCTGTGACACTGAATGCTACTGAACTTCCCTTTGCATAGCAAAGCAGTGCTGAGTAGCTCTCTGCTGCACGAATGCAGCTACTTGCAGCTAAGGTATTTTTCATTATAAGCAAGCACATCTCATTTCCACCCTTTTACTAAGATGATATGTATGTTCAAAGGCGAATGAAAAACTGTTCTGCCAGGATTCTCACAGCCTGGATTATGAGCAGAAACAGTTATGAGCAGGTGGTTTGAATACCAAGACTACCAAGCTTAAAAAATATAGATACTTCGCCCAGGATTAGGATATTAACAAAGTTGTGTAGGATGATAGTCCCTGGGACCATGGGATCCAAGTCAATTCTGAAGTGAGTCTATAGGGTATTCAAATCTCATCAAACAGTAGTTTTGATGGCATTTTTCCTCCCCTCAAGAAGGCTGGCCATTGACCCTCTGATTGAGGTGCTCAGTTGAGGTGTTGTAGCTGGTCACAAGGATTACTGCTAAACTTGCTCACCTTGATTCTGTTGTAAAGGAAGAAATCTCTGTTCTTGCCTTCTGAATGCACCTGAAACCAAAAGCAGGAGGCACTACAAACCACCAAACAGGGCCAATGCTTACTCACATCTATTTACGAAACAGATGCTTTCCAAAAGTAACGTACACAAAGGAACACAAACACCTAGTTACAAGATCAGTCTCTAGGCTATGTTTTAAAATAACCTTTCAGTGCACCTGAATGTCACTGAAGCAGAAAAAAAATTGAAAATCAACTACTACAGCCTCACTTGAATAGCGAAGGACTGGAAGATGCGGAATCTGAATATTATAACCACTAAGCTAAAACAGTAAGTCTCGCAGTGTGGGACACTTTTTTGTTTGTGTTAATTATACTGATTAGAATTAGAACTTCCACCACTCCAATTTCTTGCAGCTGTGTGGTGCTAGCTGCTATTGTTAGCACTCATGAAAAATACTCCAACAGAGGGCACCAAGAAAATTACTTACAATCTGAACACCCACACAATCCTGTCACATTGGAAAGACTGCAGACAGCATAACTAATAAAGTATTGTGCTATTTTGAAAGAATAATAGCATGTTTGAAGAGACCATATTAACCCTGTTGTAAAGTATTGATTGCACTCTATAGTGAAGGAAATGAAACAACAAAGACATAGTGTTTTAATTCTTTTCCTGTTTGCTCTTGCTAGTTTTACTCTTTTTCAATTTACACCTATATTTGAGAACACACAGTGTATCACCTATGGTTCACAAAGGCAGTTTTATTTTCACAGACACTCTTTCAGAAATTTGATGCTTTTAGGATTATAGTTCAATTCAAGCAAATGGCTGTGAATATGAAAGGAATTCCTGTATAAAGACTGCTTGAATGCTCTCCGTTATATTTGCTTCTCTGTAAAAAAAAAAGTCAATAAAAATGTCAAAATATGTCAGCTGACTGGCTCTGGACATTTCGGTTTAGGCGTCCTACTGAAAAAAAGGTATAATTATCATTTCAGTCTCTAAGGAAATGCTCTAATTTCCTACCAGTGTATTACAAACAAGCAAAGCAAGTAGTGTCCTTTGCAACAATTTGCTGTTGTTTTGAAAGCACATCTGCTTGCCTACATCTAAAATACAATGCCACAGTATAAAACTGTTAGAGATGAGGCTGAGGCAAATATTCAGGATGATTTTTAGATTTAACATTTTCACAGCATTTAAAGCACTGCTCCTCTCGTTGAAATATTCAGATTCAGTTGCTTCTACTAGATTTGTTTAAACTTGCTAAAAGCTATTTTCTTATTCTGTGTTAAACTGTAAATTTAAAGGCAAGAGGACAGCTGAATTAGCAGAGAATGATGGACAATATAAACATCATCTTTTATAAACACCAATGCATAAAAATCAGTTATCACTCTTTTATATTGTAAATGAACACCATTTGTGTCTGAGGTGATTTCATATATATAAAATCACTTCACCTTTTTTTTATCTCCTCAAATGGTTCTTTTAGGAGCATGATTCCTGTAATTGCATTTCCTTCCTTTTCTATGAGAGTATCTGTAAAGACATTTGGCATCTCATCAGCAAAAACAGCAGATGGAGAAGGGCCTTCCTACGTGCTCTGTCAAGGGAATTGCAAGTTTAGGTAGGGTTTTAATAGACATCAAGGATTTAGTGACATGCCAAAGATTGCATGCTTTCACTGTACTTATTATTTGTGCCTTTCTCTTTTAATAGAAATGAAAACAATTACTGTGCAGAAAACATTTAGCTTCTCTCTGAGAGTATCATACCATATGGTATGGGGGATGTATAGCTGACAAAATGAACGTAAAAATGAAGTTAAAAATGAAGTACATACACTTCAGATGATGCTAGTTGAACTAAATTTATGCTTGAGATTTTAACTGATAGCAAAGTTTACAAATAGCAAAAAACTTCATATGCTAAAAGCAATTCAAATAAAACATTAAAATACTTGTTAGTGAGTTTGGCTTTATTTTAAAAAGACCTTGGGGACCAAAGAACATTTAAACAGACAACTAAGTAAGCACTGTAATTATAAGAATCAACAGAGTTTTTGCAAATAACAGTCTAGTTATCACATGATAGCACATGAAATTGCAAACAGAGCACATACTTTTCTCAATTACTGGGAAAAGAGATTTTCCTGATAGGACATAATGTTCATAGATGAGGCATGAAGATGTTTGTACTGGCCATTCGAGGAAGGAAAAAAAACCACTTTGGAGAGAAAAGTCACAACTTGTATATTGCATATTTCTCAGGAAGATATTTAAAACCCCTATATCTGATGAGTTAAACCATCTACTGACCCCATCACAGAATTTGATTTAATTTCGACTTCCTTGAAACTGGAATGTGCTAAGAAACCAATAATTTACATTTCTGGTGTACCCTTTCCCAAAATGGTACTAAAGCATTTTATGATCTGTAAACCTCCTAATCAACAACTGTGAAAACTTTTTGCAATAATAATTTGCAAATAACACACTCACATGTTCAGGGTGCTTCCCCCACTACTCCTCAACTTACTGAATTTTACAGCCATGCAAGAAGAGTCACAAAAAACTCATGGTTCATCCCCATCTGTTTCAAAGAGGCACAAAAGCACTGAAATGAATGTGAACAGCCCCAAGTATCATCAGCCAAGATTGCTTTCCCCATACAAACAAATGCAGAAAATAACCTCTTTTTCTTTTCCTTTCTAAAAAAGGACACTCAGAGTAGCTGAAAGGCTCAGATGATTGGATACAAAACATTAAGGCATTTGTCTATGAAATACAGTTCAAATTCAGATCAGAAAGCTGATGTTCTCAGATATCCAGACTACAGAATCTGCCATTGCTGTGGTGGGTAGCTTTGGCAAAGACTAGGGGTTGCATAACCTGAATAACTAATACACCCTCTAGCATCTTGGATGTGTCCCTGGCCATGTAGAGTGGACTGAAATGCACTGGTAAGATATCTCATGGAAAGTCTCATTTTTGTTAGTTGTGCTGTATCTGTACTGGGGATAAACAGAGGGCTTTCAGTCTCCCTGGGCTGTCAATCTGTCATCTTACACTCACAGAGAGAACAGGTTTTGCCTTTTAAAAGAAAGAACACTGTGAACAGAAACTCATCATTAATCAAGGCTTATTTCTCCATGTGAAGGGGGAAAAAAGCAGAGTCAAGTCACCATCTCCACATTTGGAACTCTATTCCACTTCACGAGCTGTGGATAAAGAATATAAAGTAGAACCAGAAAGTTTGTCCTTAGAGAGAGGAAAAAGAAACACTTAGGTCTCTGTGTGGGATATGCTGGTCTGTGGAAGTTGAATAAACTTACACAATACACAATGTGATGACTCACAGTGCTTGATGGAAGAGCACTGTATGCTATCCATCAAACATTTGCTTCAAGACAATCCTTGAAACTTTGAACGCAGCAGGATGAGTAGATCACAAACCTCTCTGTAATCCCTGCATGCTGCTAGGCACTCTACCTGTCTTATAGCAACAGTGGTTATAAAAAACCCTTCATGTGCTAAGCTGAAATAAATTAATGAGACTACTTATAATTTATGACTGGATAGGAAGGCTTCCACTTTGTGATCTCAAAGACTTGTTGGAATACTCATTGTTAGCATAAGCCAATAGAATAACCTATCTCCTCCAGGTGTTAGAAATGCAGATTTCATTGTAAATCAGGCATGACTCAAAACCCTGACAGTTGATGATTAAAAAATTAAAGTAAAAATAATTTTAACTTAAGTGCTTGCTAACAATATATTCTTAATAATTTTATTACAGACAACCCTCTCTGAGATCTATAGTATGTAGATAAAACAGTAATTAGTGTAGGCAAAAGCAAAGACTAATTTAGAGAGATATTAGCAAGAGCAATTTTTGGAACTTCCAGGTTGACACATTTTCAAAATTAAGTTGATTAGTCACTGAAATCTATTATGAGGCAAAGTGTTGCTTAAAGACTTAGATTTTTCAAAAAATAAAGACTGAATGCTTCTTCAGACCTTTAATTTGGTTGAACACAAGCGTGGTCCTTTGAAAGAGGGTATCATTGGATGACACTATTAATAATGCTGCTACATATAAAGCCCACAAATAATCCATTCTAGTGGCCTTAAAAGTAAAGTTTTGAAATCTCAAAAAATTTTACCATTTTGAGTGACTTAATATATATTTTTCTCTTCCACATGGTTTGAATACACCCTCAGAAAGGGGACAGGGGGAAACCAGGAAGCAGGGCAGAGAGTTATGAGATCTGGCCTGATCTAGCAAACCATTATCATCAGACATGATTAATGAGACTCTGATTTCAGTGGGACTATTCTCAGTACTGCATGGAGAACCTCTGTTACTGGACAGAACTCTCATTGATTATATAAAGATAACAACAAGATAACCAAACCTGAAGCACTACAAAATGCATCATCTGAGCACACTGAAAAATAGGGGGAACATACATTTTCTAATCTTAATTTTTGTAGATGTTACTTGTAACCTCAAATGCAAAAATGTAGGCAGAAGTGAGATTTTAAGCAGACTATATTCCTTAATAAATGAAATATTTAACACTCTGGAATTAACAATTCTAATCATAAATGCCAGGCAACCACTTTTGAACTGCTACCATAGCTAATTACTCCAGTGGGAAAGGAAACAGCAGAAAGGGCATTTCAGCTGTGCAAGGACAGGTTCTCTCTGAATTTATATTTTGTCCAAATAAAACCTGTAGTTAGATGGAGTTCATGGGAATCTTAACCCTTCCTCCTTAGGAACTGAAGGGTTTCTGATTGTTGCCTTTTTCTTCCTACTGAATAAACTAGCGATTTTCTCCAAGACTAACATCATTTATATTTATAGTTTTCTTTTTTCACTTTAGCGTTGTCTAGTATCTCCTCCGGGAAAATGATTTAATGATATTGTTTTAGTGGTGTTATCACTCGTGCTACCATTTTAGTGGTGCCACATGGTGAGTAGTCATTAAGTGATGGCACTCAGGTGGGCACTCGAAAAGGAGTAAACAACTAGCTACCTTCTCTCACTGAAACATCAAAAATTAGACAACCTTGCCAAATTATTGTGAACAGGACCTAAATGGTGTTATGGCGTGGCCTGGAGTCTAAAATATTCCTGACTTAGAAAATCTTAAGATCAGGCCCACTAGAAATTATTATGAAATATTTTTTTTTATCAGATTCATGCATAAATGCCTCCTTTGAGGTGTCTGAGAGTAGAAGAGAACCCTGTTCTTCTTTGGCATATGAGCAGGTAAGAGGGAAGAGGAGCAGACTAGAAGGTAGAGAAAACCAGGGTGAGATCTTACAGATTGCCTCAGGTCTCCTGGAACAGTTTTGAGTTAGGAAGATAATAAGCCATCCAAACCCAAGCTCAAGGTGAAAAATGGTTAGTTCTTTATACAGAAACACTACCTTGCAAACTGTATCAATGCTACTACTGCCATCAGTACTATAAAGATGTAAGAATCCTGTTGGTATCCTAAATGTCCCTACACAGAAGAGGCGGCAGTTCAAGAACAGGATGGGATAATGCAGAGTGCAACAGTAAAAGGCATTGATCCAGTAGTTGAACCTGGTCAAATTCTCTTCTTCTAGGCTAAAGGAAGATCCACAAGTGCATTTCAATATCTGCAAGTGTTGCTGACAACCTGAGGACTGTGGTTTGTTTGAGGGAAGTGGCATTGGGAAGGAATTAGGCAAAACAAAGGATGTGGGCTTCTTTACAGCACATAAAAGGATGGTAATGTAGTACAGTGTATTTGTCACAGCTGATGCAGGTTGGCATTGCATTTGCCATAGGTATTCTTGAACTATTCTGCAGTCCTCTAGTCTGTCATTTTTGAGATAAAGTGGACAGTACTACAACTCAGCTGAGTAAGTGAAAGCCATGATAATAAAGAATCAACCCAGCACAGACAGAAAGAAAAGCATTCAAGTTCATTATAAAATCTGCCAGATTATTCTGCATAAAATGCAAAGTCACTTTCCTTTGACTTGCATTGAAAGGAAGAGAATTTCAGAATCCAGTGGAGATACATTTTTTAAACTAAAATAAACAATTGGGCCAGGTAAAAAAATCTTCTCACATAAATGGCTGAATGAATCTTCTTTTCAAGAAACAACAAATTCTATAGCAAGTTTCCAGGCAAACCTCACTATTTCTGCTCTACAAAGTTTTACTTTTCAAAACTGTCCAGATTATAGCAGAATTATTATTAAATGTATTGCCGTATTGTGTTTTAGGTAGCATTGTCTTCCACAGCACTGTTCCCTCCAAGTTTTCTGATTTGTTCCTTAAAGTTATTTTAGCGAAGGAAGAAATCTTCCAGGTATTACACAACTAAAACTGGATATAAGAAATGTAAGTTTTAAATTTAGAACTAAAAAAAAAAAAAAGAGAGAGAAGAATAGAACAACTTTACACACAGCTCCAACATCCTGACATACAGTAATTCAGAGTGAGTCACTTTCCATCCAGCAAAGACAGAGTATGGTAATTCAGCTGCTGATAAACTCTTTGGGCAGAAGTCAGCCTACTTTGGAAAAGATATATACACATGTATTCTTGGAGTAGGTAGCCTTTTCCATTTTACTAGCTGTTTTTAAAAACTGAGAATTGAAGAGGAAACTTCAGCTCTAAAATGAAGGAACTTCAATAAAAGTGGAAACTTTGGGCTTTATGGTAGATATCTGAAAGTCACACTGAAATCTTGGAGTTAAAGTACACAGAACTGAGGTAGTAATATTCTAAGAACAAGCAGAAAATAGCTGTCAGACCCCAGAGACAAAGTCTTTATGAGTTTCTAAGATTTACCTGATGAGACTTTCCAGTTTTGAAGAGAAATTTAGTAGCAGCTTATGAAAGACTGTTCTAGAAGAGAACGATGTTGTGGAATGACATGAGCAATCACTATATCAGACGTCAGTTATGACTTGTGAGTCTGCTGAGTATGTATTAATGTGTGGCTTGATTAATTTCCCTTGGGAATGAAATCTTCCTAAAGCTACAGACAAGATGGCAACCATGATTTCTTAGCAATTGTTTCTGCAAAAGTATCTTCAGAGCATAAACAATTCCTCAGGTTTATATGAGATGAAGAAATAATTCAACATCTATTCCTCCTTCTTTGAGCAGTCATATATCCCTACCCCAGCTGACAAACTTACATTGTAGGCTGAAGAAGAGAGAGTTATATTTTGTTCAGCATCTTTCCCTGCCCAGATCTTCTTTTTGCTGCAGGTAATATCAGAAAACCTCTGCCAGACATGAACATTCCTTTGCTGGTGCACTGCCACTGATCAGCAGCACAGCCACAGGTATGAAGTGCACACAGCTGGGCCTCAGTTTTACTTTCTGTTGGTAGCCAGTGAGATTGCAAAAATAAATGTGAATATAGTCCTAGATTTAAAATGTCTTTAATCATATTCCTGTTCCTTTGAGTATGGATTGACTGATTGCAGATTCCAATTTTCATTCCTGGCAATCATTAAAATTTGTGAGGGTAAGGCTGAATCGTATTCTGGGCTTGTTCAGCCTCTTTCTTATTCAAATCATAGCCATCTCTTGGTTAACAGCAAGAACCTGAATATATTCCTTTTTAATGGATAAACGTGCCAGAGCACTGGCTAATGTTTTTTACATTGTCACTTACTCATGGTTGTTTATGCTCAGGGTTGTTTTCTTTAGACCATTTTATATTCAGGCAGACTTCTCAACACCCTCGTATGTATCAATTTCCAATTAACAAGAAGAGGTGGAAACATGAGAGTTTGGATCTCATAGAGGTTTGGAACAGGCCACTATAACACCAAAAGTTATTATATGGAGAGTAATTGCTCTCCTCCACACCAAGCCAAGCCTAGCTTTCCTTCATTTTGGTAACAGGTTTTGTAGTAACTTGTATAGGACATTTATGCCTGGATAAGTCAAAGTCTCTACCTATCCCATCAGAGCTGCTCAACACTACAGAGTTCTGCCTTATTTAAAAGTAATTTGTGATTTAGAAGCTTTTTTTATTTCACTTCAAGGTTTTCTGATATAGGTCTTCTTTCAGATAAGAGTTTGACAATGTGTGCTATGGAGGATCTAATGGTAGTCTCAAGAACGGTACATCCATTAAGGGAAGGAAGGCTGAATTCTCATTTTATTGTACTTTTAAATAATTAATTTGCCTCCAAGCTCCCTTAATAAACTGATCACTGGATGTAGCACAACTGGACATAGTAGCACTGTGAGAGGTCTTGAGGCTATGGACATCTTGCATGTCATTACTCTCCCTAGACGAATCACACCATCCTAACGAAGCTGTTGAATTTTTTGTCACTAATGGGGCCAGGGTTTGACATTTACAAATGCATTTTAGATGTCTGTTTTCTATTAGATGTCTCCTCTGCAAGCTCCAATCTCTTAAACCTTGTAAAAAAAAGTCTAGAAATAGTGGTATCATAGAATCATAGAAAGGACCTTAAAGATCACCTAGCTCCAACCCCCACTCCCATGGGCAGGGAGGCCATTCACTAAACCAGGCTGATCACAGCTCCCTCCAACCTGGCCTTGAACTCTTCCAGGAATGGGTCCTCCACAATTTCTCTGGGCAACTGGTTCCAGTGCCTCACCAACGTCACAGTAAAGGAATTCTTCCTAATACCTAATTTAAACCTACTTTCTTTCAATTTGAAGCCATTCCCCCTTGTCCTGTCACTACATGCTCTTGTAAGTCGTATCACTTCCTCTTTCATGTATGCTCTCCTCTAGTAATGGAAGGCCACAATTAGGTCATCCCAAACCCTTCTCTTTTCCGGGCAGAAGGATCCCAATTTTCTTAACCTGTCCTCATAGGAGAGGTGCTCCAGCCCTCTAAACATCTTTGTGTCCCTCCTCTGGACTCACTCCAACAGGTCAATGTCCTTCCTGTGCTGGAGACCTCAGAGCTGGATGCAGCACTGCAGGTGGGGTATCATGAAAGCAGAGCAGAGAGGGAGAACCTCCTCCTTGCCCTGCTGCCCATGCTGCTTTGGATGCAGCCCAGGATACAACTGGATTTCTGGGCTGTGAGCACATGCGGCTGGGTCTTGTACAGCCCCTCATTTACCAGCACCCGCAAGGCCTATCACTTGACCATTCACAAACTGCATGCTCTTTAAAGGTTCTCAAGATGAAATTACCCACCTCTGTATTTCTTTTTATGTACAAAATATCACCATGTAACTTGTGCCAATTACAACATGCTGAGCCTGGGTAAAATGTTGAATGAAAGGTGCAACTTTATTTTGCATCAGGTTGATTTTACTTTGTTTGTTTCTTTCATCCGTTAACCTTTTACAAATATTCTACGTGCTGAATTTTAAATGTGCAGGTTTAGTCAATTAAGCTACAAGTATATGCAGGTTTACCTAATGACGGAACAGAAGTAATACTGTGTGATTTATCCTACTGATCACAGACAACTATTTGACCCCAAAAACTGCTGCTGAAATGATAGCTCTAGAAAATCCATCTATATATTTTCCTTTTGCATCCATTTTTTCTATCAACTTCTTGTTTTCACTGCATCAGATTAACACGTGTAAGACCTCATCCAACTCAACCATTCTCTGCTGCTGGATCTCTTTGTCAGCTTTACTTCCTTCAGTGGCAAAACATGCTCTAAGGCCATCTGTCCAATTTTCTTCTCAGCTTCTCCTGGATGTCTGAAGGGCACATTGAGTGCCTTTTTGGAGCTGTTCCAAAACCTGAATTAACACCTTCAACTGAGTTCAAGCTCAACTTTAGTGTTGTGGACTTTAAAGCTCTACATGCTCTGAAACCATTGTAAGCAGAAGGTACAGGTACAATAATCTAAAAAGAATTTGGAGATCAGTATAAGAGTGCAAAGTACTTTTGCAAGTCCTCAGAAACTTCTAAAGTCTTTTTGGTGTCCTCCCCAATGGCACAAAGCAATGTATCTTCCTATTTTAATGAGGAATACCAGCATGAAGCTGGGATGAATGGCATGGGGGTAGGAGATGATGGATAAAAGGCTTGCAGGTAATATGGAAAGGTGTAATTACTTAAACATATACATATGGAAATTGTGTTGCAAGAACTTGTTTAAAACTAGACAGTTCTGGGGAATTTATTGCATTCATAATCACCAACAGATATATTGTGTTTCAGCTGTTAGCCTCCCAGAAACCACCTCTCGGTGTCCCTTTCTTTAGCCAAATAGCCTCTTACAGAACAAGACCCTACTAAAATAGAGACTCTTGCACAATGGTTTCTTTGATATTTAGGCAAATTCAGGGACCAGGGGTTTTTTGGGTTGGACCCTGGCATGAGGAATACACAGTACAATATAATTTTGAAGGGATGGAATGCAGTACAACAATTTATTTCAGAACAAGGCCATGCCTCACTCCTTGAAAGCTATTCCCATGCTATATTTCAGTTGTCAACTATTTTGTCTGCTCAAATTAAAAATAAGACAGTATTTGGTCGATAACAGGGTATGTGCTTTTTTTAAAAAAATCATAGGCTATTTTATCAAAACTACAGAAATGACAAACAGACAAAAGTAATATTCCATCTCTGGATAAAGAGTGGAAAGTTCTACCCTGTAAGGTGGGCATTGCTGAGAATGGTGGTCAAGTGAGAACGGGAGGCTCAGGATGGGAAATCATAGAATGATAGAATAAAATAACAGAATCATTTAAGTTGGAAATGACTTTCAAGACCATTGAGGTCCACCCTTTGACTGAACAAAATGCCACGGAGTAATCTCTGTAACCACGCAAGTCTGTCACTAGGTTTGATGATGGGGGTCTGAAGGATGTGAACAAGAGCTGCAGAGACATCCCTGCCACAGGGCAGTTCACCTGCTGCATGTCCTGTTCTCACCATAAGTAGCTGGGTGAATGTGCAGTACTCCCATTTGGAAGCAATTATCCAGGTCCACCTGTGCACACAAGATATGAATCAGTGAATCCCCATCCTTTTTAGACCCTCTGACTGCCCCACATTTGCTTCCAAAAAGCAGCTGTATGAGGGAAGGCTGTTCAAAGGCATAAGTAAGGCTCTCAGCATTGTCTCCTCCTCTTCGGTCCATGTATTCATGCTTTCTTAAGACAAGAGCATTGGCTGCTGAGTCTCTGTGAAATTAGCATGCTCTCAAAAAGTCTCCGTGAGTACTAGCCAGGAAAATAACACATTTAATTGAAATTTGCAGTATATTCTATTGAGGTGTTTTTTTCAGAAGTCAAAATACAAAGAAAACCCTGCCATGGGCATTGTTGGATAACACCAAGAAAACCTCAGTCAATACAATTCTCAGTTTTCTTTAGGATCTCCAACCTTGAAGAGCCAGAATTTCAAGGCCTTGGATCTTGCTAAGGCTCACAATATAAATGAGCAGATTTTCTCAAAGGAAGCAAATGTGCAGAGTGGAAAGTTGGATGGGAGCAGCAGGATAATGAGAATCCTTGACTATCTTTTTTTGAAAAATTTCATTTAAATCTCCCCAAATCCCTTTGTGCTCTAGGAGAATGGTTAAAGGTTCTTGAAAAATAAAAGATGGAAGAGGGAAATATCTTCCCTGGTTATGAGTATGTAATTTACTATAACATATCTAGACTTTACATAGGAGTATGGAAATTTAGGAAAGGAATATTTAGAAAATACCATATTAAATGTGGATTCTACCATATAGCACATATTGCTAATTTAAGATATTTTGCTGTGAGATGATCTATTATGCTAGACATCTGCCAGTCTTTATAAATATAATTAAGTGGTAGCCTGTGTTAAAAAATATGTTATGATGGGCTTAGCAACACCCAAAAGTATAATGGGAAAGTTATAGCAGGGAATGCAAAGACAGTAGAGTCATCTAATAGAGTTTCAGAACCAAACTTTCTTGAATTTGACAGAGATTTGACACTTTATTTAGAGGTTGCAATTATTAGGATAAAGACTGTACCCTCCTTAATATCCCTTGAGCTGGAGGGAAAGATGTTACTGTGGGGTGTCTCCATCTTTCTGCTATTATATTTGACTTGCATTTAGCATACGAGTTGTTAGCTCAGACAGTTTTTAAAAGATGTGCAAGCGATAATATAGATATGTTCATTCTTTAATTGAAAATGCAAAAACTGTAAAACATTTAGAGCTGTAAAAATGTAAAAGCTGGAACAAAAATAAATCCATTCATGTCACATAACATAAAAATCACCTCAAACCTGAAATGCAAGTTTAAGTATTTGTCAGGTTGCCAAGTACAGTAGAAGGACACATAGAGTGAACTACACATAATAGTTCAACAGATGCACACACACCTGAGGGACAAGTGGAGTCACATGTGCCCCTCACCCATACCTCTTCAGCTGAACTCTCTAGTCAAGGGAAGAATAGCAATCAAAATCCTTTCTGTTGCTTTTTAATAGCAATGGGAATAATGGGAAAGGATGAAATCTCAAGAGACTCCTACTGGAACATATGTAAACTAACTGGATAAAGCACAGGTGATTGTACATCATCAGTGGGATCCATCACCTCAGAGCTATGAAATAAGCAGCAACTTGGAGCTGCACATTCACCATCACCTAAAAACCTCTTCCTCATTCCAGACGTGGCAATCTGCAGTGCTGACTACTGGAGATACCTGCAAGCCTATCATGGAGGTAAAGAGGAAGGAGGCATCAGTCTTCCTCTTCTCTGCCCTCCCAAACCACTAAGGAGTTATCTGGCTTGAAGTCACTTTTGCAGCTACCATCATGAAGACAGGCATCAGATACCCACGTACTCCCTCACACCAACATGACTTGGTATGTCTTTTTCACTAACAACAGAAGTGGTGACGTATCCTCAGCCATCAGAAGCTGGGCTGGCACACTGCTTTCCTTCACCTTGGTCAGAACAATTCCCCATGTGTACTTGGACCTGGTACATGGCCCATCCTTCCCGAAATGCTGGGTGTCATGAGATCATCTTACACAGCTCCCATTCTTCTTGAAGTTCAAACAAAGAGCCAGTGTTCACTGAAGCACATCATTTTATAGTTCATGGTAAGCATGCAAGTTAGCTTTCAGCCACTCCACCCAAATGAAGGGCAGGGTTTTCCAGGTGTAGAGGTTTTTTTAGTGTTGTTTTTTTTTTCCTGGGCGTGGGTGTTACACAGTAGTTTGTGTAACACGTTGTGTTTCACTTTTTTTTTTTGCTGTGAAAACCTGAGGGCTCGTGGGGTTTAAAGGTAAACATATCAATTGGCAGACAATGGCTGCAAAGGATTTTGAATCACAGCAAACCTTTGGTAAGCCTGGATTGAATTCCGAGTTTGCAATAAAACCTGTGAGTTTCCAATGGTTTCAGGTTCAGTTGTAATCATTATACAACATCTCTAATTACAAGTTGCTATGTGAAAAAGAAAATCTAATACAAAATAGGTGAAAATAATTGAAGGAAATTATGTTTATTTGAACAGGAATTCCAGTACTGGTGGCTTTATCTGTTATTCCAGATGCTTTTTGGAGTACTAAGCTCTGGAAGCATAAGGATCTGCAGTACTTTCAGAGACAGAGAACAAGGCCTTTATTATAAGGCATACCTGGGGTCTGGATCAAGAGTATCCTGCTTCACAACCCACGGGTGTCAGAGTCGCACAGCTGCACACAGACCTATCTGAAAGGTCGGATACTGATCACACGTAGAAATGCCAGGATTAATGGCAATACGGTTTATTACCATTCCAATTGCGAACAATGAGCCTTTACTGGCGTTAGGAGCCAGATAAGTGTTGCCAAAGAAAGCAAAACCACGAACCCTGACTCGAGGATACAGCCAGGCTGTGAGATGTGCGCTGATAACGCCACGTTCTCCACCCGATCTATACCGCGTTTCCAAAAGCGGGATCAGCCAACAGATGCCACCCGAGGCGTGGGGACTTTCCCCCGCAACCAGCCCCCGAGACCCACCGCCTCCGGCCGCGCTCCCTGCCCCGACCTCCCTCCCCGCCAGCTCAGCCGGCGCCCCGTCCCTTCCGCGCCTCTCCTCCTTCTCCTCCAGAAGCGGCAGGTTCCCCTCAGGCGGGAGATTGAGAGCGGGGGGCTCGCACAGCCGCCTGTAGCAGCTCCAGTGCCGTGCTGAGTCTAGCCGAGCCGATCCGAGCTGAGCGGAGCCGCACTGAGCCAGGCTGTGCCGTGCAGGAGAGAGCGGAGAAGAGCCGATCCGAGCAGTGCCAGGGAAAGGCGAACCGTGCGGAGACGNGCGGAGACGAGCAGTGCCAGGGAAAGGCGAACCGTGCGGAGCCGAGCCGTGCCAGGCAAAGCCGGGCGGAGGGGAGCCGGGCAGCGCTGAGCCGATCCGGGCAGCGCCGCTCCGAGCCGGTGCTGCCCCCGCGCCTGCAGCAGGAGGCGCTGCCGGGCGCCGCTGCGCCCGCGCCGGGCTGCGGGCCGGAGTCCCACATTCCCCGTGCCAAGTGCCGGGGAGCGGGGGTTGGACGTGAGCGCTCGGCTCCTCCCTCCCGCCCCACTCGCCCAGCAGCAAAGTAACTCCGGAGTACGAGGGGAGTCGGTGCCACCGCCGCCGCGCTCGTCGCGCCGCAGACGGCTGCCCCAGCGGGCGGCCCCGGGGCCAGCGGGCGCCCCTCGGCGCGGGGGTCTCC
>WBMZ01001389.1:0-25683 GCA_013400975.1 Atrichornis clamosus
TAATAATAAATAATAATAATAGCATTTTTCCCCTTTATTGGGTTCTCCAACATCTTCTGTGAGTGAGGGAGGGGACAACCTCCCCTTTTTTTGGTGCACATTTAAATTCTAGACCAGCAAGGAACCTTTTCCTTTGAAAAAAAGCCTAAAAATCCAACAGATTTCCAGGAACCACTTCACACTTTCACTTGGAAAGCAGCACCACCGACTCTGCCATTTTTCTTTTTCCCCCCTTAAATTCTGGAATAAATCACAACTTCAAGCACAACCCTTGAAACTTCCAGACAAAACCCACACAGCCTCTCCCCCCTCCGTGCCAGACAATCCTTTGCCATTCCAATATTCTCCCTGATCATTCCTGCCAAAAACAAGAGAACCCAGGCACGGCCAAGATCAACCATTCCACCACATAAATCAGGGCCCAAGGAAAATTCGGGAACAAAAGTCTCGAGTCAGAGGTTTCCAAGTGCTGTTCCCTGTGTTGTTCGGAGTCTTCCAGCCCTGGCTTTGGGAATACGTGGACTTGGAGCAGCAGGAATGTGCTCCAGAGGTGGCTGGATCACAGTGGCACAAATTCCAGCTGCGCCTTTCCCGAGGGGAATTTGGGCTGTTTTGTTCATTTGGTTTTTCGAGTATTTCAATCACCATCATTAAAGGCTCTTTCCCTCCCAAACGAGGGGTTCTGGCTCCTGAAATCCGGGATTGAGGTAAAAATTGGGATGTTTCAGCTCCTGGTGCCTCTTAGCAGCACCTTGGTTCAGAGAATCATGGAATTGTTGGGGTTGGAAAAGACCTTTGGGATCATCCCCATGGCCACGTCCCCAAGTGCCCCATCCACGTGGTTTTGACACCTTTTTTAATTCCAAGGGTTCAGGGATGGAGCTGGATGAAAGTGCTGCTGGAGGTGCCCTGTGCCCCTCTCCGAGGACACTCGAAAGTGGTGGAATCCCATCCCTGATATTTGACGTCCCTCCAGTGCCAGCTCCAGGATAATTTGGCGGCCCCAATCCCAGCTTTCCCTCTCCATTGCATCCCACCTTAGGGAGGGGATGGAAAATTCCCCTGCACCCCTCAACTCCTGCAGCTCCAACACCCTTCTCCTCTCCATTCCCTGGTGGAAAACGAGGAGGTGTCCAAAACCAGCCTGGAAGCTGCTCCTGTTCCCTTTTCCCCACAATTCTTTGGACACCTCCATCCCTTTTCCCTCAGCCCCGGCCAGGGAAGGGGCACCACAAATCCCTCTCCAAACATTCCCTCCCCATCCGTGCTCTCAGTTGCAGTGGCCGTTGACATGATCGGTTGTGTTTAAAGCCAGGCTTTAATTCCTCCCTGGAAAAGCAGGCAGCCCTGTGCTCCCGGGAAATGGCAGAGCCCAGCTGGCTGCAGCCTCGGCACCTTTCCCTTCCCTTTGTCCCACACATTCCTGCTCCTGGAAGCTGCTCAGGAGTTCATTAAAGCCATCGTCCCATTCCAAGGCTGCCCCAGGAATGGATTGGTCAGGGCTGGGCCCGTCGGGAGAGGTTCCTTGGGAATTGTCTCTCCCTTAATGAGTTTAAGCCCAGATTAAAGCAGGGCTTTGGCTGGGATTAATCGCTCCCCATCCCTTTATTAATTAATTGTTATTTGGGGAAGCAGGGCTGGAGCAGGATTTGTTTATTTCGTGTTTAGCCCGAGCTTTGCATTGATTCCATACTTTTCCCTTTATTGGAGGAGGCTGGGATGGGAATGAGCCCTCAAGAAATCCATTTCCAGCAGGAAACTTTTCCAAGCTTTTGGCCTGAATGGAGCCTTTTCCAAGGCCTCTCCAGGAGCAGCAGAGACAGCTCATGGGGGGCACCTGGGAGTCACCGGGAGCAGCTCCTCACTCCCAGCTCCATGATTTTAAAGGATTTGGGATGATTTTTGAGGCCCTTCCAGCCCAAACCACTCTGGGATTCCACAAAACCCACGGGAAGTTTTTTTGTGCCACTTGTAGGTGGTTTTTAAGGGAAGCTGGATCCATGTTTGGGCATTTGCATTTTACAGAGTTGGGAAAAGATTCCCTAAAAAGACACCTGGATCCCACTTCTCCCTCTGCAGTCCTGGTTCTATTTCCTTGTCCCATCTGTGAAATGGCACAATTTGGAGATGGAGGGAGGCACAGACAGGGATAAATCCCAGGATTATTAAAGCTGGAGAAGACCTCGGAGATCATCCCAACCATTAACCCAGCAGGGTGGAGCAAAATGTCCAAAGGGAAGGGAAAATGTCCAAAGGGAAGGGGAAATGTCCAAAGGGAAGGGGGAAATGTCCAAAAGGAAGGGGAAATGTCCAGAGAGGAGGAATTGTGACTGATCTGCTTTTCCCAAAGGGAAATTCCACAGCAGCAAAGGATCCTGATGCCTTAAAGCAGCAAAAGCCTGGGAAGATCCCAGAATTCTTGAGGTTGGAAACAACCCCTGGGATCACCAAGTCCAGCCTCCCAGCGTTGATGCTGATCCACAATTTCAGCTCCCCAGAATTGTTCCAAGCCGGAGCACAAGGACAAGGGATCTGCACCATTTTGGGGGAATCCACAGGAAAATCTCTGGGATTTTTGTGGGTGGCACCTCCAGCTCCTTTCCCAGCCCAGTAGGACGATATTTAAAACATTCCCATTTCTGATCCCAAGTAGGAATCTCTGCTTGGAAAAGAGGAGTTTCTAAAGAGGGACATTTCCAGCTGAGGGGCTGGAAAGGAGAGACTGGGACACAAATCCCAGGGGATTGTCAAGGTCACTCCACAGGGAGCATGGGAAGAGCCTGGGGCAGCAACTCCGAGCTCTGCCAGCTCCCCCAGTGCTTCCCACCAGGAATTTCTCCCTGGGAACAGCCCTGCCCTCCCCAGGGCCAGGAAAACAAAGATCCTTCAGTTGGCCTCAGCTGGAGCTGCACAGATTTCCCTGCGCTCATCCCAGGGGGATTTTCCCTCTTCCTGCAGCCGTTCTGAGGGCAGCAGGAAAGCAGGAGGGGAAAAAGAGGGAGCAGGGTCATTCCCAAATCCCTGGGAGCCAGACAGGGCCCACTGGGAACTTGCCCAGCCCAAAATTTGGGATGACTGCACTGAAATGAAGCTTGGAAGTGCAGGAGGGGTTTCAGGAATCATTTCTCACTCGGGAATCGTCCCTGGATTTTTAAAGAGCCCCTCGGGATTTGGACTCTTCAGCCTCCCCAGGAGGGATTCAAGCTGTGAGGAATTTTTTGAAGCTGGATTGGGTCATCCCAGTCCCTGAGCGCTCCAAGGCCACCGGACACCCGTGCCCTTCTCCGTTGGGTGCCGGGAGCAGTGGGAATGTTTCTTTCCTTCTCTGCCTTCCCTTTCCCTCCCGTTACCCACGGGCACACCTCGTCCCCGTCCCGCGCTGTGCTGCCAGCCCGGACCCGCCTTATCAAGGAGATAAGGACCCACTCACCCCCGCAGGGAGTCCTGGCCCCTTCTCCTCACTCTGCTCGGGGGCCTCTCCTCGTAGGCCGCGAATCTCTCCGGATCCCGCTGGGATCTTCCCGGGGCCGGGGCCAGCGCCAGCACCGCCCATCCCAGCAGGAGCCTGGCCAGCCACACATCCCCCATCCCGGCCCGCAGCCCCCAATTCCTGCTCCGAGGGCTCCTTCCAGCCGCAGGGACCCCGCCGCGGGATGGGTTTGGGCAGCCGCTCCCCCGTGCCGAGGAGCCGTCCTGGAGCTCCCGTTCTGGAGGGAAAAGAGAGGGGGAAAGAGGCAATTTGTTAAAAATCTCCCAACATTTCCCCCCTCCTGGAGCTGATCCAGTCCCACTCAGTTCCCACTGCCATTCCCATTGCCAAGTCTTTCTTTCCCAAGAGCTGGAAACCAGGAGAAGGATTCCAAGGGTTCTGGTTCTGCCTCACTTTAATTTTCCTGCCCTCCTGAGGGAGAAATGAGGAGCAACGAAAGCTCTCCAGGAGGAGAACTCCAAGGAAGAGCAGATCCTATTTATGGACCATCATCCCACAGATCTGTTTTTCTCCATGGGATTCCAGACAGGAGATGAGCTGCTGGAAAAGATCGTTCCCAGATTATTCAGGCCGGTTGAGGGGAAAAATCTGCTGGGAAACCCCTCAGAGGGACACGTGCACCAGTACACACCAGTACAGGGACACCAGCGGGGAAAAAGGGTCCTGGTGGGCTGGAATGAGATGGAAAACCCTGAGCTGGAGGGTTGGGAATGAAGGATGGCGCCCTGAGCTTCCACGGAAGGTGAAGGGATAGAGGAGAAGGTTGGGAATGCTGGAGGGGAGCTCCGAGCTGGGACAGGCCCGAGGGGTCACAGAGAGAAGGATGACACAAAATCCTCCATGGAGAGGGAAAATGGGACAGCGGGGGCAGGGAGGAGACCCCTCGCTCCTCTGGGCATGGAAAAAGCCCGGGATGAGCCCAGCCTGCCCAGCTCCAGAGCGAGAAGGGCACGGCTGGGCAGGGGCCAGAGCCGGAGCTGGCCCCAAACCCCACCTCAGCGCCAGAGGGTTTTTGCCGGGATCAATCCCTTCCCGGGAAAGCTGGGACACGGGCAGAGCCCGGAGGGAAGCTGGGAACGGCCCCTGCCACGGAAAACGAGCCCGGGTTGCCCCTGGAGCAGCTTTTCCTTAGTCCTGACACCAATCCCGGGGATGGGGGACAGACCCTGGCACGGCACTGAGCCCCCAGCCCTGGGGACATCGGGACACCAATCCCGGGAACATCGGGACAGCCCTGGGGATATTGGGACAGCCCTGGGGACATCGGGACAGCCCTGGGGATATCACGACAGCCCCGGGGACATCGGGACAGTCCCGGGAACATCGGGACAGCCCTGGGGACATCGGGACACCAATCCCGGGGACATCGGGACACCAGTCCCGGGGATGAGGGACAGCCCCTGGCACCACTGACCCCCCAGCCCCGGGGACATCGGGACACCAATCCCGGGGGTGGTCCCGGGGGGCTGCTGGAGGAGTGGGGAGCAGGCAGGGGGTGCAAGGCTGGGCTTGCGGAGGGGTGAAGGAGATGAGAAAATCCACAGAAAATCCAGACAAAATCCACGGAAAATCCACGGGAAAGGCTCTAAAAAGGATCCCCCCCCCCCAGTCTGCGCCCCCCTCTCCCATTCCCAGGGCCCCCATTTCCAAATGTCCCAGCTGTGCCTGTGGGAGCGGGGCTGGGAGCCCATCCTTCCTCCTCCTCCCGGGCAGCCGCGATCAGGAGGCAGCGCTCACCTCAAGATCCCCAAAATTTGGTTTTCCAGGGAGGAATCCTCCTGGATGTGCCCCGAGTACCCCGGAGTGGGAACAATCCGTGCTGCGAGAGGCCCCGGGTGGGGAAGGAGAGGCCCCCGAGCCACCCCTGACTGTCCCCCCTGCTCTCCCACCGCCGCTTTCCCGGGCCAGCCCAGCCCCAAAATCAGCCCAGACAGGACGGAAAATGGGTCTGAACGGAAAAAATTTTTTAAAATAAAAAGAATTTTTTAAAACCCGCTTAAAACTCCTAAAAAACGATGAAAAAATCATTTAAAAATCCCATTTCCCTCGCTGCTCCCAATGTCCCAGCTGGGAATCTCTGCGCTCTTGAAGGCAGGAATTTTTCAGGCTCTAAGGTTTCAAATGCACTGCCTGAGGAGGAGAGTGGGCAGGGGAAAAGGCAGGGCTGGGAGACAAAGAAACTGCCCTTCGTGCAGCCCTCGGAGCTCCGCTTATCTCCAGCGAGACAAAAGGCAGAGTGTTCCCTGTCCCAGAGCTCCCGAGGAACGGGGCACAGGGAAAAAGAAGTGGGGGGGAAAAAAGAAAAAAAAAGAAAAAAAAAAAGAAAAAAAGAAAAAAGCCTAAAAAAGTTTTGCGCTCCAGCGATTTAAAGCGAAGCAATTCCAGCTGCATCCATTTCCCCCCGCGGGGGATTGAGGAGCCTGACAAATGATCGATCCACGGGACATTCCCTGAGTGCTCACACACGCATGGAAAAGTCATTTACGCCGGCGAGAGAGTTAAAAACTCAATGAAAGAAAAGCCTCCAAAAGTTCTTTGCAGCGCTGAGAAAATTCCATCAAACCCCACTTGTAAGAAACCCTGAGGAAGCAACGGACCAAACCCCTAAAATCAAATTTTAAACCGGCTGGGAAGGAAGCAGGAAAACATTTCCAAGCCCACGAGTGAGTGTGCAAATGAAATCAATGGAAAAAAAAATAAATAAATGTGCAAGACACAACCAGACCCGATCAGGCAGAGAAACAAATGGATAAAGAGAAAGAAATCAGCTCTGGCAGCTCCGGATGGAGGCGGAAAGCGGTGAAATAAAATACCTTTAGGTCCCGGACCTGGTGATGTGCCCAGAGCTCCTTTGTTTAGTGGGGATCTGGGCAGAAAAGAAGGGAATAAAACCCCCGGACTCTTGAAGGAGAGAAGAAAAGGTGCAGCCTCATCCAGACGGGCCGGGGGGAGGGCCCAGCGCGGGGAGAGGGGACCAGGAGGAGTGGGAGTAGCTCAGCCCCGGCGCATTCTTCAGCCAAAAGTTTTTCACTTCAAGGAGGGGCTGGGGGAGAGGTTGGGTTTAGCCGGAGCCGCCGGAGCGCGGCCTCGGTTCTCACATCCTCACCTCCGCATTCCCGGGCCGCTTAATTAGGGAAGGCTTTGGGTTCAGCGGGATGCGGGCACGGCTCGTCCCGAATTTCGGCGGCGGCGGCGGGAAGGCATTAGTGCCACTGGCTTCACATCAAAGGCCTCGCGGGCAATAATTCGGTTTCAATCTGGGGTTTGGGATTTAATTTCGGGTTGGGAAGTGGTGGTGTGGCATTCGCGGGGGGAGAAAAAACCAAGTAAAAAGCGCTTTTTTTCGGGCGGATTGTTCCGCTGGTTTCAGCGTAACTCACGGGAAGCGATGGAGGAAAAGATGGATTTCGGAAGGAAGAGGTGACCCAGCCCGGGACCTTCACACCCAAAAGTTACCTTGGCTCCAGAGCAGAAAAATGCTGGAAGTTAAAAAGCGTTTTCTCAAAATCAATGCATTTAAAATCATTGAAAAATGAAAGCGCGTTGGTGACATTCAGTCTTTCTTCTGAGGAAGAACTTTGTCAGTGGTGGGTTTAATTCCACTCTCGCTCCGTGAAAAACCAAAACAATAAAACCCCCCAAACCCCCAATTTTCCTCCTCCTCTTGCCTTAGGAATCACGGGTGATGGTTTTTCTTTCCATAATAGAGAATAAAATGCGCTTAAAATCCGCCTCTCTGCTCTGTGCCACTGCACACCCACGGCTTTTCCCAGGGGTGGAAGTCCCCGCCATGGACAGCCGGAATTCTCCCTGGGAAGCCCAAATCCAGCTGATTTCCAGGTCCCAGGGGTTCAGAGGAGCTCCTGCACCAAACGGAGATCCCGGGATCCCTGCTCGTTATCCCATCCTCCGCTCCGAGCTCAGCCACCCCCTGACACCCAGCCCGGGAGGGTCCAGCCGCAGCCATCGGCTCAATTCCCAGAGGAGCCGGAATTCCAGGGTTCCTCATCCCTTCTCCTCCTGCCTCCCTTTGAAGCGTCCTGGCTGCTCCTTTGTTCCCGTCCCTCTTCCCAATCAACCCCCGCCGGCTCCGGAGGAGTCAGGGCGATGCTCGGCCTAATTAACAACAAAATTAGGGACTGACTGGGAAAAGGCAGAGCTGGATTTCCCGGGAAAAGGCAGAGCCGCGTTTCCCAGGACGGAGCCGAGCAGGGGATGCAGCTCTGCCAGGACACAATTCCCGTTCCCTGGGCCTGATCCTGCCCCTGCTTCGGTTCGAACCAACCTGGGATCGACCCGCTGGAGAAGGGCAGGGCTGGGACATCCCACGGGAGAAAAACAGCCGGGAAAGACCAGAAAATGGAATTTTCCTTCCTCTCGAAGAGGAGAGACAGGAGGTCCCCCCTGAGCCTCCTCTTCTCCAGCTGAGCCCCCCCAGATCCCCCTCAGCTCCTTTCCAAAGGGTCACCCCCTCTGCATCCAGCAGAACACCGCGGCAGGGCTGGAATTGGGGATGGGAACGGGAGCTGGAGGAAAGGCTCCTCTCCTTCAGGCAGCACCAGGATCCTCTGGAGAAACAAAAGGGCTGGAAAAGTTGGTATTTCACAGCCAGGTTGTTCCATGGCCCTCAAAAGTGTCCAAGGCCAGGCTGGGGGAGGCTTGGAACATCCTGGTCCGGTGGAAGGTGTCCCTGTCCATGGAATAATGAGCTTTAAGGTCCTTCCAACCCAAATTATTCCATGAAAACTCTACAAGAGGGTTTTTTTTTTAAGCCCCCAAACTGCTGTAAAATGAATAGAATAACGATAAATCAAGTGCCAGCTCTAAAATTAGGAAATATTAATTCAATATTATTAATTTAATATTATTATTTAATTAAGGTAGCTCCACGGACTGCCTGGGATAATCCTGTGGGAAAACAGGATGAGATCCTCGTTAATCAATGTCATTACAATCATGGAAATTAGGGGAGGATGATTAAAGCTACTTAAAAGTTGTTCAAGTCAACATTTACTTTTTAATGCCTGACAAGGTCATGGCTCTTTCTTTGGGAGTAAAGGATATCAGGAACTGGGATTTCAGGAATTGGGATTTCAGGAACTGGGATTTCAGGAACTGGGATTGTTCAGCCCGGACAAGAGAAGTTTTGGGGTGACCCAACTGTGGCTTTTCAGTGCCTGAAGGAGCCACAGGAAACACGGAGAGAGACTTTGGACAAGGGATGGAGGGGCAGGACAAGGGGGAACGGATTTACACGGACAGAAAGGATGGGATGTTGGGAAGGAATTCCTCCCTGGGAGTGTGGGGAGGCTCTGGAATGGAATTCCCAGAGAAGTTGTGGCTGCCCCTGGATCCCTGGAAGTGCCCAAGGCCGGGTTGGAGCACCCTGGGATAGTGGGAGGTGTCCCTGCCATGGCAGGGGTGGGATGGGATGGGATTTAAGTTCCCTTTGAACCCAAACTATCCCGGGATTCTTGGATGTCCTCAGCCTGATGAGAGATGGGAATTTGGGGTGTCAGCTCCGATTCTTTCACCTCTTTCCTTTATTTCTGTATCCAAGTGGGGATGGAGCCTTCAGTGCCCTCAGGAATCCCCAGCGAGGCTCCTTCCAGGAGCTGGAATTTCCCATTCCCGGCTTTATTGAAGTGTCACCTCAAAAATTCCTCTGCTAAAATGATCCCTCTCGGGATGACACAATTCCTGTCAGGGCAGCCACAGCTCTGAACTCTGATGTCATTCCAAAAAAAAAAAAAAAAAGGGAAAAAAAGCCCAAAGGTCAGGCTCTGGTGCTGAAATTCCTGCCCAGAACCGAGGTCAGGGAATGTGGGATTGAGGCGGCTGCTCCCGGCTCCCGGCGAGGCTCCGTCCTGGCAAGCCCAGAGCTGCTCGCTCTGCCTCGGAAATTGGGAATGGGGGGGGTCATTCCACGGGAATGGGGTTGAAGGGGCCGGGGGGGGACAGGTGCCAGGGCAGGGAATGCTGCCAAGGGCAGAGCTGGATCAGCGGGAGCAGCCACCTGGATAAGGGTGATGGAGAGGGGTCCTGTGCAGCGGGAAGGGATCCAAAGGTCCTGGAACCCATGGAATCCTGGAATGGTTTGGGTTGGGAGGGACCTTAAATCCCATCCAGTCCCCAGGGCAGGGACACCTTCCACTATCCCAGGATGCTCCAAGCCCCGTCCAGCCTGGCCTTGGACACTTCCAGGGATGGGACAGCCACAGCTTCTCTGGGAAATCCATTCCAGGGCCTCTCCATCCTCCCAGGAAAGAATTCCTGGCTCTGCATTCCCTGGATGAGACTCTGTGCCCATCCCAAGGCTTTGGGTTCAGACAGGACCAGGTCAGGTCCAAATGGAGACCTCTGGAAGTGCTGGGAAGCTCGGGGTGCCCTCAGGGCTGCCTGAATCCCCCCTGCCTCCTGCCATTCCCAGGGCTGCAAAATTCCCGAATTTTACACACAGGTGGGAGGAGTGGTGTCCCAGGGATGTGGGATTGGGACGGAGGTGCCGGGACGGACCCCAGGCCCCCACTCGGGAGCGCTCCCCTCCGTGTAGCACTTCCAGCCTTGTGACCACGGTTGCAACATTCCTTTTGTTTTCTAGGAATTCGACTCCACCAAGGAGGGAAACCACAGGGAAATTGTTTCAGTGTGTGCGCTCTGGATGCGGGAGAGGAGGGATGGGGCCGGGGGTGATGTATCACACACGGCTCCGCGGCCAGGAGGTTTGAACAAACACAGCTCGGCCCCAAATCCAAGGAAAAGGGACGCTTTTCCCTCTCTTTGCCTTGGCAGAGGCCGAGCCCCGGCAGGGGGAGATCAAAGCCGGGCCCGGCTGCCGGGAGAAGTCAACCCCCGGAGGTTCATTACGGTTTCACTCGTGAAGAGCCCAGCCCTGGGAGCGCTGGGATGGCGCTGCGCAACTCTGGACACGGGAGCCGCCGGATTTAGAGGGAAAATCACCTCCTCCTCCTCCTCCTCCTCCGGCCGGGAGCAAGGCGAGCCCTGCGCCGCCTGTGGCATTCCAAGCAGGGATCCCAACGCCTTTCCCGGTGCCCTCAGGTGGGCTGGAGTCACACCCAGCCCCTTCTCCGGGCTCTCCCCACCGTGGGATGGTGACCCCAGGCAGATGTGGCTCTCCCCGCCACATCTGGCCGCTCCAGCCCCGCGTTATTCCCTTCGCCCCGGCTTGAATTCCCGTTTTCCAGCCTTTTTTTTTTTTTTTTTTTTTTTTTGCGGCTCCTTCCCCCCCTTTGTGCAATCTGCAGCGCAGAAGTTGAACTTGGCAAAGGGGCTGGAGCAGATGGAGAGCCCTGGCCCAGCTCCCCAGATCCCAGGAACTCCTGCTCCGTGGATTTCCAGCCACTCACTGCTCGGATCTGCCAGGGCAAAGCCTAAAAAAACCCCCAAATTTTCAGAGGGAGGAGCTGGAATTTTCTTTAGGAAAAGTGACCACGTGAGCGTCCTTCCCCCGTGGAAGGTGGGAACTCCGTGTGAGCTGATCTGAAGGGAAAACAAGAGGACGATTTTAGGGAAAGCTGGAATATTGATGTCCCTTCCTACAGGCACCAGGGTGGTGAATCCACACTGGATTCTCCTGGAGGTGAGGATGGAGCAACCTGGGATAGTGGGAGGTGTCCCTGCCCGTGGGATCAGCTTTCAGATCCCTTCCAACCCAACCCATTCCATAATTCCCTGATTTATGGCTCCGTGACCTCTTACCTTCCATCAGAAACACAGGAAAAAACTGTCCAAGTCCTGCTGGGAACATTTGCAGACCCCAGATTGGGGAAGTTTCCCACAAGGATAAGGACAGGGCCATCCCAGGGAAGGAGCCCAGAGCTGGAAAACAGCTCCTGAAGTCATCAAAAGCCTGGAGAAAATCCCTGCTCCCAGGGCTGGCAAAGCTGAGGGAGCCACGTTATCAAAACTGAGGGATAACCTGACTGGGAAAGGGGAATGTGGGATGGAAAAAACTCTTTATCGTTGGGGAAAAAAACCGTCATCAGCTGGAGGCCAAATCCCGAGGATTAAAAGGAGAAATAAGGAGGGAAAGTTTAACAACACTCTGGGATAGTGGGAGGCGTTCCCACCCTTGGGATGAGGAGCTTTGAGGCCACTTCCACCCCAAACCAGTCTGGGATTTGCCCAGGAAATCCTGGATTCCCCAGTCCCTGGTGCCCCGCAGGAGGAGAGGCACGGGTCGGATGGAGGGAATGGGCTCAGGCCCAGGAAAAAGGGGTGGAATTCCATCATCCCTGGGATCTCTGAGGTCACTGCCAGTGATGTCACCGGGCAGCTCTGTCACCCTGCAGGTGCCACCCTGCAGACGTCCCCACACCTGCTCCGGGCACGATTCCCAGGCCTTGCCACTTCCAGCTAAAAATATCCCATTACCCATTCCCTCGGCTTTCCTCCTCTGAGCCTTTGTCCCGCGGCATTCCTGCCCAAATCTGTCCTTCAAACTTCCCCATGGATGCTGGTGGCCACATTTTGTGCCCATATATCCTCCTTTTTCCTTTCCTTTCTTCTCCCCTTTCCTTTCCTTTCTTTTCTTTTCCTTTCCTTCCCTTCTCTTTCCTTTCCTTTCCTCTCCTTTCCTTTCCTTTCTTTTCTTTTCCTTTCCTTCCCTTCTCTTTCCTTTCCTTTCCTCTCCTTTCCTTTCCTTTCTTTTCTTTTCCTTTCCTTCCCTTCTCTTTCCTTTCCTTTCCTCTCCTTTCCTTTCCTTTCTTTTCTTTTCCTTTCCTTCCCTTCTCTTTCCTTTCCTTTCCTCTCCTTTCCTTTCCTTTCTTTTCTTTTCCTTTCCTTCCCTTCTCTTTCCTTTCCTTTCCTCTCCTTTCCTTTCCTTTCTTTTCTTTTCCTTTCCTTCCCTTCTCTTTCCTTTCCTTTCCTCTCCTTTCCTTTCCTTTCTTTTCTTTTCCTTTCCTTCCCTTCCCTTCCCTTCTCCCTCTCCATTCTCCCGTGTTTCCATGCCCATTCCCTGAGGAATTCTGCTGCTCTCCCAGTGCTGCTCTCCCGGTGCTGCTCCCAGGAGACATGAGTTCATCCAGGCTCCCTCCCTAATCATTCCCAGGCCTGGAAAAAGCCCCCTCCCAGCCCCGAGGAGAACATAAACACGGCCGGGATGTGCGGAGCTCACGGAGACAGGACTTAGGGAAACACATGGTTCCAGTTTAATGGAACTCTTTACATTTCCAGGGCTCTTTTTTCCCTTTTTCCCCCCGGTTTTTATGGCTCGTTACGGAGCCGGGAATGGCAGGGCCCGTGCTGTTGTTCCTGGTGTGTTTTATGAGGACAGTGCCTTGTCCAGAGCTCCAGACAGCGGATTTTGGGAAGGGGGGAAGAGAAAGCTTCCGGCAAAAGCTCCTGGCTCCCGCCCAGATCTCCCTTAACTCCTGCTGGGAATGCTCAGGGTCTGGCAGCTCGGGATGGGCCACCATGGGCTGGTCAAGAAGCCCCAGCTGCTCGGGAAGATTCGATCCAATCTTCCTCCTTAACCAATTTCAGCCCCTCCGTTGGATTCCTCCAAGTCCTCCCTGCTCCCTCCGTGTTTTTCCGGAGGGATCTGGGATGCAGGGAAGGAGTTCCTGGGCTGGGAGCAGTTTGTTTGCCGGCCTGGGACAGGAGAAGGGGCTGTGGAGCATAAAGGCACCTTTGGCGCGTGAATCACGGAATCCTGGGATGGTCTGGGGTGGGAAGGACCTTGAGGATCAGCCCATTCCCACCCCTGCCATGGACAGAGGCACCGGACACAGCTCCTGCCAGGCTCATCCCAGCAGACCTGGATCCCAGAAAAATCCCAGCTCCAAGAGACTCTGAATGAAGCAAATTTAAGGATGCCTCCTGCGTGGCCCTGCTGGAAGAGGAACATCTGTTTCCTATGGAATGGGGAGATATTCTCTGATCTCATCACTTTGGGGAGATTAGAAGGATAATGGGAGACATTTGCAAATTCCGACTTTCCTAAAACTTTTCCTTTCGGGAAGCCTGAAGGGAAAGGGTTGAGTGTAAAGCTGGGCTGAGCAGAGCTCCTTAGGGATCCTGGGAAAGCAGGAATCATTTCTGTATCTCTTATCAGCTGGGAAACACGGCCAAATCCAGACCTTTCTTAGCTTTGATCCCGAGTTTCTGCACAAGGAGAGGGGCGCTCAGATGCCCCTCCATGCCTTGGGAATTCCAACAGCTCCTGGGACACAAAGGGAAGCACCAGAGGTGGAAGGCTTGTCCCAGATTTGTACAACTTCCAGCAGGAAACAGCCCCAACTTCCAGCAGGAAATAATCACAACTTCCAGCAGGAAACAGCCCCAACTTCCAGCAGGAAACAGCCACAACTTCCAGCAGGAATTCAGCCTCCATTTGGAATGATCTGCTGGGTGTTGTCAACCCTTTCTCTCCCTTTCCAGAGGATTCCATGGAGGTGAAGTGGCTCCTAAAGAGGACTCAGCTCTGCTTATTCCCTGATGGAACATCCTGTGTCCTTCCCATCCACCTTCCCCGTTTTTCTGCCTTTTCCTAAGTCCGTGAGGTAATTCTGCACCAGAAGGAGAAGCCTGGGTGGGAACGTCGGAGCAGGGCAGGGAGGGATGTGGTGACATTCCCGATGGCGCTGGACACTGCTGGCACCTCCTGGAGAGGTCCATGTGGTGGAGGAGACACTGGATGTGAGCCCTAATTCCAGCCTAAATATCCAAACCAATTTACACCAATCCCACGGCTCCACGAACCTCACCTGGAGAGGGCCGGGGAGTTCTCCCGGTGGAGATGAGCTCCAGCTGGGATGAGCTCCCAAAACCACCCCAAAATCAACCAAATCCCGACACATTCACCCCCACTGAGGCGGGGACAACGTCCCCTGATGGATCCATGTGCTGGGCGGGATTCCTGAAGGAAAAGGTGCCCCTAAAGCCACCCAGGCCTTCTGCTCCTTTCGGGCCTGACCCCGGAGCGCCCCTCCCTCCCCCGCATTCCCCCAGAACACCTTTCCTTCCCCTGGAACACCAGCCCAGGGAAGGTGTTGGCCTGACTTGAAAGGAAAACGGAGCAATGTTTTGCAGGAGAGGAGAATTCCTGCCTGTCCAGCAGTTTGCTGCAGTTAATGGCTTTCAGATGTCCCACATTCTTCATTCATTCACCCGGCCAGTCTCCTTGGAGCCCCCGCTGTATTTATTAAACACTGCACTTGTGGAATGTTCAGCACTTACGGGATCAACCTCACCAGCTTGGCTTTTTGGGAGCCTTCCCCTCCCCAGACAAAGTGTCATTAGAAAGGTTTGGGAGTGACCTAAAAGTGGCACCCTGCTCCCAATCCCAGTGTCCCTAGAACTCACCCTGCTCCCAATCCCAGCGTCCCTAAAACTCACCCTGTTCCCAATCCCAGTGTCCCTAAAACTCACCCTCCTCCCAATCCCAGTGTCCCTAAAACTCACCCTGCTCCCAATCCCAGCGTCCCTAAAACTCACCCTGTTCCCAATCCCAGTGTCCCTAGAACTCACCTTGCTCCCAATCCCAGTGTCCCTAGAACTCACCCTATTCCCAATCCATGTCCCTAGAACTGACCCTGCTCCCAATCCCAGTGTCCCTAGAACTCACCCTGCTCCCAATCCCAGTGTCCCTAAAACTCACCCTGCTCCCAATTCCAGTGTCCCTAGAACTCACCCTGCTCCCAATCCCTATGTCCCCAAAACTGTCACCCTGTTCCCAATCCCAGTGCCCGCTCCAGCATCCCGCAGCTCTCCCAAACCTTGTGCTGTGGTTTAACCCTTTCCGGGTCCCCCAGAACAGGATTTTTGGGATTGTGATCCATGGCAGGATGGCTTCCCTGCCGTGCTGGAGCACCTCCCGCTCGCTGTGTTGTTCCTGAACGTGTTCCTCTGGACACTTGGCTCTCACATCCAACTTGTCTCCGCAGTCTCGGCAGCTCTTCCCGCTTCCAGAGGCGCGAGTCAAGCCCTGGAATCCTGCAGGATGCCAGTGCTAATTTCAGCAGCAAAGAGCTGGAGAACACGAGATCTTTCCTAGAGGGATTCGAATGGAAGCAGACGGAGGAGCAGAGCCGGATTTCATTCCAGGGCTGGCAGGGAGAGCCCGGGAGGATGTCTGGGCTGGAGAGGCAGGACACGGAGCTGCTTCCAGCGCTGGGGTCTGCTCCCAAGGGTTTGCTGGAGTCTGGCACTGGCCCAGCCCTTTTTTGGGGAGAGACACAGGAAAAGGGGAGCGGAGAGGGGACGTGAGGCCTGAGCCTGGGCTGGGAGCTTCTGGAAGGAGGAGCGGCCTCTGCTCGAGGCCACCACCAGGGCAGGAGCGGCTGGGATCGTGTCCGTCTGGAGACTCCGGCAGCAGCTCATGGCCCCCAGCAGCCTTTCCTGGGAGAGCAGCTCCATTCCAGCCTCTCCTGGGAGAGCAGCTCCATTCCAGCCTCTCCTGGGAGAGCAGCCCCATTCCAGCCTCTCCTGGAAGAGCAGCTCCATTCCAGCATGTCCTGGACCACAAACTTTATTCCAGGACAAGAGAATGGCTTCCCACTGCCAGAGGGCAGGGTTAGGTGGGATACTTGGAAGGAATTCCTCCCTGTGAGGCCCTGGCACAGGTGCCCAGAGCACCCATCCCTGGAAGTGCCCAAGGCCAGGCTGGATGGGGCTTGGAGCACCCTGGGATAGTGGGAGGTGTCCCTGCCCATGGATGGGATTGAAGGTCCCTTCCCATCCGAACCCTTCCGGGATTCCGTGACCCCATGGGACAGGGCAGGACTTGGTCACTGTCCCTCGTGTCACTGCAGGACCCTTCACCTCCTTCCTCCCCTCCACCTCCCTGGTCCCCACCCCCTGTGCCCCTGCTCTGGGATTCTCCTGGGAAATGCAGCCCAGCCCAGCCCTGCACACCCATCCCGGGCACACCGACCTCTTCCCAAAGCTGTGGGGGTTCATTTTTCCCCCTTTTCTTGGCTGCAGACCCCCTGTCCCCATGGGAGAGCCCCTGGATCATGGGAATAGTGCTGCTGTCACTGTTTCCACAGTACTGCCCACTTCCAACAGCCCGGAATGAGTCTTGTCCCAGACACATTCCCAAGGGAGCCGTTGGTTTCCAGGCAGGATCCTTGATTATTGGTCCCACTGCAGGAGGTTGTACGGGAATAGATGAATCCCAGTGGCTGGAAAACACCCCCAGCGTGCTGAGAGCCACTCCAGAGCATTCCCAAAGCTCCATTCCACCACTCTGGAATTAAAGTTCATCTCTCACAGCTCCCTGCTGAGGTACAAGGGCAACTCCTTGCTCTGCCCACTTCCAGGGGTTCCCAGATTTCCCACGTTTTCACCATCTCATTGTACAGAAGGAAACCCCCCCCCTGGAAACCCTGGCTCCTGGAATTTGCAAATGCTCTGGCTTGTTCCCTGTGCATCCATTCCGTTTGAACACAGCTTTGGGAAACCCTGGGCTACCTCAGGGATCTGAGTCTGGGATTCAAGGATCTGGGACAGAAACCCCTGGAGCAACCCGAACTTCCAGCCCCTCCTTTCCCAGTTGCTCCATCTCCGATTGTTCCCGGATATTTCAGTGTCACTCATCTGTGTGCCCGTGGCACAATCCCAGACTTTCTGGAGAGATGCCCAGGCCACGAGCTCAAACCACTGCCCCAGTCCCGGCATCTGCCCATGTATTGGAAAAACCCCTAAGGAAAATTCCTGCCCGTTCCTGACACTTGGTGCCCGTGGGACAACAATCCTCCCCATTCCATGGTGGATTCCCATTCCAGCCTTTTTTGTGAGGTTGGCTGAGCATCTGCTGCTGATTAAGGGTTTTGTCATTTGGAAAGAGCTGACAATTACCTCCCATTATTCCAACTAGGTCAGGTCCTTCAGCACAAGTTTACGGGATGGCTGCTGCCGGGAATTTAGGATTTCAAACCCCACTGGAGAGCAGAATCCACCTCTCCTCTCTCACATTCAGGAAAAAATTCTTCCCGTAAATAACAGCTCCTTGAGAACCCAAAATCCCATTTGGGGCTCCGCCTGTGCCAGGTTCTGTCCTTGTCACTCTGCCGTTGTCCAAGGAAAAGCAGGGATAAGCAGGTGGAAAGCAGCAGAGCCACTTCCAGCTGTCACAAGGGTGTGATGCTGATTATCCCAAAAAGTTTTCCCTTCATTTTGCCTTCAGAGATCTCCCCAGGAAGGCCACGGCCATGAACTGATCTCAGGCTGGCCCGTGACTGTTCCCTCAGAGGGGAGGACATACGGAATTCCTGATATCCTTATTTCCCTCCGAAGCCAAGCCAGGGATGCAGGGCCAGCCCAGCACAGGTACCTCATGTTTTCCAGCAGCTTTTTGGAAGCGCTTCCTAAGAGAAAACTCCCTCGAGGCCAGGAGCGCGTCCCACAAACCCCAGCACGGAGCAAACCCCAGGGAACGAGCAGGTTCCCAATGGGACCAACACAGCGGGAACTGGGCTGCACTGCAAGGCCAGGAGATTCCAGTTCCTTCTCCCTAATTCCATGTGATTGCTCCTTGGCAGCAGCTGCAGCTGCCAGAGCAGTGAGGTTTTACACACGCTCACCCAGGCATGAGGTCATTGTTTGAAGGAATTATTGGCAGCCCAAAGCTGGAGTTTAAGGCAGACCACATGGAAAGGGTGAAGCCGCTTCCATGTCTCCTGCTTGTCTCTGGACACCCCAAATTCCCTTTATTTCCTGTCATTCCCATCACAATGACATTCTTGGGAGTGGATGTCAGGATTGTGGGGAGGTCTGATTTTGGGAGGTTCTGTCCTTGTTGGGAAAACAGGTTTAGAGAATCAAGAATCGCAGGATGGTTTGGGTTGGAAGAATCCTAAAGCTCATCCAGTTTCATCCCATGGGACACCTGCCACTATCCCAGGGTGCTCCAAGCCCCATCCAACCTGGCCTTGGGCACTTCCAAGGATGGGGCAGCCACAGCTGCTTTGGGCATTCCATTCCACCCTCACAGGGAGGAATTCCTTCCCAAAATCCAGGAGCAAGAAAAGCTCCTGTGCTGTCACAGATCCCTTCCCCAGCCTGCCTGGAAATCACGGATACCTGCTGGAGACTCTGCTCCAGGGTTTCCTTGACTGAAAGGATTTGTGGAGTGTGTGTGTTCCCATATTCCCAGAGAGCTCCTGTTCCAACTGTGGAGATACAAACACGAAATCCATAAAGAAATTAATCAAAAGAGGTGTCTTAAGTTACAGAGAAAACTCCAGAAGCTGACCAGGAATGATGGAGAAACCTCTGTGAGGTTTGGGAGCTGCCAATCAAACCTGGCCCTGCCGAGGCCATTTTTTTAATCAGAACCCAAAATCAAAAGGATAAAACAAACACAGGAACCATCCTGGCAAAGCCCTCAGGAATTTGCCATCACGTTTTAGGAAGGATGTGGAATTTCTGCTGCTTTCAACGGAGTTTACAGAGCAAACCTTGTGCAAATCTGAACCAACAAAAAGCTGAAAGACCTTTTTGAATGTTCACCAGTCCCACTCCTTGGGAATGTTTAGTTCTCATTGTCACACTAAAATATGGGAATTTTGCAGGAGAGCTGATGTCCTTCCTAAGGTTACACAGGATGAGATGGAGCCAGGGAGAAAAATAATTGGTCCTGGCTTTAAGTGTGAAGCAATTCCGCCTCCCTGAAAAAAGGAGTGTAATTTATTGGGGTTTTCTTGCTCACACAGCAAAATCCACAAAAAGCCAGGACAATCAGGAGCAGGAATTTGTCCCCTCCTGTAAATCCATTTTTGCCATGGCCAGACTTTGGAAAGCTGCATTCCCGAGCCAGCAGCTGCTCCAAAGGGCCCATCCCAGAATCCCAGACCCCCCATTTCACTCCAGACACTCCCGGGGCTGTTTGGGTTATAGGATCACCCCAGGACAGCCCAGGTGTTCATCCCAGCCAGTCTGGGATCATGGAATGGACACAGCACAGCGGGAGGCCGAAGGGAGCCCACACTTTCCCAGGGATTTTCCCTTTGCTGTGTGTTTGGAAGGTCACACAGCTGTAAGGCAGACACAGGAGGAGCTGGAAGCCTGCAGGGATTATTGCCTCCATCCCACATGTCCCATGGAAGGAAGCTCTCCTGTGGACTGACATCCCATTAACTCCTGCTGCTGGGAGCCCCTTCCTGGGGCTGGAAATCCTTTGGAGCCTCCAAGTGCCGGTTGTTCATCCCGCAGACAACCCCGGTCTCATCCCTGACCTGGGGACTCGTATTTGTTTTCTCATTTTATAAGAACCAGGCTCTTCCCTGCTCTCATTCCCAGCGGGAACACTGGCGTGGTGCGAGGCTGCTCCGTCTCGGATACCCGAGACGGAAAACCGGGATATTGTCCAACAGGCTGTCTGTCTTCCCGGGAAAAACCTCTGCTCCACGCGCTCCCAATTGTGCCATCAGCTGGAGCGAGGTGGAACTTCACGGGATGAGACGAACCAGCTCTTTTCCAAAATAACCTCTGAGGATAACCTTCCAGAGCCTGGAAAAGCTCGGGGAATGTCCTGGGATTCTCCAAAGGGCACTGCAGAGTCCTTCCAAAAAAAACTATGGAGGGCAGCAAAGCCTGGCAAAGCTTGGGAAAGGCCTCGGGGCTCTGTGGAAGGTGGCAGGTCCTGGCCTAGGTCCCCATCAAATCCCAGAGGAAGCCCCGGAGCTCTCTGGAAGGCAGGAGAGCCCTGCCCCGGAGTGGGTCAAACGTGGAAAAGGATGCAGGGAATTGTGAAGAGAAGCAGAGCCCTTTGGAGGCACCAGCAAAGCCCAGCAAAGCCGCTGGGGCTCTCCGGAGGGAAGCAGAGCTATCCCAGTGTCCTGGCAAATCCCAGAAAAGCCTCAGGGAACACTGGATGTCAGGACGGCCTCGAGTCGGAGGTCAGCACAGGGCAAGGGACTGAAGGGAATCATGGAGCCACTGAATGACTCAGTCCTTCCCTGTGCCCCACAGCACCTCTGATCCCTCCGGATCCCTCCTGTTCCCCCAGATTTTTTACAGTGTGCTGGAGCAGCTTTTATCCCCTGGATTACCCAGGATAGCAGAACACGGGGAATGGCTTCCCACTGGCAGAGAGCAGGGTTGGATGGGATTTTGGGAAGAAATTCTTTAATGTGAGGGTGGGAAGGCCGTGGAATAGAATTCCCAGAGCAGCTGTGGCTGCCCCACGCCTGGAAGTGTCCGAGGCCAGGTTGGACGGGGCTTGGAGCACGCTGGGATGGCGGGAGGTGTCCGTGCCCATGGCAGGGGTGACACGGGACGATCTCTGGGGTCCCTCTCCCACCCAACCCCTCCGTGCCTGCCCCGGGCTCCGCCATCGCCTCAGACCTGAGGGGCGGCCCCGGGGTCTCCCGGCCCCGCGCGCAGGGGCTGCGGGCCGCGCCCGGGCCAGGCGGGGGCGCCACAGCCCGCGGCCCGCGCCGCGCATGCGCACGGGGAGGCAGCGCTGGGCGGACACCCCCGCCGGCACCGCGCGGGGAGAACCGCGCACTGTAACGGCCCCGGGGCTCCGGTTTGGGCTTGTGACGGCTTCGGGGCCCCCTCAGCCTGGGGAACCCCCGCAGTGATCACGGTACCCACTGCGGTCCACATAAGACGTGGCCGCCCACCCCTCACACCAGCCGCTGCCATGAATAGCCCTGCCCCTCCCCGCCGCTCATTGGTGGATCTGGCCGCAGACCTGCGGGTCGCGGCCGCTCATTGGTTGTCTCAGATGTCTGTCAGCGGGCCTGTGCCTCTGCCTGCAGCCCGCCCGCTCGCGGCGCCCTGAGAGGAGGTTCCGGGGTCGAACCCCAGTGGTCGCTGAGGGCCCGGGCTGGGCCTGTGCGGCCTCGGGAGCGGCGAAGGGGCCGTCCTGGGACGGAAAAGGGACTGCCCAGAGGCAGCAAAGGGGCCAACCCCAAGGACAGCAAAGGGACCAGCCCCAGGGACAGCTGAGCCATCACAAACATCCCAAAATCAGGATGGGGACTGCACCTCAAGCCCCTTTATTGCCCATTGTTGGCAGCACTGGTGGCTCCGTCCTGTCCCTGGGTGGGCCAAGGGACAGGAGCAGGATGGGGATGGGGACAGTGGCCCTGCCCTGCCTGTCATGGCCCCACCCAGGGCATCCCTGAGGCTGGAGGGCTCCAGGCGCTGAATTCCCCAGAATCCGCAAGGTCCTTGGCGGCCACCTGGATGCGGAGGAAGGTCCCGGGCTCCAGGTCCCTCAGGGTGTGCGATGTCAGCTCGAACGGCCCCACCTGGGGACAGCGGGGTCAGGGACAGGGACACAGCCACAGCCATGGCTCAGTTTTCCTGGGGGGGTGGCAGTACCGTGGTGGGGATGGAGTCGTTGTCCTGGGAATAGCGGATGCGGTACTGGAGCGGGAAATACTCCGGGAAGGGCCAGGATGACGGAGGGCTCCACTCCAGCAGCAGCTTCCTGGGCTCCCCCGGGATGGGAGAGACCTGCAGGGCCTCAGGAGGGTCCGGCTTTACTGGAGAGACAAGGAAAGAGAGAATTCCAGAAGGGTTTGGGTGGGAAGAGACCTTGAGGATCATCTCATCCCACCAGGGACATCTTCCACTATCCCAGGTTGCTCCAAGCCCTGTCCAACCTGGCCTTGGACACTTCCAGGGATGGGGCAGCCACAGCTTCTCTGGGCATTCCATTCCAGGACCTCCCCACCCTCCCAGGGAAGGATTCCTTCCCAATATCCCATCTAAATCCTCCTTTAGATTAAAACCATTCCTATCATCCTACCCGTGGACAAAGTCACTTTCCTTCCTTTTTAAGGGAAGGGGGAGGTGGTGGCTGCAGGATCCAGCACGGGATTGTCCCCGTGTCCCCCCAGGAGCTGTGCAGAGACCCAGCAAATCCCTGCACTGCTGATCCCACATCCCAAGCAGAGGAGAATCCCGAGGGGAAAGCCCCAAAGGCCACCGCAGGGAACCCCGGAGTCCCCCAGTCCCGCAGCACTCACTGATGTTCTCCAGCAGGAAGGGCAGCATTCCCGACGCAGCTCCCAGGGGGTTCCGCGCCGTCACGTTGAGCTCGTAGGGGGTGAGGGAAAACACCTGCAGGTCCCCAAAGGAGCAGCTCCGGGGGCCCGTGAGGCTGCACTCACCTGAGACTGGGCCGTGCCTGGGGACAGGGACAGCTGGAAAGGGCTGCGTGACGCTGGGGGGGCCCAGCCGGGTTTGGGGACCCCCACTGACCTGTAGGTGGCCTCAAAGTCGGTGTCCAGCAGGGGCTCGGGGCTCAGCCCCCAGGAGCAGTTCACAGCCTGGGGGTAGCTGCTGGCCCAGCACTCGATGGCCGGCGGCGGGGGCGGGTCTGGGGCAGGGGACGGGGGTCACCCGCTGCCAGCACCCCTGGGGACCCCCGGCCGGGGGTGAGGTCACAGCGGGGCGGGGGTCACTCACAGCCCAGCCGCAGGCAGATGGCGGCCCAGGTGCGGCCGGTGGCGGGGTGGTGGCAGCTGTAGTGGCCCTCGTGGGCCAGGCTGGCGTTGGGCAGGGCCAGCCCCGGGGCAGGGGCCGTGCCCAGGACGGTGCCACCCCGGCGCCACTCGGCCGCACCCCCCGGGCACGGCAGCAGCACCTCGGTGCCCAGGGGGCCGTGCTGAGGGACACAGCGGCCTGGGGGACACGGCGGGGACAGGGACGCTGGGTCAGGAAGGGTCGGGGCCTCCCTGGGCCCCCCAGTGCCGTCCCCGGTGTCCCCAGCCCCCCAAGGTTCCTGTTCCCCCCTCACCAGTCCCCCCCTGCCCATCTTCTGTCCCCTCGTGTCCCCAGTCCCTCCACAGAAATCCTCTCATTCTGTCCCCAGTGTCCCAAATCCCCCCGGGGCCCTCCATCCCTGCTCCCTCCATCTCCAACCCCAGTGCTCCCAGCCTGCCCAGTCCAGCAGTATCCCCAGATCCCCAATCCCTCCATCCCAGTCCCCCCAGCCCCCCGTACCTGTGTCCCCGTTGTCCCCGTCCCCGGTGCTCCCCACGGTGCCATTGTAGGGCACGGTGCAGGCAGGTGCCACCAAAGCCACCACCCAAAGCCACCTCATGGCAGGAGGCTCAGCGGGGCTGCCCAGGGAGCTGTGGGGACAGGCAGGACGCTCAAACCCAGCGCAGGGGACAGCAGGGACACCACAGGTCCCCAGGGGCCATCGCCCCGGAGCCACCCCACGGGGCTGTGCCTCGGTTTCCCCTCTGGCCTTGCCACACCCCCTGGGGAGAGGGATAGATTCCAGCAGGGGTCGGATCCTACAGCCAGGAAGGAGAGGAGGGGGAAAATTCCTGCTGTTCCCACGGCTTTCCACGGGATCTGCTGCCACCCCTGCAGTCCCATGCCCGGAATTGGGGTTTGGGTCACCCCAGCAGCCTCGGGTGACCCCACCTCCATCCATCCAGGGCTGGCCCTCGCAGAGCCCCCCAGAGCCCAGCCTGGGGCCCAGCTGAGCTCCCTGCTGTCCCACTGCCAGCACACAGGGACAGGTCCTGCCCCTGCCACCTCCCGCCGTGCCCACGGGCTGGCTCAGCCCCGCAGGGACGCGCTCCGCGTCCCTGGATTTGGGGGGTGCCCCAAACTCGGCGCTGTGGGGTCACCCCACGCCTCCAACCCCCCGCCCTGCCCGTGGGGATCCCCCAAATGCTCACCACAGCAGGGCCAGGCCGCTGGGACAGGAGTGTTCCTGCCGGATCCCAGCCCATTTCCTCGCAGGAAATGCCGTTCCCGTGGGGACGGACCCGCTTCCCAGCGTGGCTCCACCGGGATCCCCGTGCCCCAGGCCCATGGGAAAGGGATTCCAGCTCTGGCCAAGAGGGTTCCCACCTTCCCCACGCCACCCCCCGTCCCTTCACGGTCACCCCTCCCCTCTGGGGATGGTGGCACGGATGCCCTGCTGTCCCCAGGTCCCCCCGTGCCCACCCCGGTGCCCAGGGAGGAGCCACCCCGTCGGTGTGACTATAAATAACTTTATTGCTGCTGTGCTGGGGGTGCGGGGGGTGCCAGTGCCGGGGACAGCCCGGGCAAGCAAAGGGACACAGTGACAGGCCTGTCCCCCCCTCCCCGTGCCACCCGCGCTGGCGGGGGCTCATCTGCCCTGCTCCTGCAGCCGCTGCATCCTCAGGATCTGGCACAGGAGTCTCTGCACGTCCTCGTCCATGTGGCCCTGGGGAGGAGGGGACATCGGTGGGGACATCAGAGCGATGACCTCACGGAGCCTCCGTGCCTATCCCTGGGCTGGCACCTGGCTCAGCCCCTTGGTTGGCTCCCGGGGGTGGCGGCTGGCCCAGTCCCCCACCCCGGTGTCCCCAGTTGTCCCCAGCTGTCCCCAGCTCACCTGGGAGGCGTAGAGCAGGTGGCTCCGGTACAGCGTCACCACCTTGCTGTGCCTCGTCTCCGTCTCCTGCAGCACAGAGAGAGGTTTGGCCCTGGGGCTGGGGGCTGGGGGGGCCCAGAACCCCCCAGGTGACACCCGGAACCCACCTCCAGCTTCTCCTCCAGCGCCCGGATCCGGGCCTGGAGTGCGGCCGTGTTGGGGGGGGGCTGCGGGGGCCCCCCCGGCTCGGGGAGGGCGTTCAGGGCTTCCTTCAGCCTGAAAACCTCCTTGGAGAGCTCCGTGATCTGCACAGGGCACGGGGGTTACGGGGACCCCAGAGCCCAGTTGTACATGCTCTGTATAGGTGTGGTGGGTGTTAGGGTGGGACTGGGTAAGAGACATTAGAAATTAGGAGGGAGTTGTTCCCTGGGAGGGTGGGGAGGCCCTGGAATGGAATTCCTGGAGGAGCTGTGGCTACCCCATCCCTGGAAGTGCCCAAGACCAGGCTGGATGGGGCTTGGAGCACCCTGGAATCATGGAAGGTGTCCCTGCCCACGGCAGGGGTGGCACTGGATGGGCTTTAAGGTCCCTCCAACCCCAGTTCAGTGGCTCCCATGCCACCATCCCGTGAAGCAGCCCCTCGTGATTTACCGTCCCTACCTTCCTGTCCCTGTCCCGGACCATCCGCGCCGCCTCCTCGGCGTGGCCGTGGAGCTCCCGCAGCCGCCGCGCCTCGTCCTGGGCCTGCTCCAGCTGCTTGTGCGCCGTGCCCAGCCTGTCCTCGGCCGCCTGCCGCTCGCTCTTCATGAACAGGGCCTGGCGCTGCACCCGGAACACCTCCTCGCACGTCTTCTCGTGCCGCCGCTCCAGCTCCTGCAGCCGCCGCGCCAGCGCCGCCGCCTCGGCCCGC
>WBMZ01001391.1:0-13533 GCA_013400975.1 Atrichornis clamosus
CCGGGTCCTTCCCTGCCGGCGGGAACCAGCTGGGAACAGGGAAAAGCCCTGTGGGGCCACCCAGGGGTCCCAGGCACCTCGTGACCCCATAAATCCAAACCCTAAATTAATTCACCTGCTCACACCCGGCTGAGCAACTCGATTACCCCGGAACACCGGGGCAACCGCACGGCCGGGACCCATTAGCGGGGAAAAGTCATCCCAAAATGAAATAATCCGGCTTTGGGGCACCGGGAATGTCCCGTGGGATCGGGAACGGGGCACGTTCGGAGCAGGAGGAGGGCCCAGCCCCGCCCTCCGTTTGTTAATTGAGGTTTAAAGATTAATTTTTAGGGATTTCGTCCCGTTTTGACCTTGAGGCGAATCCCCGATCCCGAAATGATTCCCTACCTTGCTGAGGATGTAGATGAGGTCCCCGCGGCGGAAGGAGAGCTCGTCGGGATGGTCCCCGCTGCAATCCCACATTCCCTGGTAATAGTTGGAATAATCCCGTTTGGGATCTCCTGAGGGGAAGGGAAAAATAAAAAAAAATATAAAAGAGGGGTCAAAGTGACCGGGAATTATTGGGGGAATTTTTGAGGTCGAGGAAATGCAGGGGGCGGTGAATTTGGAATTTCAATTAAAAGGTGAAAGCCAAAGAAAAGATTAAATTAATAAATTAATGCCATTTTAATCAATATTTATCCATAAACTGTAAAAAAAAAAATGTCCCAGAAGATCCGAAATCAAACCGCGAAGGGGATCCAAGGTGTTTTTCCCTCTTTCCCAAATCCCTCATCTCCTCCTCAGGCCCAACCCAAGCTGTCCCCGACCCCGCAGCCATTCCAGAGGCCTTGGAAAAGGAATGTTGCTCATTAACACGGGAGCTGGGAAAGGGGCTGGAGTTCATTTGTTAATTAAAGGAGCCAATTAGGGAATCAAGCGCCGATCCCCGGGAGCGGGAACAGGGGTGGGAGGAGAGCAGGGAACAAACACCCGCCTTCACTCCCCCGCCCATTCCCAGGGAATGTCCCAAACTTTGGGACGACGCGCCCTGATGGCTCAGGACTCCGTCTTCCCATGGAGCAGGGAGTTTGGGAAGGCTGAGCCCCTGGAAAGGTGATCCAGCAGCTTGGTTTTCCCATTTTTTTCTCGGCCTGGAGGAAGTCTGTTGAAAGCCGTGGATTTGGGATGGTGGGAATGTGGGAAACGCTGCCAAGGCTGGGGACTGCCCCGGGCTAAATCCGATTTTTCTGGAACATTCCACAGCAACGCTTCCAGAACAGAACATTCCCGTCTTTCCCATCTCCAAAGGGCACGTCCCACCCCAAAAACGGGCTCGGAGACCGGGGAGGGTGGAATTGGAAGGATCCCACGCTCCAATGGAATTGGAGGAGATTTTATGGAGCTCCAGGACCGGAGCAGGCGCTGCCCTTCCTGGCTCCCAGCCCGGGAAAGCGCCTGATCCCCAAATCCATCCCGAAAAAAACCCCGGAGCTCCTCAGATTCCCGGCGTTCCAGCCCAAAACCATCCGAAAGCTGCTCCGGGCAGGAGGAGCAGCGGGAATGGCACAACCCCCGGATCCAGATGTCACCACCCAGCCAATCCCTATGGATATCCCCATGGATAATTAGAGCTGGAAAAACCAAGGTTTTTCTGGGAAGGGGATTGGAGCTGGGATCTGGGAAGGGGGCGAGGGGATCGTGCCTGCTCCGAGCCGAGCCCGGGAAGCATAAACAGGAATTATGGAAAAGCGCGAGCCGGAGGAAACGTCGCTAATGGGATTCCAGGGACGGAGCGGGGAGGGCGCAGCTGGAATGCTGTGCCCAGATTGGATCCCCTCAAAACGAGCCAGGACATTACGGAAGACGGGAAACGGCACAGCAGGGAGCCTCTGGAATGACTCAGGGACTCGGGGAGCTTCCGGAGAAAGGCTGGGAAGGGGAGGGAAAAAAACCAGCAAAAAAGCAGGGATGCATCCTTTGGAAAATATTAAAGGGGGAGGACGCGGCGGCGTGGAAAAAATTGGGATGGGAATAGGAGGAGAAGGAGCTCCGGAGTTATTTTAGCTGGAGCAGGGATCGGGGGTGATGAGCTGGAAGCGGAGGGAATATCCGGGAGCTGAGCGGGAGGATGAGGCCGGGGCAGCTTTGGGAAGAGCTGGAAAGTCATGGCGTTGATGGGAAAGGTCCTTAAAGGGATAAACGTCCCACGTGGGATCTGGCACCCACATCCCGGCGGTCCCCTGGCGGGCAGGGATGGGGAAAGGCTCCAAACGCAGCAGGAATAGGGAAATATTGAGGCTGGAAAACGCCAGGAATTCCCTGGAACACCGTCACGGGCCAGAGGTTTCAAGGAAGTGATGGGAAACGCGCAGGGAAAGAACAAGTGGAAGATTCCAGAGCCAAAAGTGCCCCTGGAGCTCCCCCGGGATTGGGATCTGAGGGTGCTGCCGGGAAGCTTGGAGGCAGTTTCATCCCAGTTTTCCCCCTTTTGTCAGGAATGCTTGGGAGACGCCTCCTTATCCCACACCTGCTCTTTCCTGCTGAATCCAAGGGCTGGGAGGACCCTTGGAAGCACCACCTCATCCCGGAAAAAGGCGGAGCTGTCGGGGTGGGACATCCTGGGATTGCAAAGGGGAAAATTTTCCAGCTCCCCGGGAAGGTCGGTGCTCCCAAAAGTGTCTTTCCAACAGCGCCAGCTGCTCCAGATGGGAGATCCCCCCCTTCCCTCCATCCCCCTCTTCCAAAGGTCGGGATTCCGTGTGTCAGAGGAGGAAGATGCTCCCGATCCCGAAGATTCCCTTCGTTCCCAGCACCACTTCCAAAGCCAGGGATGTTTGTGCCACCAACCACGGGCGTCGTGTTGAAATTAATTAGAATTCCTTAAAATTAAGGCTGTTCGCAGGAAAAAAGGGATCCAGGCTCCCGGTTTAAGCCTTAAGGGCAGGGAAGGGAGAGATTCCCTCTCCAACCTCCCCTGGGAATGGGGGATATCCAGGATCATCCCGCCACTACAAAGGAGGGAAATTTTCCATCCCGAAAGGGTTTTGTCCCAGTTTTCCCTCCTTCACCAGGGATGCTCCTTATCCCACCCCTCCTTTCCTGCTTCCCAGAGGGACAGGAGGAACTCGGAGCGGGATGTGTGGATCCCAGAATTCCAGCTCGACCCCGCGGCGACCGCGCTGCCTTTTAGGGATAAAAAAAAATTTCCCGTTTAAAATTCCCAAGCACCCCGCCCGGCCATGGAATGTGGCCCAGCCGGGGATTTCCCTGCTCCTGATCCGTCCTGACGGGAGCGGAGCCGCTCCCGCATCCCCCCGGGAGCCTGGGAATGACGAAGGGAAGCGGCCGAATCTGACAGGAGCATCGCTTCCCTCCGCATCCCGAGGATCCGTCCCAATCCCGTCGCTCCCGGGCGCGTTGCTTCGCCTGTTGGCGCTGAAAATTCCCGACATCCATCGGCAGCTCCCGCCGGGAGAACTTCCCAGGGCGGGAAAACTGCTCTTCCAGGGGGTTTTGTTTTCCAAAGAGAGGAGTTTTCCGAAAATCCCATGGCAACAGAGGCGGCTCCACAGCCCGCCCCGCACAGAAAGATGGGATAACACAGCCTGGAGAGGAGCAAATGCGGGGCTCGGCTGGAATTCCGGGAATTCCGGGAATGGTGGCGGTTCTTAGAAACGAGGAACGACGGTTTTCCAGGAGTCAGCGGCCGCGAGATGGGATTAAAAATTCCCTTCCCGAGCCCATCCCTCTGCTCCAGGATCCGGCAGCTCCTCCTCGCCCTGGATCCGGCTGGAGCGAAGCCCAAATTCCCAAATTTCCGAGGCCAAAGGCACCACCGGGTCGGCGCTTCCCGGTGCTGCCGGACCTTTTCCCTCTTGGAACGCATCCCGGTTTTCCGGACGGGTGAGGACAGAGCCAGGGCTTGGAGCGATCCCGCCCCCGCCGGGAAGGACCCAGTTAAAACCATTAACACCAATTAGCGCCGGCGGCAGGCGCTAATTAGGCCGGGCCGGGCGTGAAGGGGCTGCGACCGCCCAAATCCTCGGGATTGCCTCGGGATGCGGGATCAGCCCCGCCGCCTGCTCCGATCCCGGCTGGAAAAAGCAACAGGGAGCCGCCTTCCCGCTCCTTTGGGGGTTTAAATAACAGGGAAAGTGGGAGTGGGGAAGGAAAACGTGTGGATTTCCCACCGTTCCTGCTTTCCTTGCGCTTCCGCGTCTTGTCCTTCCTGCTTTCCTTGTCCTCTGGGGTGAGGGCACGGAGAATCCCCATGGATAAATGTGCAGCCCCACCTGGGGACTTTTAAAGTTTATAAAGTTCGGGATATCGGTTTTTCCCAAGCTCTGGATGCTGCCACTTCCACCTGCTCCAGCGGGAAAATAATTCATCATTCCAGAGGGTGGGAAAAAGCCCCCCCCACGCCAGGCCCCTGAGGAGTGGGGAAACACGGATTGCTCCGGACTCTGGAAGCAGCCGGAGCTCAGCCCTGCCTGTGCTCCCAAAATTTCGGTCGGATCAGGCCCGAGCACCCTCCCGGCCTGGGGACAACTTCCCAAGGGTCATCCAAGGGAATTGCTGGATCTGGCGTTCCGGGAGCACCAGGAAATGGGGCGTGGGGGCTCCGAACCAACAGAGGAATTCCTGGGGTGAATCCAGGAGAGCACAGGAGGGAGGGAAGCTGCTTTTTCCCGGAATCCACAGAATCCAGCAGCAGATCCAGGCAGGATGTGTTTTCCAGGGGGAGACCATTCCCTCCGAGCTCCAGGCCGTGCCCGGACGGTGCGGGAAGCTCGAATCCAGCAGGATGTGTCTTCCCGGGCAGCAGGAAGTTCCAGGCCCATCCAGCTTCCTTAGGATGCTCCGGGGCGGAAGCGGCGCCGGAAAAGGGAGCGGGTGGGAGCAGGGAGGAGGAAACAGAGCTTCCGCTGCCATCCCATGGAGCAGATCCTTCGGGATAAAGCCGGGATGGGGTGCCGGCCCGCTCCGGTTCCCAGGGTCATGGATGGAGCGTGTCATTCCGGATTCCCGCTTCCCGCCGGGCCGGGATTCGCTTCCTGCCCTGGCTCCAGGTCCTTTCTGCCCCAGCGCCTCTTCCCGGCCCCTTGGGATGATCCAGGAGGGCCGATTCCTGCTCCAAATCCAGGCTGGGATGAGGGAGAGGGATGGCAGTGACTCCATGGGGGATGAAGAGCTCCCCAGAGCCTCCCTCCGTGGGGTGCGTGTCCCAAAAAGAAGAGGAATTCCCCCGGAGGAGGTGGGAAGAGCTCCCCGAGCCGAACTTCCCAGTGGGAAGAGTCTCACCATCAGCTCCCAGGGATTTTCCCGTTCTCCACACTTTCCATCACCACCCAGGATGCTGCAAGGCGGCCCGAACCCAAAATCATTCCCCCCATCCCTGTCCTGGAGATCCTTTGGCTAAGGAAAGGTGGGATTCTTACCACTCCTCTCCCTGCTCCCGAAATCCTCCTGATCCTCCGGGAATGGGGGCTCCAGCTCCTCATCTGCAGGGGGGAAAAAACAGAGGAGAAGTCAGAGGAAAAACCGGGAATGTCAGAGCTCCACCAACCCCCCGGGCAGGCACAGGGCCCCGGGAGCATCCGACTGCCGGGATAATAAATTCCCGGCTTAATTGCGGAGAGTGGAAAGGGAGGAAGTCGTGGATAATATTTTAAAAGGCGTCGCATGGAAATGGGAATTGTTGTCAACACGGGAGAAAACAAATCCCCTCCCAGGGCCTCATAAATTCCAGAGGCGCTTTGCCGTGGGAAGAGAGGATTCCTGGGCAGGACTCGGGAAGAGGAGGCTCCGGAGGAGAAATGCCGGGATGGGAATGCCAGGAAAGATGGGGGATGGAAGGGGGAATGAAGGAGAAAGAGGAATCAGGAAGAGGGGAAGGTGCAGGAAGTGATGCCAGGGAAGAGGTTGATCCCAGAGGGGCTGGAAGTGGTCGGGAAGAACTGGGAGAAATGGTTGGAGACCCGGCAGGAAGGAAGACCTGCGCAGGGAAAAGTGTAAATGTCGGGATAAGGAGGATATTGGAGCGTGTCCAGGGGAGGGGACGGAGCTGGGAAGGGGCTGGAGCACCAGGAGAGGCTGAGGGAGATGGGAAAGGCTCAGCCTGGGAAAAGAGGCGGCTCCGGAGGCTCCACTGATCCCTGAATTCCCTGACAGGAGGGGGCAGACGGGAGGGATCGCGCTCTGCTCCCGGGGAACAAGGGATGGGATGAGAGGGAACGGCCTCAGGGTGCTCCAGGGAAAGTTCAGGTTGGATACTGGGGGAAATTTCTCCTGGGAAGGGAGGTCGGGCATTGGAAAAGGTGGAATCGCCATCCCTGGAATTGTTCAGAAAAGTGTGGATGTGTGGCTGTTGGGAATGGTTGGATTTGATGGCTCTGGAGGGCTTTTCCAACCTGGACCATTCCGGGATTCCATGAATAAGATTATTCCACGCCGAGCCAGGTTGGAGCCATCCAAGTTGGAGCCTCTCTGGGTGCTGGAATATGATTGGAATTAACCCCACAAAATCCCATAAATAAACCCAATTCCCAAAGGTTTCCAAAAGCCACACAGAAATCCCTCATTCAATCCCCTCGGGAATTGTGGGGCTGAGGAGCCCCTGTCCCATTTCCTTCAGGCGGAGCCGGCCGGAATCAATCCCTGGATCTGGCGCCGATCCCACGGGAAGCGCCGCCGCTCCCACCCGGAGCCGATCGATGCAAACCAGGTCCAAATCCCATCCCAAATCCCATCCCAAATCCCATCCCAAGCCAGGGGTCACTGCCCCTGCTTCCCCGTTCGATGGGAAGCGGCTCCGAAAATCTTTCCTAAATAAATCAGGATTTATGGGAAAGCTCAGCCCAGAACCTCGTTAGCATCGATTGGGAATCAATTATTGGAAGTGGCTCTTCCCTGCTCCTTGCACTTGGAAAAAGGGAAGGGAAATGGATTTGTGGCTGCCCAAATCCTTGTGTCTGGATTTCTGTATCCTTGAATCAATGGAATTATCCCTAATTTTCTGAGCTCCCTTTCCAGGAGCCAGGCAGGGAAGGGTTTCCAAGCAGCCTCCTCACCCGGTTCCCAGATTTGGGATGTCCCAGGATTTGGGACGTCCCTGGATTTGGGATGTCCCAGGGTTGAGGTCCCAGGTTTGGGGTATCCCAGGATTTGGGGTATCCCAGCATTTGGGGTGTCCCAGATTTGGGGTATCCCGGATTTAGGGTCCTGGATTTGGCATGTCCTTGGATTTGGGCCATTTTTCCTTCCTGTTTCATGGAATGGGGGGTGTTCGATGGGAAATCCAAGCCGGGATCCCCATCCCTGTTTGCACCACCCGGCTGAGCCATGGGCAGCTTCCCACGGTTTTCCTTCCTTTCCGAGCCTCTTCCCTGCCGACCCCTCACTCCCTGACTCTTCCCAGAGCGAATTCCAGACCATTCCCGCTCCCTGCAGTGGGTGCAGATATCCCGGGATGGGTGCTGCTCATCCCTGCCCGTTCCTTGTCCTGGCCACGCTGTTCCCAGGCACATTCCCGACGGATTTAGAGCTGGGAAATCCAGGAATGGGATCCCTGGGGACAGGACAAGGCCCCATCTATCCCACAGCCCTGCGGCCCGGCGCATCCAGGTGTTTTCCTGGAGTCAGGCCTGGAAGTGCAGCTCTGCCTTCCCGATCCCAGCCAATATTTGGATTTTCCAGTGATGGATCAGAGGGAAATGCTGAGAAATTTGGATTTTTCCCGTAATGGATCAGAGGGAAACACTGGAAAATTCATCCCTGGGGGCTCTGCTGCCTCTCTCCGCATGGAGCATCCCAACCTCATCCATCCCACCCTTGGGAAAACGCCTTCCCATCCCATGGGAATCCCTGGAGGGAGGTGCTGCCCATCCCTGCCCGTTCCTTGTCCTGGCCACGCTGTTCCCAGGCACATTCCCGATGGATTTAGAGCAGGGAAATCCAGGAATGGGACCCCTGGGAACAAGACAAGGCCCTCCCGCAGCCTGGCGCATCCAGGTGTTTTCCTGGAGTCAGGCCTGGAAGTGCAGCTCTGCCTCCCCCATCCCGATTTGGACCTTCCAGCGATGGACCACAGGGAAATGCCGGGAAATTTGACTTTTCCAGTGACGGAAAACGCTGGGAAACGAACCTCCGGGGACTCTCCTCCTTCTCCCCGCACGGAGCATCCCAACCTCACCCATCCCACCCTTGGGAAAACACCTTCCCATCCCCACCAACCCCCATCCCGGGGGGACGGGGCGGGGGGCGCTCCGGAGCTGCCGCGCATCCCGGGAACGGGGCAGGATCCCGGAGGAGCCGTGTTCGGAATGCAGCAATTTGATTCAATTTTCCACTCTATAAAACCACCCAGCGCCGCTCGGCGCTTCCGAACAGGCACCTTCACTCTTAATTTAACATTCCCATCGAATCCTGCCCGGGAAATTGGAAAAATTTATCACCTGTGAAATTTTATTTTTCCTCGCCCGTGTCTGTTTTTGTAAAACTTCATTAACGACGATGACTCGCCGAGGAAATTATCTCTCCCATCTCCCGGGTTTTTTTTTTTTCCCTGTCCCCCTGGGTTTTTGGTTTTTTTCCCCCTCAATTTTCCGCTCAGGACACGAGGGAGGGAGAGGGAGAAGAGAGCTTGGCTTGGATGCGGATTTTTCCCCGGGGTTTTTGGGGTCTGGGGGCTCTGTGGGGATATTCCTGCTGCCGGCAGGGATTTGAGGGATTTCGCCTTCCCAAGGGCGCAGGGAAAGCGGGAAGAGGCTTGGGAAAAGCAGGAAAACCGAGGCACGGAAGTTGGGATGCGCAGCGAGGAGCACGGGAAAATGAAGTGAGCGGTTTGGTCGGGATGTTCCTCCTGCACCATCCACAGGGATCCAGGAAATCCTGGCGGGCTCCAGGGTTTTTTTCAGCCATCCCACCGGGATCTGTCCCTAAAAAAAAACCCGGGAGCTCCCAGCGGGAGCAGGGATGAACTTCCCAGCCGCTCCCTGCTCCCAGTGGGTGCCCTCGGGCAGGGAGGAATCCCGGCGGCCAAAACAGCCGGGAATGCTGGAAAATCCAACCCCGGGAGCAGCGGGAGCGCCGCGGGCGTTCCTGGAGGGAGGAAAAGCGGAGGGAGCAGCCTGAGGAAGGGAAGGTCAGGAAGGGAAAAAAGGAGGAGTGGGAAGAGGCTCAGGATCGTGGGGATGATCCCGGAGATCCAGCTCCACTCCCTGGATGCCACTTCCAAGGCAGGAATTCCCTTCGGCAGCAACCAAATCATGGAGATTTTGGGCACAACAAAATTTCCCGCTGCTGCTTTTTAAAAAATTTTTCCCATAAAAACCGCTGGAGGTAGAAAATTCCGGGATAAATAAAAAACCCCCAAGGATCTGTTTTCCATCCCTGGACTCGGCCGCGGAGGAGTGACATTCCCAAGGATGGGGATCCCAATCCCAGAGCAGAGGGAGAACAGCACAAAAGCCGGGACAAGGCTGTGCCACATCCCGATTTTTCCTTAAAAAAGGTGGAATGTTGCAGTGCCACCCTCCCAGGCCAGCTCTGTCAATTCCTTTAAGGCAATTTTCCCATCATTTTCTCCCTCCTAATTGGATTCCAGGCCCAGGAGGGAGCATCTGCATCATCCCAAGGCTGATTTTTCCAGGGAATGCGGCTCTCCCGAAATTTCCCGTGGCTCCGGCCGGAGGGAGCAAATCCTCTCTCCAAAAGCTGAATTCCCAGATCAGGAAAAGGTTTGGTTTCGGGATCCATCAACCAAAAGAGCCAAGAGATGGGATCAAACCTTGGATTCCGGGATCCGTCAGAGTCCGGGATGTTCGGTGCGGGAACGGCCGAAAGTCTCTTCCCAGTTTTGCAGGGAAAAGGGAAGGGAAAAGTTTGGAATTTGGGGGCCTCACCCGGCACAACCTCGTAGATGTCGTCCCCTCCCGGCTCCAGGCTGGGATCCTCCTGGTTCAGGGTGGAATTGTGGGAAGTGTTCATGGAATCCGAGCTGTCCACGTCGTTGTAGAGCTCTTCCTCCCCCTCCTCCTCCTCCTCCTCCTCGCACGTTATCGTCAGGGAGCTCAGGTCTGCGGGATCAGGGAAACACTGGGATGAAATCCAGGGAGTTCCCCACTTCCGGAGGGGCGGGATCAAGCTCCAAACCCTGGGATCCCACTTGGTGCTGAACTCTCCCACGGATCGGTCTGGGAGCGCCTGGAGCGGGGGAAAAAAATGGTGCAAAAAAACCCCGGGAATAGGCAAAAAGCAAAGGAAAAGCCAAAAAAAAGATGGAAAATCCCAAGGGAACAATCCCGAGTTCCAACGTGGGCCTGAAGGGATGGAGCCTGGGAAGCTCCCTGGGGTTTTCCAATGGGATTCTGGAGCTTTGTCTCCAACTGGAGCGACTCCACGCAAACCCAACAGGGAGAGGGAAAAATTGGGGTGAAAATCCAGCAAATCCCCCAATTCCAGAGGGGTGGGATCAAACTCCAAAGCCTGGGATCCCACTCGGTGCTCCCAAGGGATGAACTCTCCCACGGTTTGGTCCGGGAGCGCCCGGAGTAGGAAAAAAATGGAGAACAGGAAAAAAAACAAAGGAAAAACCTGAGGAAGGATGGAAAATCCCATGGAAAAATCCCAAATTCCAACGCGGGCCTGAAGTGACGGAGCCTGGGAAGCTCCCTGGGGTTTCCAGAGGGATTCTGGAGCTTTTTCCCGGTGTTGTCGGTCTCTAGCTGGAGCAATTCCACAAAAACCCAGGTGCTGCTGGAGGGAGCGGCCCGATCCGGGCGGGAAGACGCTTCCAAGATATTCCCAAAGGAATTGGAATTCCCAGACTCACCCTTGAGGAGGAACTGGATCTGCTCCACCCAATCCTGGGCCTCCGCCGGAGTTGGAGCCATGAACTGGAGAGAGGAGAATCCATTATCCATGGCCCGGGATGCCGGGAAGGGATTTGCAGCTGGATCTGCCATTCCCGAGCCCTCGGCACCGGGAAAAGCCATTCCTTGGATTTTTCTCCCCGGTCCAAGCAGGGAAGCAGGAGCAGAACAGAGCCAGGGTATCCCAGGGGGAAGCTGTCGAGGTTAATTCCTTAAAATAATTCCAAGGAAAACCACGATCCCCCACGGAATAAACTCCGCTGCCTCCGATCCAAATCCCAATCCAGGCTCTCATCCACACTTTGCGGATTTTAGGCTCCATCCCCCTCTGGATGCTCCATGGATTGAAGGTTGGATCAAGACTGGGCTTTTCCAAACTCCATCCTCATGGAGCTGCCTCCATCCCATGTTCTGATCCCGGGATCCCTCCCGTGCCGAGGGAATCCCGGCCTTCCCGGGAGGAGAAGCGTTGGCATCTCCGGAGGAGCTGGAATGATGGGATTATGGAATGGCTCGGGTTGGAAGTGACCTCTGAAGCTCGTCCAATCCATCATTCCCTGAAATCATGGACATCAGGAGCCCTGGCCTTGGATATTTCCAGGGATGAGGCACCCACCTCCTCTCTGGGAAACCCCCAGCCAAAAAAACCCGGGATTTTCCCAGGAATTGCGCCATTCACAGCCCCAAATCCCAGATTCCAGTTGGCACCTCATTTCCCGCACCTGGAATGGGGTTTTTTTTGGGAAAAAAATCCCCTTTTCCATGCATTTCCCACCTCGTAGGTGCGTTTTCCAGGGCAGACCAGCTCGAAGCAGCACCTTTTCCGGGAATCTTTCCGGAGGTGGGAAGCCAGCCGGGCACTGTAGCGCTCCACGGAGAAGGTGCCTTTCGGCTGCTTGCCTGGAAAAGAGAAAAATCTGGGATTTTCCACCTTTTTATCCCCCTCGCTGTGGCGTGGGTGCGTTCATCCATGGAGGGAAACTGAGGCACGGGGGGAAACGGCCGGGAAAATCCAAAGGGAATTTTGTAAAATTCCCACAGAGGCTCAGGGAAGGGATGTTCCTTTTAATCCTCGGGAGATGGGAAGCTGAGGGCTCGGGAAGACAGGATCCCGAGGATTATTCCCAGCTGGGAAGGCATTCCTGGGATGCTGCGCAGGGAGAAATCTTTGGGATCTTTGGGAATTGGCCTATGGATCTTGTGGATGCACAACGGGAGTGTTGGATGGGGTGGAGAGAGGGAATTTCAGCCTCCTGGGATGGCTTTCTTTCCCCTGGATCATGTTTTCCATAGGAATCTCCCCGAGGATGTGTGGGAAATTACCAGGAAAATCCAAAGGGAATTTTGTAAAATTCCCACAGAGGCTCAGGGAAGGGATGTTCCTTTTAATCCTCGGGAGATGGGAAGCTGAGGGCTCGGGAAGACACGATCCCGAGGATTATTCCCAGCTGGGAAGGCATTCCTGGGATGCTGTGCAGGGAGAAATCTTTGGGATCTTTGGGAATTGGCCTATGGATCTTGTGGATGCACAACGGGAGTGTTGGATGGGGTGGAGAGAGGGAATTTCAGCCTCCTGGGATGGCTTTCTTTCCCCTGGATCATGTTTTCCATAGGAATCTCCCCNCGCAGGGAGGAATCTTCGGGAATTGGCCCATGGATCCATGGGGCTGTTGGATGGGGTGGAGAGAGGGAATTTCAGACCCCTGGAGTGGCTTTTTTTTCACCCCGGATCATTTTTTCCATAGGGATATCCTCGAGAATTTGTGGGAGCACCATCCAGGCAGAATTTAATAAATTCTATTTATTAAAAAAAAAAAACAACCCAACCAAAATTCCAGGAGGGAAATCCAGCCTTCCGGAAGGATCCCAGCCCTCCGGAAGGATCCCAGCCCTGCTGAAGGATTCCATCCCATGGAATTCCCAGGTTTCCTTTACTCCAGTGCCTCCCAGGGACCCTTTGGGAGATTCCAAGGGCTCAGCTCCCCCCAGACCCAACCAAATCCCAACGCCAGAAATCCCCAAATCCCAACCCTCGGCTTCAACCCTCGCCCTGCCGGGATGGGGGATTTTGGGAAGGTTTTTTGGGATCGGAATCCTTGGACAAAGGACATGGAAGGAGGACAAAGCTCCACCTCCATCCCCGTGGCCCACGGGAATTTATTCCAGCCCCAGCCGCAGCCTGGTGGGTGAAATCCATGGATTTGGGGCGGGATTCCCGGGGTATTTCCTGCCGTTTGTGGATGGGAAGGAGGGAATCCGTGAATCTCCCGGTGCCAAACTCATGGAGAGCCCGTCGGGATGGAGCTGACGGAGCAGGACTGCCAAATATTTGCATTTCGTATTTATATTTTGATGGTTTTGTGTTTTTATATTTCATTTAGACATTTATAGATTGCATTCATATATCAATATATTTTTATAGATTAATAGAGTCATCTCTTAAGACGTTAATTTATTTATATTATTCTTATCTTTTAATTTTCTCCTATTTTATATTTTATTTATAGATCTATGTTTTATGTTTATATTTTAATTTTCCTGCATTTTACATTTTATTTATAGACTTCTAGATTCGATTTCTATATTTATGGATTTTGATATTTTCTGTCTGTATTTTAATATTTCTATATGTCTATATTTAATTTTCATATTGATATATTTAATTTATAGATATTTT
>WBMZ01001392.1:0-61479 GCA_013400975.1 Atrichornis clamosus
GCGGGGCGGAGCGCAGAGCCGGGTGCCCCCCGCGGCTCCCGGTTCCGGCACCTCGGCGAGGCCGCGGCGGCCGCCGCTCCCCCCGGCCTTGCCCGGGGCCGGGGCCGGTGGCACAGCGGAGGGGGCTCGTCCCCCTCCCCGCCCCTGCTCGGCGGAGGGGCTGGGGGTGTCCAGCCGAGGGTGCCCCCAGCAGCGGCTGGGCCCGAGGTCCGCCCGCGGTCAGGTCGTGCGGAGCTCATCCGGGGCAGAACTGGTCACACCAGCTAGGCTTCTCTTTCTTATTTGTTTATTTATTTGTTTGTTTTTTGCAGTGTGACGAATTGTTTAGCCTGGCATTGCCCAAGCTTTTAAAACCGTAAATCAGGAAAAAGAGCTAGTTTTGTCTGCTCGAAGCCTTAATGTAAGACTTAAAGCCTTTATTTTTTATGCTTCTCTCTCTCCACGCACCCCTTACCTTTCAGAAACACGGTGCGGGCAGGGTAGGCCTCTGGAACCTGTTGGTCTTAAGCGGCACATTTAAGGTGGACATCAGGAAGAATTTCTTCACAAAAAGGGTGGTGGGACATTGGAATGGGCTGCCTAGGAAGGTGGTGTGGTCACTGTCCTGGCGAAGGTGTTCAAGGAAAGACTGGATGTGTCACTCAGTGCCATGGTCTAGTTGACAGGGTGGTGTTCAGTCATATGTTGAACTCGATGATCTCAGAGGTCTTTTCCAACCTAATTGATTCTGTGGTTCTGGGGTGAGACCACAGTCCTAGTTCTGTAATATAGAAAATGAAGTATGAGGGCTCTGGTTGCAGGTTGAACTGTGCTGTGGCCTCTTATGGCAGGCATCAGCCCACTACAGACTCGCTCCACCGGTTCAGCTTTGTACAAAAAGGTATTCACGTGTTAGTCATTAGGTATTTTCTGCCCTTCTGCAGCTGGCTTAAACATGTAAATCCAAGACAAAATGCCTGTTGTCTGCTCTGATTTCTGTAAATGCAGTCAACCCTTGCCTTGCCTGGATCAAGTTTGTATTGCCATGTGATGATCCACAAGTGCACAGATCTGCTAGGAACCACAGCCTGATATGTACAGCTGCTGATTCTGGATATTCTGTGGGAGATCCCACACTTGTGGCTCGATTGCACTAAGCAGTTTCATGTTACTTTAGTGAATACGCTGTCACTGCAATTTTGGGGCCAGTACCACTCTAAGAAGTGTTTCAGGTCACCTTAGGGAGAAAACTGTTGTAAGTCCATATATTCTAATTAATTTTATTTACAGGTGGAAACTTTTTGGTCTTTCAACTCTTAACAACAAGGCATTTATGCTGGAATTACTTTTTCTAGTGACAGTGTTTGTCTAAAGTCTCCTGAGTGAATTAAAATCAAATCAGCAAGTTACATTGTGTTTCCCTGGGCTAGCAGAACTCCTGAGGTTTGTAGTGTATCATTGGTACTGTATTTGAACAGAGAACTCTAGACAGTTCATGAGTGTTGACATTTGATGTGTGTTAGCAGCATTTTCTGAAATTTATAATAACAAGTATGTTACCATACATGGAAGAATTTTCCCTTTAGTTGACTGTACCTATGTGACCTGTGCTGCTACAGCATGCTTTGAATATGTCTTTTTTATTGACAGAGTTGACTGAAAGTTCTTCTACATCTGGGTCTTGATCTCTTCTGGATAAGTGTTATTTCAGTCCCTGAAATAGAACTGAATTTTGGTACATGAATTTTGAATATTGCAAATACTTTACTTAGAAGATAACCTCTAACAGGCCTATAATATCAGCATATGAAAAGGAAAAATTCTGTAATTTCTTTATCAAAATATCTTGCACAGTAAATAGACTAAAGGAAAGAGGACAGTTAATTCCAAAAGGTTTAATCTAGTGTTTTTAATTACTGATGTAGTGATATGGTATCCTCTTGGGCTTTTTTTTGCTCAAACTAGAATTTATTTGAGAGAATCAGAGCCGTGTATTCCTGTCTTGGAGAGCTCTAGATTTTGCTGTGCTTGGAACTTGGTAAGTGCCTACTTGGTAAGTAGGAAGGACTGTCCAAGCCCTGTTCAAGTGACAGTCCTGTACAAAGCAGTCAGAAGGAGAAGGTGTCTGAGAGGGTTGCGTTAGTCATCGCAGCTGAGGGACAGCAGATTGAGGGAGTGACTTCCCCTGTACTTGGCACCTGTGGGATGAGCAAGGTGTTGAGAGGACTGGAGCACAGGGTAGTCAAAGAGAAACAGAGGTGGATTTGTTCAGCCTTTAGAGAATGTGAAGGAAGGGGAGACCTTCCTGTTGTGGGTAGAAGCTGTAGAGCCAGGCTGCTCTTGGAGGTGCATGACAGTGGGATGAGGGGCAATGGACACAAGCTGGTTTAGCTACAAGGAAGGTCTTTTTGGCTGTGGTTTTGTTTTGTTTGTTTGCTTTTAACCTGGTGAATAGTTAAACACTGAAGTGAGTGTGTGGAGCGTCCATCCATGGAGGTGTTAGAAGTTGACTGGACAAGGGCCTGTGCAATAACATCTAAGAATTCAGCTTGTGCTGGATGGCATGTGAAAATCCCTGCCAACCTAAATTGTCCTGTTGTTCTGTGATTACTGAAAGAACAGGCATTATTACTTTAGAAATTAATTGTTAAAGTTATGCTTAGGAAAACACAAGTCAAATAAAGGATGCAAGGTTTCATTGAAATTGCATCAGCAACAAGCAGAAACTTGTAATGTTAATTTTATTTATGATATTAGATGAACTTAAAAAAATAGGTAAGACTTTGCATATTTTCTTATTGATAGTTTATGGCTTAGAATTTTTGTTGCAGGAGCTACTATAGTATTTGAGAGAAAATTAGTCGGGAGACCTGATGAGGATGTAAGGAATTCTTATCTTTCTTCCTTCGTTTTTGAAACTTGCTGCATAGTGAATTTTAGGCAGCAGTGTCTTTAAGATTGGTAGACACTATTATGAAAGTTACTTTACTGTGGGAATTTTTAAGGAGAAGAAACTGATGATCTAGAGCCCTGCATGCAGCCAAATCTTTGAATTTAAAACTGTTGCATATTCAGATCATGTACGCAAGGCACATGGCCATTGTTTACATTAATTCTGCTTTCACAGTGCTCCAGATTGTAAGTAATCTAAATTATCAGTTTTGACTCTTATCAATCTCTAGATGTCATTAAAGGTTAAGGACAAAGTTATGATGGATTTAGCTTAGTCTCTGTTGTATTTCTACTAAGACAGAATGGGCTGTGTGTTTCTGTGAGTTCACGTTGTGTTATGAGGTTGAGGAATTTGTGTCATCACTTCTTCAAGATGATTCAGTATTAAAGAAAAGCATGACATGGCTATTAAATTTCTTTAAGGAACCAATTTTTAATTAATTCTAGCTCATAAACTCATGGATTAGTGGATAAGCTGTCAGGAAATTAAATGTGTGTTCGAAGAGGAAGTACTGCAGTTTGGAGTATGATGCTTTTTATCTTTTGCTCATTACAAAATAACCTCAGTTCTAGGCTCAAACTGGAGTTCATTGTGATATATGAGTGCCTCTTTCAAAAGCTAGAGACTGTAGTCCCAAGGTATAATAGAATTTATTTTTTATCATCTTGCATTTAAACTACTGTTTTTAGAATGGTGAAAAGAGTAAATCAATACAAAAGGATTAAAGCTCTTTTTGCAACCTGAAAAATGTGAGATCACCAAACTGCATCTTTATTTAAGGGTTTGTACAAAGGACTGTTAATATGAAATGCCTTGGGTTAGAAGGGGATTTGAAAGACTGCTTCATAATGTGTCTTTATAATTTGATGTGGGGATGATTTAGCAACGACTGCAAAGTCAGTTGATGAAATAATTTCCTTCTGAGGTTCTGAAAAAGGAAAAGGTTGTGTCAGTGAAACCTTAAAGATTGACTTCCCATAACTTGATCTACTCTCAGTAAACATTCAGTTTTCCACAGTTTTCAATTTCTTTGTTGGGTGGCAGATAGATAAAGGAGGAGAGTCTTCTGTTAGCATTCTGTTCTTCTGAAAACACAGCATTGCTTTACTTGCAGCTGTTTTCCTCCCTATACCAGAAGTGCTTTTCCTTTCTTACTGGAAGATGCTTGTTCATCAAAGAGCACTTGGCTCTTTGAATGTGGAGCAGGTTTGTACGTGTCCTCCATGCAGCCTGCACGTGAGGGCTGGGACTGAACAGGGAGCAGTTCAAAGACCCAGTGCCATCAGCTGGTGTCTGCCATCATGCTCTCTCTGCCTGCAGGAATCACAGGTCTCAGAAGAACATCAACACTCTCCCTCTGCATTTTCACACCATAGGTAGATGTGGGAAAAATAGTGTCTAATTTCACTGTTGATGATATGTTTGGCTGTGTGAAAAACAGGAATGTTTTTTAAAGTGTTACATTCTGCTGTGCCTTACCCATACCAGAAGGATTATGCTGGGTTAATTATTTTAACTCAGTTTAGTTACTGAAAGAGGAAAATCAGGGAAAGCCTTCTGATAAAGTTGCTGATGTAGTAGAGGTACTGTCATATAACCAAGTTAGCACATGTCTTTTTACTAACGTGTGACAAAACTTTCTCATACATGTCTTCTTTCCCCTTCTTTAGTCAGCATTAAGAAATACCTTTATGTTACTCGTGTGCTCTGTCGATAAATGCTATGGCATACAGTGCTGCACATCTTTCTTTTAGAGATGTGAAACTCAAAAATTATGTTTTATGCATATGCAGGGACCAGAATTCAGGCAACTTATATATCTACTGGACCTGCAAATATTTCAGCAGCCTGTTTATACCCCTTGCTAGGTGATGCCTTAGTAATTTTCAGTAGGGGGCATATGCAGTTTGAAGTGCAGATCTTCACTTGGGAGCTCTTAATATTTCCAGGAAACAGAATTCCAAAATTAATTTTATTCTAGTGTCTTTTCAGGATGTGTTTTACAATTTATAAGATGATCCTGAATGTGAATTGGCAAAACTTGAACTCTGATCAATCAAAGCATCTAATTGGAAATTTTTTTCAAACCTTTTCATGTATCATTATGTTTGCCTCTGTGTTAATTACTTAGCTGGTTTGTTAGTGTTAAATTCTATCTATGAAAAATGATCCCCAAAGCCTGCAAATGGGTGGAGATAATACATTTAAATGCAAATACAGTATCCAGATATTAACTATTAGTACTGCTCAGTTGTGGTTTTGGGAGATACGTGATTATTGGAAAGACTGATTGACCTTATTTTGATTTCCTTAAAAAGTAATTCTAGTTTACTACTTCTTGTTTCATTTTTTTGTTTTTAGGGGTTTTTACCTTGGTGAAGGTATATTGGACAAGTGTTGACTTGAAAGCTGCTTTTAGGATGTCTGAAGATGAGGAAAAAGTTAAACTCCGTCGAATTGAACCTGCAATTCAGAAATTCATTAAAGTGGCAATTCCAACAGATTTGGAAAGGTTAAGAAAACACCAAATAAATATTGAGAAGGTTAGTGTTCACTTTTTACTAATGTAGTTCTATTTGCAGTATAGAAAGAGTCATAGTGGAAGATTATATAGAGATTTGGATGAGAAGTTAATGACAAAATGCTTTAATTCAAATTTGGCTAAAGATGAAACTTCTATATTGTGTGGTAATTGTGTGCACAAAGGCCTTTATGTTTGTAGCAAACATCAATATTAGCAATAGTTTGGTTGAAATACTTCTGTGATAATATGCATTTTGTATCTTTTACATGCATTTTAGCCATAATGAATGTGTTACAGTACTTTTGTGAGCTGTCATGATGATTTGCTCTTAAATACTTTTTGTAAAATTAACTTTCAGCCATGTAAACCAAACATCCCTAGAGGTAAAAGGATAATTTTATAGAATCTGATCCTGTTTATTTTACAGGCTACTTTTAAGCAAAAATCACTAATTATGTCAAATTGCTTAGAGCGGCAACATTATTTACTTATGATGAAGCCAATATCTCTAACCTCATTTCATGAATATTGATTTAAACCTTAGGTTCCAGAGATAGTCCAAACAATTAATCTTCTAAATCACTGTTTGAAGAAACTATAAAATCAATATATAATGAAATTTGACCTTGAATACACCTTGTCAGAGGAGGTGGCTACCATAAATTCATCATCATTGCTTCTCAACTATTTGAGAGTCCAACTTCCTGTATGACAGTTTCGGACGACTTAAAAGCTATATCCTCAAGAAATCAGTTCTCTATACTTCTTCTTTTCTTTCCATGTTTTCCCCGTGAAAATTCTTGTTTTCTGAAGCACATTCCATGGATTGGATGGCCTTTCACTCTAAGAGGGAATCAAATGCATGTGTATCCAAAAGAGTTACAACTTTCTTTAGGTCTCTGTTAGATGAAAGCAATTGTCTTGGTAGTACAAGAAGGTGGAGATTTTGACATACTGCCCTAAACTTTGTAGTGATAAGCAACAATCCTTTCAAAAAAAAGTGCTGCAAAACACTTTTCTTGGTTGCTTGCAGTTTTAATTTCATTTCTTGTGACTGTGCCAAAGCTAAAGGATGTTGTGTAAAACACCTTTTACCTTTGACTGGGGACTGTTGTTGTGGTGGGAAGATGAGTAAAGGTGACACAAAGTGAGAAATTAAGATATCTGAGTCTTACTGCAGTCTTATCTGAGTGTATACATTTGTATAAAACATTTATTGAAGAGCTTTTAGGAGGAGATATTATGACAAACTTTTCAGTTCTCTCCATGTCCACTGGATACTTTTAAGAAGAGGTGGAAGGGATCCAAAGCATAAGCATGAAGGTTTCTTTCTAAAGAGAGCTCTCTCAAGAGAGTGGGACAAACAGGAAAAGAGATCAAGTGTCTAAGATAAACCTAATGTTTTATATTTCTGTTGTGGAATACAAACTATTTGGCTATAGCACAATAATTATTAAATATCACAGAATTATGGAACCACAGAGTTATTTGGGTTGGAAGGGAACTTTCAAGATCATCTAGTCCAACCCCACTGCCATGGGGCAGGGGCACCTTCCATTACATCAGGTTGCTCAGAGCCCCATCCAGCGTAGGCTTGAGCACTTCCAGGGATGGGGCATCCACAGCTTCTCTGGACAACCTGTTCTAGTGCCTCACAACCCTCATTATAAAAAAATTTCTTATGTCCAGTCTCAACTTATCCTCTAAATGTTTAAAAGCATTGCCCCTTTTCCTGTCACTGCAGGCCTTAGTAAAAAGTCTCTGTCTTTCTTCTAAGCCCTCTTTATTTATGGAAAGGCTGCAATAGCTTCTCTCAAGAGCCTTCTCTTCTCCAGGCTGAACAATCCCAACTTTCTCAGCCTTTCTTCACAGAGGTGTTCCAGCCCTTGGACCATTTTAATGGCCCTGCTCTGGACCTGCCATAGCAGGTTAGGATTCCATAGATGTTTTTACTTCATGGACCACCCCTAGTTTTGTGGTGGTGGTGGATGTCGCCACCGCTGCTCCTCAGAAGCAGCTAGTCCCACAAAGTCTTAAGGTCCAGTGGTCGGATGCTGCCAAAGCTTGAGGACCTTTGATGGTCTTGTCTCCGAAATCGTCTCCCCCTTCCTGAGTTTAAAGAGATGTTTTTTCCCTGTGTTGTAAACACTCCTTTATGTTAATTTACCCTGTCTGTCATTGTACTCACCCTGCCCATTCTGGAAAGTCCCCTGGAAAGTCCCTACTTATTTGACACCCCATTGGCTCTGGTTCCCTTTCCCCGCCCCTCTCCCTCCTCAATTGGTCCTCCCCAGTCACCCCACTCTTTGTACCGCCCCTGGACCCTCTCCCCATTGGGCCCTGATGTTCTCTCCTCCCCTTTTTACCCCCGTATAAAACACAGTGTAAGACACTATTACAGTGTTCTCTGTCCCTGGACTCTTCGTGCGTTGAACCCCTATTAAACCTCGGAACTCCACACGGAGAACCCCTCCCACCTCTTTGCCTCTGTCCTTTACTACGCCTGCTGGATTCTGGAGTGTGTGTGTGCGTGCCTGCATCCGCCGAGCAGGGAGTGCATGGTGCACGTGCCGGGGTTTGTGAACCTACCGTGAGCGGGACGCTCCTTGGAAGGTCACAGTGCACCTTGGGCTCGTCCGCCTTCGCCCTGTTCCTGCTCAAAGACAAGGTGCAAAGCGGCATAGTTTTTACATGCATTTTCTCGTGATAGAATCATAGAATGTTAAGGGTTGGAATGGACCTTAAAGGTCATCTAGTCTCAACCCCCCAGGCATGGGCAGGGATGCCTCCCCCTAGGCTCAAGTCCTTATCCAACCTGGCTTTGAACACTGCCAGGAATGGGGCATCCACAACCTCCCCAGGCAACTTGTCCTAGTGTATCACCACCCTCACAGTAAAAAATTCCTTCCTAATATCTAACCTGAATTTCCTCTCTTTCGATTTGTACCCATTACTCCTTGTCCTATCACTACAGTTCTGATGAAGATTCCCTCTCCGGCTTTGTGGTAGGCCCCCTTCAGATACTGAGAGTTGCCGTGACGTTTCCATGCAACCTTCTCTTCTCCAGGCTTAACAGCCCCAGCTTCCATGATAAATAATGTCAATACCATCTCTTCTCAAGTTTTACCATTCTTGAGGTCCCCAGAGTGAACACTGTCCAGGAGTATGGCCTACTTTGTGTTGGATGACCAAGAGAAGTCAACACGGAGGAGTTCTCTGACCACGTGAATGACATTGCTGTGGGTGTGTTAAGTCATTGGATCCTTTGGGCTCATCACTAGCATATTAGGAATTTTGAAGCAAAGTAATAAAACCCCTAAATATATAAAGCAGGTAAATGTGCTGAGCACTTCTAGTAAAGATTATGAAGAGCAGTAAAGGTTCCCTGAGGAATTCTTCTTGTTTTTCTTAATTGGAAAATAGGATTTTTGGCTATTAGTTATTTGGAGAATATATTACAGTCAATTGAAATTGAATACGTGGTTTTTCCCTAAACTCCTTTCGTTAAAACCTCAGAAATTCCTGTTTCAGTACGCTTTCAGGGATGATTAAATTGGAAGATCTGCTGTTGATACAGGGAGTTTTGTCCATTTTATTTTAAAGAACACTGGCAGTAATTTTAATGGCGTAGTAATTTGTGCAGAAGTTGCTAGTTTCCTAGAAAAATGATTTTAATCTGACTTTGTTGAACACTAAACCTTTTGTGTTCCATAGCAGTACAAAGTCCTAACACGAAAGAACTTTTTTCTCTGAAAATAAGTAGTAACTTTAGATTTCTGATTGTACTTCAGGACGCTGAGTAGTTTATGATCCTTACTGCTGTGGCCTCTAAAATGATGAAAATAATTATGGAAAGATGTAGGCTGTAGATAAAGTTTTTTATTGGTAACAAATCAGATTAGGAAATTGAGGAATTAAACTGTACATGAAAATACCTCACAAATCATGGTAAATATTTTGTTTTGTTATTTAAACAAATAAATATTCTAATCTTGTCTAGTATTGTAAATGCATTCTTTGATAGTTTCAGCACACATTCCAGGATTCACAGCTTCTACTTCAATTTTTTTACTACTCTTTTTCATGATACAGTCTCTGCGTTATGTATGTCAGCTTCCTATAGCAGGGATTAATTTATTTTAACGATGAAAAGGTTTATGTGTGATAATATGCAGTTCTTTTGCCAAATTTGCTCTCTGCTCTTGTAATAATTACTCTGGTGCCTGTCCCGTGGGAAGTGCGGTATGGGTAGTTTCCTGTTGAAGTTAGTGGGGCCTCATGGGGGTGCCAGATCTGCCCTGATGGTTCTTGTAACTGTGTTTGTAACTGTATGGAAATGGCAAACGTGGCAAATGTAAGTGTAGACAGTAGCTTTGTGTAATGAATGCCATTTTTTTTAGTCAATAGTGTCAGATATCTTGTTGTCCTGTATGACCAGTACTGCTTATCCACTATACCACTCCTTTCTCCTTCTTCTGCCATTTGTTTTACTGCCCACCAAGTGATTTATGGCACAGCAGTATCAGGATGCAATATCACTTCATTGTTAAAAACTGATAGTGAAACCCTGGTTGTCTGTAATTCAGTAAAATACATTGTACAGAATTCTTCACAAAATACATTTACCTCTCTTATTTTGCAGGGGAATTGTTTATGAGTCAGCTTCTTTTGTGTCAGTTTTGAAAAATTAAAGTGATCATTTTCCAAAGGTGGCTTTTCTTCTGCATAGCCACTTGGTAAAAATATCAATAATATGGTGCCTTTTTCCTCTCTTTTAGTATCAGAGATGCAGGCTCTGGGACAGATTGCACGAGGAGCACATCAACGCAGGACGAACGGTCCAGGTAAGGATTTTAAAATGACTGGGATACCAGTGGAATTAAATTACATACATAGTTCTGGTTACCTCAGGATCTTCAGAGAGACATATATTTGACAGGTGGGTTTGATTAGAACACGGTTTTGCTTTACTTCATTTAAAAGTTAGGAACTCCCTAATTGTATCCTCTGAGGCAAATACAGTCAGCAATGCTTCAGCGTTCTTGTAGAAACAGAAGTTTGGAGACCCTGGTCTTTTGCAAATGATCCTCTTACGTTATTAAATTAGAAGACAGGTATTGCAATAAGGGATACTGCTAATTTTAAAGCATGATTTCAGACAAACAGAACATCTGGACTACTAGTTTGGTGTGCAAATCTATTTTTAGATGCATGATATCATCAAGGGAGGACATTTGTCAGTAATGGGCATCATCTCAGTGACCTCATGCATAGTCACCCATAGCAGCACACGGGGAATCTCACAGCAGTTTCTAAAAATACCCACGTCTTGATGAAAATGATGCAGAAGATCATGCCAAGCATCAGCTAAACAGCACACAGCCAAAGAAAACAGCACAGAAAAACAGAGACCAGATCTGCGGCACAGAGTTTGCTGAGGCAGGTATAGCATCGAGTGGTTACAACCTGCTGTACTGCCAGTGTTCTGGGGACAGACGTGTGTGTTGGCCAGGAGAGGCATCTTGTGTTGCTTTTGTAGATGTTGTTCAGAGCAGGGACCTGTCTTTGCTACTATAACAAACCTTCTGTGACCTACCCTGCATGTAGACAAGCTGGATTTGCCAGCACCAATGGCACAGTCCTAAACCACTGCATTTCACAATTCTAATACTGTAAATTCCCGTGTTTGTTGGTGTCTTACTGACTCTTGTGGGAAATCAGACCAGACTAAAAATGAAAAGAAAACCTAAACCAAAACAACTCACCTCAGAAGGAAGAACTTAATCCTGATTGAACAACAGAAATTAGACGGTAGGCAGAGCTGGAGTTATGTGTCTTTTTGAGGAATGGGAGGTGTTAATGAGGTTTTTTTTTTAGGGTAGATGATAAGAAGTTACAAATGAAAAACAGTTGATTTTTTGTTAATTGGAAGTTTGCATTTTGATTTTTCACCAAGTACTGTTGAAATTGAAATATAAATTTGTTCTTCATATTCAAAGAGTCTTCCAAAGGTGGAAGTTCTGTTAAAACAACAGCATTTTAACAGGTGTGGTGTAGTAAGCATGTGTTTTTCTTGTATCTGTTTTCACATCTGAGGTGTGGGAAAGGCTTCCCTTGGAACTTTTAATTATCAGTATCATTTCTTTAGCAAGATAAAATCTGTTATTAATTAGAGAAAAAATAATCATGTTGAAGGTGTTATTTTTAGATATTTTAAGTTCTTTAATAAGAAAACTGCTTATTTGTCTCTAGAAACATTTATATTTGTCTTGAATCTAAAGCTTGGTGTTTTCACTTTCAGCCAAAATAAATTTTCTTATATTTTATTTAATACTTACTGCTTTTAGATCTGGGTACAAGTTATGCATTAAAGTGGTTCACATTCTGATACCCCGAGAGCAGAATAAGTATCTGTGTCCATGCAAGAAGAGCAGACTAGCTCTTTGTTTTAATTAAATAGTTAGGAGTCTGGAGTACTTGATAATAAATTATATGACATGTAGAATGTGTTTGCTGTAAGCTGTTTAAATGTTTACCAATGGACTTGTGATCTGTTTGTTTGCAAAGAAATCAGATTAATTATTGTGATACCAAATGTTCTCTGCAGCACACACTTTGCTCTCAAAATTAGATGTTGTAAAAATACATTAGGAATCCCTAAGTCAATATTGACCCAAGGCATCCGCCACAGGTTTTAGACAAATATATGCACAGCCATTCTACATTTAATCCATGTGCACATAATTAGCCATTTTTCTGAATTTTCAGTTTACCCAGAATAATTACTTCTGTTGTACTTTTGATGATGGTCAAAATTATAATAGAAGTACAGATGAGCGTGAATCTGTACCTGTTCTTTCTGGTAACTGGATGTCACATTAAAAACTCCTCTTAAGGAAAGCAAAGAAAACCAGGAAATCTTTATATAGGGCATGATGACACCCTTTCAAAACTACTGAGAAAATAGCTGGTGTATATCATGTGTTAGTTTTTCTGAATGTGCTCTTGAATATTTTCATTTTTAGGGAAAGTCCATAGACTTCTTAAAATGTTAGGTCCTGAATAACTTTGCTGTTTTGTTAGGTTTTGCCCACATACATGCTGACTGTACCACACAATTAGGTAATTAGTGCAAAGTTTAGGCGAATTTCAATGAAATTGTAGTAATTTGTTGTAACATCTAGAGACTGCCTTGATCATTTCTGTAGTGAGAGGAAGGGAAGTGCTGCAGTTGCTAGAGAGGAAATAAGACATTAAACAAAACAAAGGAAAAATACTGTGGAGGAACAGTCTGGCTTTAGTCTGTCTTCAGTCCATGAAATGATACTTTGTTCTGCAGAACATACATAGGCAGACGCAGTCTCTCCACCGTGTTGCTCTAATCAATTTCTTTCTTTTCTTTTTCACTTTTATAATTTCTAGTTCAACTGAAAATGGTTTACAAGTAAAAGGTGGTTTCCAATCAGCTTTTTTTGCATAAATCTTCAAAGCTCCCTTGTATGGTTCAGGTCTTCTGTAACATCTCTAGAATGATGCATTCTTCAGAGTAGGTACCTCCCTGGCATACTGTGTAGATATGCTACACAGGGCATGAGAAGTAGTGTAGAACTGTTTATTTCTGGAGGAGATTGATTGTGGTGTCAGTGAAGGGTCGTGTAAAATCTGCTCACTGTTGCAGCCTGTGGCCATCTGCAGGGTAAATAAATCCTTAAACACAGAGTTCCTTTGACCTAGGCCAAGAATTTTATAAGACTTCAGGTACAGAGAGTAGAACTGAACTGTTTGTGTGGTAGTCATACAAAAAAGAACTTAGTTGGGTACGTAAACAGGAGAGTAGTCAGTGTGGTCTCTCATACAATCCTTTGGTCAGCACTAGTAGGATCCCAGGTAGAACAGTCAGTCCAGTTCGGACATCACACTTTTAAGGAAGGTATGAAGTGATTAGGGAGAGGGCAATAGAATGCAGTCAGAAATTGAGAGAACAAGACTTACTTGTAAAGATCAGCAAATGAGTTATTTGGCCCAAAGAGTGCCTGACAGTGTTGTGCTGTCTGTTTGCAAACATGGAAGAGATGGTTGCAAAGAGGACAGGGCTTGTCTTGCCCTGTTTGGGATGGAGAGGATTAGAAATACCTGGTTTAAACTGAGGCCAGAGAGATTTCTGTTGGACGTGAGGAAATCCTATAGCATACTGAATTCTTGCAGTATAGTGTGGAGGAGGTTGTAGCTCTTCATAAAGAAGTCCTTTTAAGACCAGATTAGATGAACAACTGTGAGAAATAAGATAGGGATAGTGGATCATGCATTGAAGGGATAATTTCCCGTGGTTTTCACTAGTTTTATTTTCCTATCATTTTTGTGAGAAAGCCATTTGAAACAAAGATTATATTTTGGTTTTAGAAGTTAATGGACCAAAATTGCAGTTATTATAGAGAAAAGTTCTGTGTCTTTTGGGTTGAATTTGGAGAGTTCGAAACTCAGGATTTCCCGTAAATGAAAGTTTTGTATTACGTTCTTCACTAAGTAAGCTTGGTTTTAAAAGTGGAAACACTTGGGATGAGAGTGATACACTTTTATGCTCTACCCAGAAATGAAACTCTGTGCCATTAAAATTATTATGAAAAGAAGTCACAGTCATTTGCATATCCATAACTTTTATGACATCATTACACCCTGGTGAGCTCCTAGGATGTGTCTCCTCGCAGCAGGGCTGAGCTTCCTTGCTAGGCTGAATCCATTCACTTTTTGTTTAATTGACAATAAGTGGAACAAGAGTCCTCTCTCCAAAACCACAAGAGAAGAGCTACTAAATATAAATTTCACTAAATAGGCGAATGTCATTGTCTGATTCCTCCATCTTCTTGCTCACTTTGATCAGCAAAGGTAATAATGAGCAGTGGAATTGAGGATCTGATTTAGCCATTCCTTAGGGTGAATAGTTCATATCTCTTGAAGCTTCTGTTCAGGATTTGTGCAAACTCCCGTCAGCCGGTTGGTGTTGTTTTGGTCACTGCACAATACTTGTAATTTGCCCCAGCTGCAGCTGCAGCGGTACAGATCCCAAGCAGAGCTATGTTTTAACTCAATTTCAACTGCAAAATTTTCATTTTTCTTTAAAAGAAGCTGCTGTGGAACCATTGTTATCTCCTCCCAAACGCTGTTGTCACTGTTTCACAAGTTTTTGTTTGAGGTGTCTTTTTTTGTCGTCTCTATTATGGCCTAAGACAGGATAATAATAATTTTGTTTCCTGAAATAAAACAGTAGGATCAATCTTGGTCCCCTGCATATAGTTCTCACAAATTAGATCATTAAATGTTGTATCTAGATAGTCCCATTTTGTTTCTTAAATGAAATTTCAAGATTCTATAAACCAAGAATTTTGGCACATGGTGCACTATGACAGTGATGACATTCTCCTCTTTTCAGTACTTCAGGTGCAGACCGTGGCGGGAAGATAACAGGAAGAGTGAGGTAGATTAAGATGAGAAATGTATGAGGAAAGTTGCTGGCTACCATGTTTCTAATTCAACTCAATGTCTTGCAAAGTTACTTTTTTCTACCTCCCTTTTTTCAATTGCCAATCAGTGTTTTTACCTGAGGTTAGTCTTAAATAATGCTGCCTAATTTGGCTACTACTAGCCTTAATTTAAGCATACAATATAATCTAATCTAATTTTAGTAATTTGACAAATGATTTTAATGAATCAATAGTTCTTTCTTTGGATGCCTAATATTGCTTGTGCAATGCTACTTCAACAGGTTGTTAAATTCATTTCCTTCTTCTCTAATTATATTTTCTACTATTTTTTTCATAAACATTAAAAACGATTCTAGTAGTGTATATAAATAAAATGAGTTCCATCTAGTTCCTGATTTTCCAGGTAGGCAGCTTTGCCTGTCTAAGGCATTACCTGTATCTGGTTTGTATTACGGAAGGAAAGCTTTCTGTTTCTAACCTCTCAGTGGTGTTAATCCATTCTCTTGTTTTGCTGTAAGAAGAATTTCAAAACAATTGGTAAACAGTGCAATAAAGAATATAATTTTTTGTATCGCTGTAATGTAATGCAATGAATTTATTTTTCTTACAGTCGCATTTTTTTATAATTAGATAGAAACTCTGTCCTAAAACAATAAGTGGTATAATTTAAACCATAAATTTCTTCATTTCATTTGTAGGAAGAGGAAATTTGTGTGCATTTTTAGATTTTAAAAGCCCAGGCAATAAAAAACCCCTTTATTTTTGATGTAGACAGAAATTCATTTCATAGGAAATGCCTGCACACATACTGTTCTTGCTAGTTGTGAATAGTTTATATCTTCTCAAAACTCCTGTAACTAAAGGAATATTTCTATGTTTTATTATATTTGATATTCCAATCAAACAAATGTATTTGTCCTTCCTCTGAAAAAACAAATATTAAAAGAAAAAAGTAATTCTTCTCCTTTGTCCGTGAAGTCGTCTTCACAAAATGAAAGTGATAATTTCGGGGTAGTTTGGCTTATGAGTGACTGTATCCTGAGGTCCTGTGATCACCACAGTCACTTATTATTACAAAAAAAGTAAATGTTGAGAAGCAATCACTTACTTTATTTGGATATTATTGCAACTTTTTGCAACTTGTGTAAATATTTTGGCAAAGGCCTAAATTGATCAGAGAAACAGAAATAACTTCAGCAATTACACAGTGAATTAATTAGTTAAATACTTTAATTGAAACCCAGAAGAAAACAAACTGACTTGACAAAGTGGTTAAAGTAGAAAACTGACAGCAAGAGAAAGGAAATTCTGGTGGGGATGACTTCAAAAATATTTCTCCTTTGTTCTGTGATTGGCTGGTACCAAGGAAAAATGAGTTCACTAGATAACAGGTACCATCTCTTCCTTGATCTTTGGTCCTTCTTCTCCTGGGGCAGATAGCTTAACTTCCCTTATGGAAAGCAGGCCATGTCCAAAAAGACTCAGCAGTACATCCCAGTGATGCCTCACTGCACTGTTAAGGGATGGCTGTGTTGGGAGCTGCCACTCCCATTTACTTTTTTTATAGATGGAGAACTGAGTGAAATCACAATAAGAAGCAAACATTAAAAAAACAACAGATGTAGCGAGCTGGTTACGGTGTAGTGGCACCTCCAAAGAAGTGCTTGAAAGTACAGGTGCCTTCCTTCAAGGATAACAGTCTGGGAGACCCAGGATGGGCTCAAGGGGAGGACTCACTGCATCTCTGGGGGTTGGGCTTTAACAGCAATTGGAGGCACCTTTGACAGGTGAACCAGCTGCAATCACACAGTGCAGGCTGGAAAAGAAGTTGGATGAACAGGAGAGATGACCTGGAACAGACGGATTGCTTGAAACCTGGAACTTCTGAGGGGTTTTTTGGTCCTAGTTTGTTAAAGCCTAGAAGTTTTAAAGATTATTTAAAGATCAAAAAGGTGATAGTTGCCTCCCAAGCACTGAAGATGTTCTTACATAAGCTACAAAATAACTCTTAATACTGTTACAGCAACTCCGTGCCAACATGAGAGAGATGGAGAAACTCTGTTTGCGAGTCCGACAGGAAGACATCCCAGTTCTGCAGAGAATGATAAATCCTGTAAAAGAGGAAGCTTCATTTGCCATTAAAGACTTCCTGCAGCTGCATTCTGAATCTGCAGAAGAACTTAAAAGGCAACTCAAAGGACAGGAGGATGCCTCTTTAACCAGATCTGTAACTGTAGGACAAGGTAGTAGAATTTAATTTCTGTATTTATTGCATCTCTGTCATTGTATCCAATATGCAGTTTCTCTGGCCAGATATAAATGAAGTAAACAAATGAGATTTCAGATGAATACTAGTTGTTAATGAAGAAGTAGATTTCTTTCCCTACACCACACTTTCGTCATGACCCACGTCTGAGTTTTCATAAGTGGAAAATGCTTAAGTGTCTTAAGAAATTAAATATCTCTGGCCTTCCCTGAGAAAGATCCTGTAGCCTTGGATCTTGAAATAAAGGACTGTTATAGGAAGCAGAATACTTGCATTCATGTTTCATGGCAGCTTGACTTCTTTTTTCCCTCCTGCAAATCACTTGATAGTGTGCAAGTAATCATTTTGGCCATTTTCATTCAGTTAGGGAAAAAACACCAGGAAGATTTTTATATGACAGAGACAGTATGACAGACAGCACTGCTGAAATATATGGAAAAGAGGAGCAAGTCTCTAGGTAAAGAAGAACATCTCTTCCTGTAGCATTTTAACTTCTTAACTGACAAGAAAGAAGAAAAGAGTGTAAATCCACTTAAATAAAAGATTTTGAAAACACACTATGATATGCTAGAAGTCAGGCATGTTTGCTATGCCTCCCTCCTTCCTGTATAAAATGTGTTTCAATCCTTGTTCTGTCATTCTTTCTTCAGAAGTCTTTATTATGCCCTGGTGCTGGCTAGTGTTCTCTCCTAATGATCTGTGAAAAGTTGGTTACATCAGGATTAAATCCTTCCACATGACAGTAATTAGTTTGATTGCTGCAGTAGCAGTATTATTTAAAATGATTTGAACGTTTCATGTGTCTTAAAAGAGTGTTCTCAAAAGAGAATCAAAAGAGTGGCATTGTAGAAGAATGTGCCATCAGATTTTGTTTCATGACCCTTCTTGTTGCTACATACAGAACTACAAGAACTCAAGTGTGATTTACAAGCTGGTGAACCTCGTGGTTGGCAGGGAGAAAAGCAGATTTAACAACTGGGCTAGCTTTCAAGAATGTCATGTGCAGTAGTATCAGAAAACCTTGTGAACATCGAGACGTATCAAATAGAAAACCATGGAATGGTTTGGGTTAGAAGGGACCCTTTGAAGATCATCTAGATCCAAGCCCCCTGCTATGGACAGGGTCACCTTCCAACAGAGCAGGTTGCTCAGAGCCCCATCCAACCTGGCCTTGAACATTGCATCCCATTGCACCCAACATTGCACCCAACATTGCTGGGATGGGGCATCCCCAGGTTCTCTTAACAACCAGTGCCTCACCACCCTCATTGTAAAAAAATTCTATCTTCTTACAAGGCCAGCAGAAAAGACTGAATTGGCTTCTGACATTTGCATCTTGGCCTCTTCAACACCTGCAACATCTTGGAGCTGGTTATTCAGTAGTTTGTCCTAGTATCTATGTGGATTTCAAAGTCTGTCTATTTGCTGCATTCCCCTTCCATTCCGAAAAAGGAAAAAGGTAACTCAGTCTCTTCTGTTGCAGTCCTCTGGGATCCCCTTATTCAAGATCTCAAAAATATGCTTGACATTTCAGAGGCTGTTTCCTAAATACTCTAGAGTGAATTTCATCAAACCCTCAGGCCCTAAGTAGGCCTAGCTCATCTAAATATTTTTAACCTGTTCTATTTAGGTTTCAGCATATCTCTCTTTTTCTTTCTTGTTTAAATTCATTACATGAATACCTGCTTAAAGCTACCTTTTTACCTGGCAATGCACTTACACTTCCTTGGTCTTCCTCTAACTTCAAAAGCAGTCACAGAAACTTCCTTACTACCATTTATGCCCCTTGGTAGTTGCAATTTATTTGTGTCCTGGTTTTTCTGATATTAACTCTCCATGCTTATATTTTACTTTGTACTTACATTGTGTGTCAGATTGTTCTTGCATAAACATCTTGCTCTGTATCAGGACAATGCGGTTTAATCTTCAGTGCAGCCTATTTTGTTAGTGTCTGCCAGCAATTCTGCAGTCCTTTATCCTTTAGGAACTTTTCCACATTGTTTCTATTAATCATTTTACCCAATTTGTTGACCTCTCTTTTGTGGGGAGGTCATTATCTTCAGTATTCAGTGATTCCCTTCATGCATATTAATCATTACTTTCAGCCTCTTTGTGAGCTCTTCTCTGTTATGATCAGAACTAAATTTAAGTTATCTCTTCTCTTGGTAATCTTCTGCAGTTGTTCTCAGTACATTCCAGTATTTCATTGGAAAGGCCTTGTCCTGACTTACTGCTTTTCTAACAGTTGCATAGGTGGCAAATGGGAACTAGAGTGTAATTTCAAAGAACAGGGTGTCTGAAATGCCTTTGAAGTATGAAGGGCTTTGAGCATAACAGCACTTCATAAGGACAATAAATTGATCAGAAAGATTGGGATGAGAAGAACAGAAAATATTACTGGAATGACAAGCACCTAGAAGTCTGCTCAGGAATACAGAAAAATTCACCCCATTTAAAGTGACACAGGCAGACAGGCAGACAACTAAATACATTAAACAGATTTTTTTTCAAGTTTGCCTTCCTGTGAAAGCAGCTCTGTCGAATTGCTAACACAGACACAATATATTGCCTATTCTTTTGTGCTTAGAGGCTGCAGTCCTGAAAGCAAGTCTTGGCTGTTGATCTTAATCAAAGGAGCTTCAATTCACCCGTTCTTTGTAGCATGTTGCTTCCCATCTGCTGGGGAAGGGAGGAGTTTACAAATTCAAATCTCCCATTTAGAAGGCATGTCAGTGATAGGATATAGTTCCTTCCCCCATTCACCATCCTCAGCTGAGGGCCGATAGAAATGGAATTTAATTGCATATTAAACAAATATTAACAAAAGGTGAGACTCCGCTCTTAAAATTACTAAAATCTTTTAAGCAACATATTGAATCTTCCAGAGCATTAGATTTTTATCTTGATTGTAATGAGGTGTAAAGCTGCTATGTGAAATCTGCAGAGGTGTTTTGTATTACTGTATTTCTGTGGAGATGCTGTAAGTGAACTGGTGGAGCCACTTCCATTCTCAGTTCTATTAAAATTGGTTAGACTTGATAAAAAGTGAACTAGTGAATATAAATTTCTTACTCATACTTTCAGTCCAAACATGACTACCTCTTACCCTTGTTCTTTACCTTAAAGTAAATAAAAAATTTTCTTGAGGAATTTTTTCTCACTAATTTTTAGTTATTAGAAAATGATAACATGTAAACCTACTTACAATTTTAATTTCTTTTGAATGCGTGTCATGCAAAACTTTGGTATCATTTACACACATTCAAGGATGTGTTTTTCTACAATAGGTCAGCGTGGATTGTTAGGAACAGACCAGAGCAGGATCTTGTGAGGAGGCCATTTTGCTTACTGAGCTTTTTATTTTGCTTTTGAATTATGAATATTTTAATTTTAACCAACTTAGCCTGTGGCTGATTAGGGAAGAGTACGCCTTTCTTGGCAGAAGAAACTTGATTTTGAAATAGGATTGTGTAGGATTGAAATGAAATAAAATCCTCAAAACCAATGATAAATGTCAGAGTATGCAGCAGAATAGTTTTCTCAAAAAATGCACACACTTGGATTTGTGATTAATTATATTGAAAAGGGGAAAGTACTGTTTTAGAACTGAATATACAACATTAATATGTTCTGGAAGAACAGGTGATGACTGTAGTATGTGAAGTGTCTTCCACGTCTGGATTGTTAAAGGAAAAGGGGGAGAAATAATTAGAAAAGAACAAGCCCAAATTGCTTACAGCATTGTTATGACTCTGCTTAATTAGTAATTATGTCTAAATATCAACTTCACTGATGTTAGACTTCTATTGATCGGAGTATAGGAAGGTTAGGTCCTTAATATATTTTGAGATACTGGGATAAAAATGTTGAGAAATGGACAAATGTTATGAAAATGTACCATTTTTATTTTATCTTAAATTAATTCCATGAATAAGCATGCACTGATTTTTTTATGAATATGATTATTTTTATTTGTTTTCCACTGGTCATATCTGTTGTAGTAACAATTATATAGTATTATTATCATACCTTGGCACAATCATTGTTTCTAAAGATTTTAATACAATATTTACACTCTAGTATTGTTAGGCATATCCAAGCAGCCTTCCCCATAATAAGCTTTCTCTTGAGAATACCTTCCCAAGGAAGGAAACACCAGTGTCCTGTTGAAGTGTTATCTCCCTTCAGAAGCTGCAGGTGTCTGAGTTGACATGATCTTTGCAACGTGTTTACATACATACATTCTCCAGTCTGCCTTTCAGACTCCCAGGCTCTTCCTCAATCCTTGTTGTTGGCAAGCCAAACTTGTTATATTTCGTTACTGCCACTGGGTTTGTTGTCCGCAATTGCACTGGTATCCATTACATCCACAGCCGCTCCAGAGCGGGCGCTGACTGGAGGACGTACGTGTGTGTCTGTTCATTGTATCTGCTCCTCCCTGTGCTCCCCTGTCTGTCATCCCCCATTTTTTCCACCATACTTTGTCCTAATATCTTCTGCATTCAGTCCAAGTGATTTAGAGAGGAACGTGAGAGTATCTCCTGTACAGCACTGAGCTGCAAATGTCTGTCATCCTCACAGTACCGTTATCCAACCGGATCCAGCACTGAATGCTGGGCACCACGTTACCTGGGTTTCACTGCTTTTACTATGAAAGCTTTTTCCTCCAGCTTCTTTTAGTTCCAAGTGGCTGAAAATCAAAGCAGTAGCAGGATAATCAGTCATAAAATGAGTAACTATCTGTTCAGTTTTGGAAGCACAGTGGTTTTATGTGTCATATGTAAATGAAAAGATTTTGTCCCAAGCTCAGTTTTCTTAGCCTGGGCAATACAAAATTAATTAAATGACCTTGAATTCAGGAGTATAATTTAGTGTCATTTCAGGACTGATTGTGAAAATGTGCTGGTAGAAATGAATCTATTTCTTTGTCAATAACATAATTTTAAGAAACTGTTTAGTACTGTAAGACTCTCCTTATATGACCATTTTTGGGACTGTCGCTTGACTTGAATTAAGTATCAGGTCACCCTTGAGAAACTATAAGAGTGAGAAAGTCTGCACATCACCTGCATTCTGGTTCAGTGCATTTATTTCTAAACATCATGTTTCTCATTCAGAAACTTTATATAACGTGGAAGTGAAGGACGGCTCCCAAAGTTTAATCCAGATTAAACTTCCGGAAATACCTCAGGAAGAAAATGCAGCCGAGTCCTGGGAAAGTTTAGAAGGGGTATGTTGGAACTCCCTTACTGCCATGTTGGTGCTCTTGTTTTTAGCAACTATTACAAAATAACATTTGTTTTTTATTTGTAGGACTTGATTGAGCTCAGCCAGTTGGTGACTGATTTTTCTCTCTTAGTCAGTGTAAGTATGAATTCTGCATTCTGTCCTACAGAGTCTCATGCGAAAGGAGGGTGGATGGGTAACTCCTAGGTGGGGATAAAAACAGATGAGGATGTGTCCCTCCTGTGATTCAGGCTCTGACAAGGTGAGGCTTTGAGGAGGCAGCAGTCTCCTCTTTTAGCACTAGTGCTGGTAGTTGCTCCCAGGTTCTTGACATCAGAGCAGCTACAATGTTCCAGCCAGTGCACTTGGCCACAAGCTGAACCTGATGAGCCCAAGCTCTGCAGTGTTGGCTGCAGACTCTACCCAGGTCCTACTAATTTTGACAATTTCTAATTGCATTGGTGGCAACAGCCTTCACTGCACAGGGTGGGTGTTTGTCAGGTCCCTTTTCTCTCTTAATCAGGAGTACTAGAAAAATCCCTCACCTTTATGATGTCCTTTCTCTGCTCTCACAACACTGATAAAATGTCAGTTCCCAATGTTTAGTTCTTCCTGGGCCACAGGGAGTTTAAACGCCCAATTCCCATCTCCTAGGAAAGTTCTTTAATCTCCTTGCTGTTGGATTAGTAGGGATAGATAACCTAGCCTTTATCCTTTTTGCTGAATATGTGTTGCTCCATCTATACAAAAAAAACAAGTAAGAACCATTAGACTGGAGAGGGACTGCAAAAATGTTCATTCAGTATTCTAAAAGCTAAAGGAAGAGGTCCTGTTCCCAGGACTTTATGGGTTTTACACTTAACCATCACTAGATATAACAGCAAGCATCTAAGGGGCGTGGACTGCAGAGTAGATGAAGATACCAGAGCTGGTATACTCAGCAGTTTGTGAATTAGAAAGAGGCAAAAAGTTCAGAATGCCTTTTATTTTAAGCTGAACATCAGTCAGTTCATTATTTTGTGACATAAAACAGCCTGGGTACTGCTGAGATTAAAATAAGAACAAACAAACCCACAGACCCCTTTATCTTCTGCTCCAGTGTGCCCTGAGAGAGACTGCAGGGGAATCTGACTGCAACTGGAGAAAGGATGGAATGGTTTTGTAAAATCAAACAGTAAAATACAGAGCAACATCAAGTATATTTTCAGTGCTGTCACTATTTCTAAAGTCACTGTTCTATAATGTTGAAATTAAACCCTTCTGCTTAGATTTCTCAATGCAGCTTTGTACGTTGGAGTTGGTACTGATCTTATAAATGCTCTTTATAGAATTTTTTATTTGAACGTGAAACTCAGCAGGAAACAAAAAAGGATAGGTTGGATTCTCTTTCCCTTTGGAGTAAGAATTCCTCTATTCATAGAAAATATTTAGAAATCAGGTTTTAGGTAGTTTTCTCTAACTGCAGCAAGACATTGTCTAACATCCACATCATATTATTACTTAATAGTTTAGATTTTTTAAAGTAAGCCTGTAGTTTCAGCAGCTTACCAGATGCTAATCACGGAGCACCAGTAAGGCTGCTGGGTGCAGTGTGCAGCAGATGAAAGCTGCTGTGGGGCCCTGATTACAGGCATTAAAATGGTGTGTATTGGCTCACTGCTGCTTCCCAGCAGGCTACCTCACTCATAATTCCTTTGCATCTAGTCCCAGCAGGAGAAGATTGACAGGATTGAAGACCATGTCAACAGTGCTGCTGCGAATGTTGAAGAGGGAACCAAAAACTTGAGGAAGGTAGGGATATGCTCCTGCTGGTGAATCAATGGAGCTCTGCCTCCCAGCAATCCTCTGTATTAACCCCATTGATCTGCCATCTTTAATGCGAGGGAAACAGCAATTAAGGAAATAAGGAAGAAATGACCCACAGGTAGCAGGGAAAAAAAAAATCAATCTCTCTTGTAATTTTCTGTCACATCCAGGCTACTAGGAAATACAATTATTTAATTTTGGGGGGTTTTAAAAATGTTATTCTGATGTTGCTGTGGTTTACCTGCAAAGATAAGTGCATTCAATGACTGGCTCACAAGAATCACGTAAACATCAAACAAGAGGATGATGATAACATGTCATTTCCATCCCATTCCATGTCAGTTGCTAAATAAACCCCAAACTTCAAGTTAGGCATGTCACTGAAAAGCCTGAGCATTTTCTGTTTCTTACTTGATTTAATGATGGTGACCACGTAACACCCAGTGCACACAATCAGCCAGAACCACGTGAAAGGTTCTGGTTCACGACTGCATACATCAGACAGCTGATTTTGAAATGTTTTTAGCACGTTCTGTCCTAATTTTTTAAAATACTAATTTGTAAAGTTTATCACTGAGCATTCAAGGCACTGCCAAGAGCAATGAGGGGAAAATGCACATCACCACAGGCAAGTGTTCTAACTTTTTTTTTTTCCTTTACAGGCTGCAAAATACAAGCTGGCAGCTCTGCCTGTGGCAGGTGCAGTCATTGGTGGAGTGGTGGGGGGTCCTATTGGTCTCCTTGCAGGCTTCAAAGTGGCAGGAATTGCAGCTGCACTTGGTGGTGGGATTTTGGGCTTCACAGGTGGAAAATTGATACAAAGAAAAAAACAAAAAATGATTGAGCAGGTCTCTTCCAGCTGTCCAGAGCTTTCTCACCAAAGTGCCAAAAAATCCAGCTGAAGTATAGATCCATTATGGCCAGGAACAACAGTGTAGTAGCTGCACTAATGACAGACTTGCAGCCTTTTGCTTTAAATACAAGGCTGAGTTGTGTGAATTTTGATGACAGTACTGTTCCTTGGGAGGGCTGGAACAGTCGTGTCAGAATTTCTCTTTTCAGACATGGTGACATCAGTCCTTTGAAAATTACATGGATAACTTTTAATTATATAATTCTTAGGTGAGCTATATGCACAGCTGTAATGATGGGTGACAGGTGCTTCATGCCAAATTTGCACAAAGTGTCTTGCAGACAATACGAAGAGATACTTGGAAAACCGTAGTGCTTCCCATGAATGCCATGAGAAGCTGGAGCCTTTATTGTAGTGCTCCAAAGAAAAAGAAATAAATGCCATCAATCTTCCACAGTCATAGTATTTAAAATTTACTTTCCTTTATCTGGATTCCCCTGCATACATCCCCAGGATATGACTGACTGCCCATTGAATAATGCACAGGGAAGCATTAACTCTCATAAGAAAAGGCGAAAATGTTGGGTGAGCAAGTGGAAAAAAGTTACATATATATCACATCTGCCTCCATCAGCCATATCAGACCAGCAGTGGAAGCAGCTTCTCCTCTTTTCAGGCACCTTTTTATCATTTGTGAACTCCTCACCTTCCTCGAAGCATAGTTATGAATTAAACAGTCTAAGCAACAGCCCTGCAGGACTGCTACTGGAGGATAACAATTTTCCACAGTTGTTCAGCTCCTTGGCTTGTCCTGAGAACACCATCCAGGACAAAGAGCCAAGCTCTGGCATTCTGAACCTGAAGCCTCACATTGCTTAAGCAGCACCTACTGCACGATGTTGCCCTTCTCATCTCCTGGAACCCAGAGCGCCCCGGTGGGAGCGCTACACAGCTTCCCTGGCAGGCAGTGCTGCAGCCAGGCCCACTCCCTCCATAGTCTGTTCTCCCTCGAGGGTGGCCTTAGGCACCAGCTCAGCAGAGAAGCAGCAAGGCCCCTTGCTTGGTGCCAGTGCCAGCTGGCAGCCCCAGATGCTGGGACTAGGTCAGAAATGTCAGCCTGATCCCGCTTACCACGTAAACCACCCTTGTCTGGGCAGCTGCATGGCTCTTGCATACTGGTCAGTGCCAAAACTTTTGCTTCCACCCACACTGCAGAGTAGCTGCTCAGCCTTTTAAGATTTTGGGACGTGCTGTGGAGCCTGTATGGGGTGAGATGCTGGTAGTGCTTTCACTCGCATTTTATAGTGCACACCTGTTACCTTACCCTCCTTAAGAAGCCTTTTGCTTCTAAAGCTTCCACTGTTAAATACAGAAGTGTTGTTATCGTCACATAACTGTACTATTGTCAAATAATCTACTGTTTGGCACATGGTCCTACCTCCACCCTTTCAGGACATTTCCCACACTACTGCTGCTGCTGTTTGGGGGAACAGAAATTGAGGTTGGGAAGCCACTTTTTAAAGTTTTAGATTGGTCGATTCATCCTGAGCTCTCCTTGGGTCCAGTTTTATTAGGTGCACACTCAAGTCAGTGCTAAGATAAGGCTCCCTAGCAGGGAACACTGTCCAAGGACGTGTACTGTAGAAGGAGCTCCCTTTCAATACCCAGTACTTTGATATCATCACTGGAAATCACTGTCTGCTAATGGCCGGTGATGGGGTTTTGTGCCTAGAGACATTGTAAGCAACTGTTAGTTACAGCACAAATAACTTCTTCTGAGCAGTTCTTCCTTGTTACTTTTAAAATACTGAAATTGCTATCAGCCAGAGCATTATGTCTATTTTAAGTAGGTCTGAGGCTCAGGGAAGCAATGTGTGCAAGAATAGTTTTCACAAGTAATTGCAGACGTTGTCAAAACTGCATGTGTTCAAGCCATGGTGCCTGCACTGGTAAAGTCAGCTGGAGTGCAAAACATGACCTGAGTAATTCAGCTCATTTGCTGCTGACAGGCAAAACGCCCTTTTCTTTAAATGCATCTACTTCAGATGTAAACACAGTTAATGAGCTTGTAGCGACTTCGTAGTGAGACTGTTCATTCCTTTTATATTTATTTTCTACTTTTAAAGGAAGACACTAAGAAAACAAGTGATCTTAATCAGAAACCGTGGTTGATTCTTTGTATGATTTTCAAACACTGTGTCTGCTTTCCTGCTTTATGCTGTGAAACCTCGTGCATTTAAATGACAGCAGCTACATCAGCGATGTTGCGGACTCCATCCTCTCCCCCCAGGCTGGAATAATGCCAGGACAATCTAAATTCATAAGACTGAATTCCTGCCTCAGCTTATACAAATTCAGCTTGGTGTGCACTCACTTCATGAAATGTCTAGCATGAAAACTATTCTTCCCCCTTACGTCTTTACAGAAGCAATTTCAAAGCATTGTGTACACGCCCGATGTGGGAGACTACTATTTAAGTTATGATGTTTTAAAATAGGTGGGTTATTTACATATGTGAAGAAACATCAGCATCTGAGTAACGAAACTAGCATTTAAATTGCTAGGCGTGTTAGTCAGAAGAATTTTAAGATACAAATAATTCTTTCAGGCCAAATAAAAGTTTTTGCTTATGAGACTGGTTGTAGTATTTACTGAGAACATCAGGGTTTGTTTCCTTTCAGCATCTAAAAGATTAACCCCTCCCAAATTTGATATTATTCAAATAATTGCATTACCACGATTTAAGAATCCTGTATGGAGTTACCAAACATACACTTCAGCTATTGTAATATTTACATTGACTGAAATTAATACAAGTTCCTAAAATGTCACATGCATCTAGTAACTCGTAGACACATGGTAGCTCAAAAATGGACTCAAGTTCAATTAAAAAGAGCTTGGAATGGTTTTGTTCCATATGGGGATAATACTAATACTTTTGCCAACTTCACCTCGAAGCCATGAGAAGCGTTAAAGGGAGGGGTTAGCTGAGCACCAAGTGGTTAAAACTGGATGTAGATGATCAGAGGGGAAGGGCTCAATTTGCTGCACAACTTGGATTTTGTTCAGCACTTGGCTCCCTCCAGGCAAATTCTCTGTATCACCAGACAGGTAAAAAGCTCAAGTGCCCCTCAGCAGCACAGGAGGCAAGCACAGCTCAGCTTTATCTGTTCAACCTTCTGCTGCCAAGAGAAAAGTCACTTGAGCACTGGTACAGCTGGGTCATCAAGAACCCAGGAGAATCAGGTCCAACTCCAATGAATCCACACTGAAATGACTGGAACATGGAACTGTCATTAAACTGTTACATCTTATTGTCTACCAAGTGCTGGGATGCCAAAGCTCTGGGAACAAGTCCTTACTCTCAAAAGCAAACTTGAATTTAGGAATGGCAGAGGGGGCTCATTGCTTTCACTTTCTAGGTGAAAGCACCAGCCACTTCACTGCTGGGTGGATGATCAGCATCTCCAGAAAGAGAGGTTTAGACACCTTTCACCAAACAGCAATTATAAAGCCCAAGCTTCTAAAGAATCTCAGGGAAAAATAGGAACCTCAGAGGAGTAAGGTAAGTACTTGCAAGCACCATGCAGGAATTGACTAAAATTTCAGGTGCCAGAACAACTCCAGAAGTTGTGCAGCACCACCTGGAGATAACAAGTCGCAGCCTTAAAATCACACCCTGCTCACATCTTCAGATTCCAACTGGAAGTCAGTATGACTCAGCTGCCAAAAATGCTTGATTTGGCATGAGATGGAGAATGGGACAGGAGAAGGTTTGGATTTCAAGCATTTTATAAGCATTTTACTCCAAAATGTAGACTCACAAAACCAACAAAAAAATATAGCTGTAAATAAAGCCTTGCAATACTCTCAGCTCCCAACTCTGCAGCTGCTTAGTCAGCTGTGGCTTAGTGTAGTAACAGCAACTCTGTGCTCAGAATCACTCCCTAGGAATCTGCTGTGCCTGGTGCTGCAGGGGCTTGAGTCAGGAGCCTGTCCTGGGATCCAGCTGCACTGGACCACGTGAGCCTTCTGTCAGCAGCTGAGCAAGTGCTGAGAGGCAGAAGGGTCCTGAGCAGTGACTGCACAGGTTGGGGGGCTTCCTAAGTAAACCTGAACCCAGTGTTCCAGCTGTCCAGAGAACAAACTCGCTTCCAAGGACACGAAACCTTGGAGCCCAAGACCTGGAGTCTTTGTGGTAAGTGTACTGTACAAATCCAATAGTAACTAATCTCCAGCAATGCACCACGAAGAGATATTTTGCCATCTTACAGTTTCTGTATGTTCATCTCATCCAGCAGCTTGAAGGTTCATTGGGAAAAGCCCATATTCTGGCGTCACATGTAACAGAGGAGCCCACAAGGAAAGTGGTGATTCCTTCTTCAGAGCAGAATCCAAAGGTTATTCAATAAGTAAGGCACAAGCCAAAGAAGGTAAAAGAAAATTTGCAATAGTTGGTTAACAATAAGTGTCTGCCAGGAAGGCAGGGACCCAGAAGGAGAAGAATCCCAACAAATAACCAAAAAAACTCCCGAGACTAATCATAATATACATACAGATATAAATCTAGGACCGACAAACTCAGATGCCAGTCCAGCCCTAGTCCCCTCTTACTTTGAAGGGTTTTCAATAGTCTTTTAACACAACCATGTGGGTAACGTAACAGTCCTTAGCTCCAGGAAATCGGAGCGGGTCAGTCCAGCTCCTGCATTCAAAATACAGCCAGCTACCATCAAAACTTTTCCTCTCCTCACTTGGTATCCTAATATTCAGGACTGTTTAATTCCTTAGACATTTACAGCCAGTAAAGCACCACACGGGATTCTGTAAAACTTTAATTTATTCCCCTCCCAAGTATCCAGAATAGAAGACCCTCTTAAGTTGGAGAAAAATGTGACAAAGAAATAGATTACCAGGATAGCTGTTCACAGAAAAAGAAAAAGCACATACTACCAAGGTTACACAGAAAACAACCCAAAAGTCCTATTTAATGGGATAGTGCAAGTTAACAGCATGTCTCTGGCAAGGATACCTTCATTTGGATTATAAAAGTTTTACAGAGTTAGATCAAGAGTCTGGATGGGTCTCTGATGTTTCACTATAGCATTAAGAATGTACTGTTTGAAAGATGCTGTACAGAATGACCCACCAAACAAATGTATTTACAAGCCTGGGGAGAAAAAAATTATTTTTCAGTTTATTCAAAATAAAAATACACATAGAATTATGAAAATATAGGTTTACTATTTCCACCACACAGAAGTCAACGCTGCTGTCTGAAAGGCTTGCAAGATTATTTCAAGTTTTTTTAAAGTTCATCTTTTTCCCTCAATAAGGTGTACCTATGTTCACTGGGTGCCAGTTTCTGGAATGAGCTCTCTGGTGGGCTGCTTGCTAAATCCTGAATTGGCTGAAAAACAGAACAAACAGTAAAATTGTTAGCATTAAATGAATTTCTAGCATGAATTATGGGAGTGCAAGAATGTCCAGCATTTTCACAAATTAAGTTTGGGGGTTTCTTTGGAAGGCATGTTCCAAGTCCCAAGTAGGTGGAACACACACACACATTAATTAAGCACCTTCAGTGAAGGATATTCCTTTTGTTGTAACATCTCAAGGGTAATGGCCATCACAGGATTTTCTGCACAAGTCACTTAGAAGTATTTCAAATGTACCCCACTGTGTATTTGCTTGAATCTACCACTTGCTTTGGGGGTATTCTAGTTTTGTGTGTGTGCTTTATGAGATACACCGTGGCAAAGGTGAAATTGCTGCCAAAGCATTTTAGAATTAGTCTTCCATGGGAACTGAAAGAAAAAACCCAATACAAAAACACATGCAATTCAAGGGGCATGGATGACTCAAGACAGCAGCCTCCAGTTTAGATCAGGCCAGTAATTCCATTGCATCCACATCTTCCACAGGATGGCAGGATGCCATTCAGAGATGGGAATGTAAACATCCCAGGTTCTGTAAGCATTTTTCAAGTCAGAAGAGACAAGAGCAAGCCTGCAGCTCTGGGCTGTGTCCCTGTGCCCAGATAGGCAGCAGGATCCAGGGACTCAGCAGCTTCCTCCTTCCCTGGCCAAGCCTCTTCCTCACAGCAAGTGCCTGGCCTATGCCTCAGTCTCCAGCCCTTATTTCTGCACCTCCTCCTGATGACCTGAATTCTGGTTGCTCAATGAATTCCTGAGAAACACAGGGAACTACTGGTTAAATTAATAACTGCTGAGACAATTCAGCCCACATGTTTTCACAGCCAGTCATGACAACATTCAAAAGCAGAGATTCTCCTGGCCAAGGAAGCCCTCCAGGGCTTTCACGCTTTTAAATCCTTAAACTTTGAGCAGGGCAGCAGGAGGCTGCACTCAATTGACTTAGTGCAGTGCCATCCTTATCACATCCCACAGATGACCAGGAAAAGGAGCCTGTAGCTCTAAATAGTTTCTGTCACTCAGCCATGGAACGGCCCAAGGCTCCCCAGCACCAGGGCACCAGGGCTCCTCTGGGAGCAAAGTGTCCCTCTGAGCCCTGGACAACACAATGAATAACTTGAAAGAAGTGTTTAAGAACGGTTCCTTCTTTAGAGGGTGCCTGAGGTAATGAAAATGTTCCCTGACAGTTACATTTGCACTTTTCAGTGTGACACCAAGCATGTGAGCTGAGTGGTGTATCAGGAAGATACAAGGCTGATCAAGATACCATTAGAAGACTGGGATGAGCAGGGGGAATTGGGGCTGGTCATGTTCTTTTTTTTTCCTGACACTGAGGTGTGTCTGAGTTTTGTCTGGAGAAGGATCTAGTAATTGTGCTCGTGAAGAGATCCCAGAAGTGACTTCCAGGCATGTAATTACACAACATGACAACGTTTGAGCAGAACCATGAGGAAATCAAACTGACAAGTGCAGCCTGTGAGCACTGCTAATGCTGTTTGTCAACTGCATTAACAACAGTAGTAAGGCCTATTACCGCTTACCCATCTTTCCGTGATGCTCTAATCATCTGCCTCCTGCTTGGATTGGTAAATATATAAAACATTCAATCAATTGTTCTTTCCCCTTAGAAGCACCCTCTAGAAGTCTGTTGTGTGGGAAGTAATGCAGCCATGATGGATGAGCAGCTTTTGCACTGAAGTCACATGAGAACCCAAGAGCAGCTTTATGAAGTCAGCCTAGCCCAAGATCTTCTGTTTTCAGTAGAGAAAATATATATTCTTATACTCTTCCCTATTTCAAGGCAAATAGATACCATACTACCCCTAATGCTTTCCCTGCCTTTAACCAAAGAATGTTAGAGCCAGGCAGAAGTGCCAATGTTATGCTTTTGTGAACAGATTTTCTCTTTCAAAAGACAGAAGTTAGAAGTACAAACATACTAGAAAGTACAGCTCTGTCAAGGAGCAATAAAATGGTCTTTACTAAATGGCCAAATTAATGTATTTGTTGTAACCTTACCTGACCAGGTGCTACATCAGTTGGATCAGGGCCATGATGAAACTCTCTATGCAATTTTCCAGAATGCAAGTCTAGTACGAATTGTTTCAGTTTACCTGGAACTCTGGAACAAATTCAACAGAAACAACCACATGTTTATTACAAATCAAGTCCAAACACAGAAGATTTAAAGTGCACTGTTTAGAGTAGCCAACTTGTGTTTACCTAACACTCTATGCCTACTTTTAGGTGATTAATAGAGGACAGGAAACCAAATGGTTTGCTACGGTATCCTACCAGCTTCTTTTTCTTTCCACTGTCTCTTGAGAACACAGCAAGTATTTTATCTTTTCAATAACTCCCACAGAGCTGTAGCAGCCAATAACTTCATTGTATAGTCCCTTCAGCTCCCCACTAACCGTAATGTAAGAGGGAACAGCAGGTTCCAAATGCACATTTTGCAGATACAAATGACACTTGCGCAGCAGTATTGACAAAACATCTCTGAAAGGCTCTCTACTGCCTCACCAACTGCACATACCAGAGATAAGCACTGAGAGGATATCAATGTAAATCTAATCTGAGATCATCTACTGTCACCCACAGCAAACGTGCTAAACTACAGCATCCAGTTTTATTTGTGAAACGTCAAATTGACTAAAAATCTCAAAGTGAAGTGTTGATCTAGTAACTATGAAAGATGAGATAAAACACTATAATGTGAGCACTGTGCATGCAATCAAAAGGTAATGTATGAATGGAAACAGGTTTTTTAGGGAATCTTTCATCAAACTAATTACTGCATTTAGGAAAGAGGAAGAAAGTGGTCAAACAAACAATCAGTGGTCAAACTATTTCAGATCATCAGAGAACTCTATGGATAAAATGCAGCATAATATTGAATCAGAGGGTATCATTACAGCAAAGTCTGTAACTGATCAGTATTACAGTGGTGCTTTAAGGGGCCTCTCCCCTTCCCAGATAAGATCATGAATACCAATGGAGAGAAGAGGGTTCATTCCAGCCTGGTTATACGGACAGCAGAGTTACGCTCCCTGCTTTCCCTCAGGCTCCTGCTCTGTTCTAGGTCAGGCACATTGCTGGAGCATTCTCCTTTCCTAATGCAGCAAAGGCACTCGGTGCCTCCAGCCTCATGCAGCTCAGCCTGTTCTCGCTGAGAAGCTACAACCCATTTGTTGAACACTCCCTGATATCATTTCCAGCCTGAAACAGTGGGATGAACAGGGCCAGGTGGCCAAAGTACAAGGATAAAATATTGAGTGGTGGCCTCATTTGCCTGTCAAGTACCTATTCTCCAAAAAGACAATGAACTCCCTAAAGAGAGAGGAAATCTTTTAGTGGGCCAGTTCTGAAAGTGCCATAGCCAAATGCTATTGACTGGTGGCAGCACTGAGATTACAAGAGACAGCCTGGGCCCAGTTTGTAAAAGAGTCCAGAAGACGTACTGAAGTAGTAGATTAAAGTCTCAGAATTAAGATTTCACCTATTATTAAAGCCAAACAACCCACACAAAACCAAAAAAGAAACAACAACAAACAAACCAAACCAAAAATCCAAACCACATAACCACACAAAACAGTATCACCCCAAGAGCTCCAAGCTCTTGTTTCCAAACAGTTTTTTGGTATTTCTATGTATCAGCTCAACCTCCTCGAGTAAGGTTGAATAACTATTTACCATTAGGCAACTGTCTACAATCCTGATGTCTCTCTTTCAGCTACATTTGTCTGTGACAACTGGTACACATCAAGCAAGTAGCTCTTATTATTCTGACAGCGTTTCACAAAAACAGAATGTGTAAGAAACATAAAATGAAAGTCTAAACTAAACATCTCTATTACTCCTATAAGATATGTTAATTTGTTTTAGGGCTGTTTAGAAGTGACAATAAAAAGAGTAGTTTTAAAATGAAAATATCCTGATTTTTTTTTGCTGATATGTGCAGTGAACACAATCTTTCAAAGAAAGACAGGGAGAAAAATAGGCACTATCAGAGTTTCAACATACATAGCTTTAGATAGCTTAAAAGCACTACTCAAGATACATCAAACACAGACCATATTTTATGAATAAGCCTGAGGAGAATTACAGAAAGAAGCTAAGTTTGAACACTTGTCCCAAATGTCAACATCTCAGGAAGAAAAATGTCTCCTGGAATGGCAGAATTAGACATGATGTTACGCTCACATTGCACGCTAAGTCTGAGCTTTGAATCCTTGGCTCAAACAAAATACCCAGCCTAGGCATCTAACCAGGACTAAACAGGCAGTGTATGAGCAGGTGCTTCCTCAGAGACAGAAACTGGAGTTTAACGCCCAACCAGAAGACAAAGACAGAGCGCTTGTCTCAGGCTGAAAGCCTGTGAAGAGAACGTTTGCACATTCATTCCTCGGCTGGTCCAGGAAAGACAGAACATCTGCTTCCGAGGCAGTGCCCCACAGAGAGACAGGCTGAGGTAATGAGGATTACCAGGGCAGAATTGCACCTAAGCACCCTGATACTTTGCTCTCATGTATTTTATCCAGGTAAAAATGCCGGTGAATTGCCATTTTCCAAGTTGCACATGGAAAATTTCAGAAACCTGCACAAACAAGGATTTCTCTGCTAGCTTTCCAGGTGTAGACTAAATGCAGGAAGGCTAGAATTGCACAGCAGGAAAAACCAAACCAGTAGGCTTGTAGGAATTCTTACATGGTACATTTTACAGTAATCCCTGAATAACATAGCACTTCACGTTCCACGTAGTATTTTTAATCTTTTAAAGTTAACTGAGATATCTAGATCACAAAAAAAAAAACCACACCAGGCTCCAAATGGAAAATAGCAACTAGGATGGAAAATAGCAAAACTATGAAATTAAAGAAGAGCAGCATCTAAAAACTTAATGGGAGATTCTTTTCTTACATAAAGTAATACAACTCCATTTAAACAATGACTTCATGCCAACTCATCCTGCTTTAAGGCTCTGACACTGAATGACACACACAGGCAGCCTTATCTATCCCAGATTTACTCATCTTCCAACTATAGTACTGATTAAAGTATGAGCCTTTTCCTTTGTTCTTCTCAAATTAAAATGCACCAAGAAAAATACTTACGACAAGTCGCTGAAGTCTGGAAAGACATACATGTGCCTAAAGCTATCAATGGCAATAACAGGGCAGTCTGCTGGAGTCTTCTGAATGTGGAGGAGTGGATGCCTGAATTTGTCACAGTCAGCATGGAGGAAGTTTATTGTACCTTAAAATTGTGAGTAGGCAAAAATCCATGTTAGGTTTTTTTTATTATTATAATTTTGAAACGCTGACACTTTTCGTAACTATTACAAGGGTTGAGATATGAGATGGATACAACATGCAAAACCCAAAACCAGATCTAAATAACGAACACCACCAAAATAATAGATTTTCTTAAAGTGAGTTTTTTCCATATTAGAAACTGAAGTTTAGTTTAATGCCCTCTCAAAACACATTAAATCATTTAGACAAGAAGGATTTCTGAAACAGTTACTAATAAATTGTGTATCTATTTTAATGATTTCCAAAGGAGTCAGTCCTCACTGTCAAAAATGCATAAAGCACTTCAGCCTCAAGAACTTTTAAGCTATGATTCTGTTTGGCCTTTACTTCCACTCTACTGAGTTGTCTGAAAAAAACTATACCATTAAAACCAAGAAGTAGTGAGTTACTACAAACCTTTTTCACCTATTAACTGCCGTGCAACCTCCTGTTGGAATTTCTCTAAACTCTCCAAGTCGTCTTTCATGTGGAAAAGTATGAGAAAAGGAAGGCCTTCTTCTGTCAGTTCCTGCACAGAAAACAAAGGACAAATCTAATTTCTTCCACTTCTTACGAGCACTTTGGTAAGTGATTCCAACAGTTTTCAAATTCAGTGAGATCCCTACTTTCAAAACAGATGGAAGAACAAGACTAAAGATGTTAACTGCTGACCCTTCCTCTGAGATACCCGAGTGATACAGTAACCATGTTTCCTTCCTCTTGTCATATGCAGCAGATACAGTGTCCTGGATGACAGTATTTCACTGTCAGCATTTTGGGAAGGGATACACTTGCACAAAAGAAATAACCTGATTCTGAGAAAACACAACACCTTCACAGAAACCACAATGAGGCCTCAGCAGCGTGGTGTTAAATGCTATGAAAGGCTGAGGGTGTATTCTAGACCCAGTCCTTGCCTGGTCATACAGTAAATTGGTGCTTTCTTAGCATAACGCAATGAATAACGAGATTTATCTTTAAGTAACTCTATTCCCTTCCCCAAAAAAAGAAAAATAGCAGAAGCTAATGACACAGCCAGATCAGTTATGATCAAGTGCTGCTCTTCTGCCAGGAACTGTGCCTCGACTGGTCATCTCTGTAACACCATTGTTAAACCCATGGTCTAATATATTACTCAAATTGATGAACAAGTGAAAACCTTTGTTGGACAGGCAAACTTTAGTTCCTCATATGAATGCATTCTTGCAGCCCAAGTGCCTTTTAAAGATCTCTGCCCAGGGACAAATAAATACAGGGTTTCTTTGAATAATTTATTCAGGATTTTTCTTTTATTCAAACACAAACAAAACACAAAATATGTAGTTGCTTGCTCCAAAAGTGATTTTTAGACACCTATGGACATCAGCTCAACTCACTACAGCCCGATTGGAGAAATAATCATTTTTCATCTAAGAAATGCCTACAGTTGTCTATCTTTCATCTGCACAACTGGTGTAACAAGCAAGTGCTGCTATTGCTTTGATTCTAGCCTGTATCAGCATAAAACATGTGCTTTTTGAGAAAGGTAGCAGTGGTTTCTTCTGCCACCAAATAGAAGAGTTTCTTCAGATATTTTCAATCTGCAGTGTGTTGGAAGAAACACTTTCCCTATCAGTAAGCAGGCAGTTACACAAGGTACGTGAAATGGCTCTTGTTCTCCCTTCAACAAAGTCCATCAGATAAACTGAAGCTTGTTCCTTTAAACAGCAGATTGCAAAGATCATCGTAACTTCAGTGCTCTTGAAATCTAAGCTTCCCAATCCATCCCTAAAAAAATGTCTGATCATATTTGCTCATTCTCATTTTTAGACACACAAATTCAGCTGGGTCTCAGCCTCCTCTCCTATTACAGGATGGGAAAACCACGGTTTTGTACCACTACAATTATGACTTCATTTCCTCAGTCACTTCAGCAGGTACATATGCAGAGGGAAAACTCCTGAACAGAGCTTGGTATTCTGGCTCTAAGATCCCCTCTTGCTTGCAAGCAGCTAAAATGACAACCTCAACAAGTTACATTCACAAGATCAATTCATCTCCAAACAGGTTGTAACGATAGCTGGTGTGAACCTGCTAATTCTGGCTCTTCTATAAAGCACCTTCCTTTGTTTGCTTTTCTGTTCCATCTTTCACAGCATGCCTCACTGACCAGGCATGACAAGTGGAAGCTCCCTCAAAAGCTACTGTGTTGTTTGGCACTAAGAAAACCAAAAGACCTTCCATTAGATCTGAGCTTCCCATGTTACTTCTGTATGGCTTTGAGAAACTTCTTACCCTTTCAAAACCTTACAGTTCAGCACCACCACTAGACCACATGGGTTCACTGTATTCATTTAACACAGAACTGGTTAGAGGTATTACAGGTTAAACAGTGATTTCTTCTCAATGATATTACTGATCCCAACAGCCTTTGCCTGTCAAGCACAGGAACTGTCTCGAATGGACAGTCTCCTCAAGCAGAAGACCTTGCTCCAAGAGCTCAATTACTATGTGTTGTCTAAAGTCACAATGATGAACTACATTCAGATTGGGCATCTTCCTGGTTAGTCTGCATATGACACATATCAAATAATGAAAACATTAAGAAAGAAAATGAGGGAAAAACCTACCAGCAGTCTACAGAGGCCAATTTTGATTCAATTTTAAAATTGAATTTAAAGTCTGTGGAATACATTTTTGTCTATGTTATTTATATGGTACTCTAGTACCATAAACACAACCTAACAGTCACAGCACTTCAAATTTTACCCTGTAATATTGTGCACTATACACAGTAAGAGCCTATTTAAAAAACTGTACAATCTCAGCATGCAGAAATATCTCAATTTCGGCATGTTTAAATTTGTTTGGGTACCAGCAACACTGAAATTTTAAAACAAATGTTGCTAGGCGAATTGTCACATTGCAATTGTAACAATCTGCCTAAGCAAACAGGAATCAAGGGCTAAGGGAACAACCAGAGAAACCACAATACAATGTGGTACAAGCTGACACTAATGAACCTTGGCTTCTAAGCCTCAGAATCCTGTTTCAATGTGGGAAAAGCACACTGAAAATCTACCACACACTTCTAAAGATGTGAACATGTGGCATCTTTTACATATTGAGTTGCAATGAAGAATTAAGATTTGTTAACTATCAGAACTATCCAATAAAAGTTAGCAGGATTGACTACAAGACAGTCAACAAAAATGGCTTAAGTAAAACTGCCCCGTCCCTCCCTCTGCCATGAAACCTGAATTGCACGTGCCCAGAACAGCAGTGTTGGATGCACTGCAGATTCAGTACAAAAAGAATTAAGTGTTCAAACTGAGAATGAATCACATCACTGATTGTCTGGTTTCTCATCCAGTGTGGACAACATACTGTAATTTGGCAGACTTTCTAGCAGATTCTGTGCCTATGTACAAATACTCCTTTTGAGATACTATAAACTTGATAATTTTATAAAGACTTTTTTCCTATTGTTTATTTAAAAAAAGGGAGTTGGAAACAGACGGAAGAAGGCTAATTACAAAAGAAAACAAAAAAATGGAAAGAAAATAATTACGAGATGCTTAAAAGCAAACCCCCATATTCCACCTGACAAATTACAGCCAAAAGAAGAAAAGCAAGGGCAACACTACATGCAACAAAAAGGATTAAGAAGGTATTAGTGCTTAAATGTAGGTTGGGAAGGGAAAAAAAAAAAAAAATCAGTTTTTATTACCATTTCCAGAAGATTGCCAGTTCCATGGTCAGCCACCATTTAATGTGCTTATTTATTAGATAATGCTTTGGAAGTGGTTAATACAGTAGTATTTTTCTACCACCAACGTTAACATTAATGGGAGGGGGCTGGGGGTGTTTAGCCTGGAGAAAAGGAGGCTCGACGGGACCTTATCACTCTCTACAATCACCTGAGAGAGGGCTGTAGCCAGGAGGGGGTTGGCCTCTTGTTCCAGGTAACAAGTGGCAGGACAAGAGGAAAAGGCCTCCAGTTCCACACCATGGGAGGTTTACATTGGATATTGGGAAAAAATTCTTCACTGAAAGGTTTGTCAAGCACTGGAAGAGGCTGCCCAGGGATGTGGTGGAGTCACCATCCCTGAAAGTGTTCAACAGACGTCTGGATGTGGCCCCTGGGGATATGGTTTAGTCATGTTGGGTTAACTGTTGGACTCAATGGTCTTAGAGACCTTTTCCAACCTTAATGGTTCTATAATTATAGCCTCTTACTTTGGTAGTGCATGAAACTACTACAGATATGCCTCTGGTGAATTTCAAGTGTAACCAAAAAGCTCCAAAAGAAAAGACATTATCTGACAGCTATTTTCTGCCTAAAACACAAAACACACCAAGTTCTTTGATGTGGGTTAGGGACCTTGGAAGAGGTATTTTGGATTTGAGACAGAAATCTCAAAAGTAGAATAGTAGAAAAAATTCTTACCTCTCCATTTTCAAATGTAATTTCTCGAACTAGTGGTACACATTTATCTTGTGTCCATGCATAAATCAAATCAAAATTGGTCAGTGAGCCTAAATACACCATATCCGGAGCATTTTCCTGTTGAAAAGAAAAATACACTAGGATGAGAAACAGTAAAAATCACACTGCTACCTACAAAGATCACCTACTCAACATAAAATAACAATATTCATATAAATATTGAAAACAAATCTCATACCAATATTCAACCCTTGTGCATGCAAGATTTCTGTTAACTATGTGATAAAAGTACAAATGGAAAATAAATATTACATATGATAATCTATGCAGTCAACTCCACTTTTTAAGACAACTTATGAAAAATGAGAGACACTTTTGTTTCCAAATTGGGGATGCTTCAAGTAAAGGCTATTTGGATTTCTGCTAGATTGAGAAACAGTGTCTCCAGACCTAAAAACCACATTCAGCTATAAACTCAATGCAGATAGTAAGCTGCCTCATGCTGATAGTTAGAAAGACTCATCAAAAACCCCTCCTAACGTCCTACAGGACTTAAAACTGGTATTTTACATTTGCTTTGCCAAAGAGATATGAATAAATAATAATTTTCCTTTATTTGCTAGTAGTTTTAGCTTGTATTTCAGTGCTGGCATCCTTTAATTTAATTACAATTTTGGTTAGCATGAAGTGAAGCATGACTTCGCAAGCTGTGGCCATGATTAAGCACACCTTAATTCAGAAAGGCCATATAAATTAGATAACCTAATAAATTCTGTTGTTGCAAAAAAAAAAAAAAAAAGGCTTGAAACTCCCTTCCCCCTCAGGTCTTTTTTTCATCTCTTTTCTCTTTTGTAAGCAGCTCTTTTCATACAGTAAATTTGAGAAAGGAGCAGATTTTTAGAGAATATATCTCTAAAAAGCAATTCTTGCAGATTTTCTTCTGTACTGAATTTTTCCTCCAGTGAAACTATGTTTGTGAGAGTTTGTTAACACACAGTTAATTTTATTAATTCTTCTTTTTTTTTTAAACTAAGAGAAGAGCTCTTAACCCTTGTGCCCTAAGGCACACAAGACAGGCAAGTGGCAGTCAGAAAAATATGTAGTAATTTTCACTTGCTTTGAAATATATGAAGTGTACCAGCTTCACAGATTTTTAAGAGTTTTACAGGACACGCAGTATCTATACATATGATGTGTTGACTGTGTTTCTCAGAAAAAAAATTAATTCTGGACATGGACATTTCAAATGACAGGTTTAGGTTCTGTGCATTAACTGGCAACATCTGAGTGAGACCTTTTTCACTGACTCAGAAACACTGGTTTCTATGATCCTATTTCCCACACTATTTAGTGATGAAATAAAACTAATATTTGAGATGCAGTAACATACAGAATGATCTGAATATAGTCTCCATTTGTTTGTATTCACATATAATGATAATAATCAGAATAAAATACATAGTTACACTTACCCCTGGTGGCTTGTAGATTACATTGTCTCCGCTAAATCTCTCTGCTTTTGAAATAGCCCTACAACAAACCAACCAGTAAGCATGTCTTGGTACAGACAAATCAAATAACTGAGACACCAAAATTCATATTTTAATTTGCTATCCTTTCTTTACTTCTTTTTTTTCTTTCCCCCTTCACAGTTTTGGAATTAAAATCCTTAATTTTTAAAGTAAACAGTAAAGTGACTCCACAGGAACTTGGCCTGGCTGGATAAGAGGGCATTAAGGGAGTCAGCAAGATACATCCCTAAGATCAGAAGTGTGGAATAAAGGCATCAACGTGCCAAGTGATGAATGCCAGTACAACGTTGCATAAGAGATCATCAGAGAACTAAAGAAACATTCTTAAGGAAGCAAAAGAGAGAAAGGTGGATTCTTGTTGGCGTTTTCTGTTCCTGTTCCACCGTTTACACTAAGACTTTACGTCCTATCTACCCTGACAAAGAAGAGCCTTGAGGTGTTCCATAGGGACAAGCAATGAGAAAATGGATGTCAAGTAAGCCCACACTGTCCATTTTACCCTCAAAAGAGATCTAGAGAGCAGAAGACACAGCATGCAGTTTCTGGGCACTGATGACATAGGAGGTGTGTACCTTGAAGACTTACAGTTCCTCCTTGGTATTCAGCTTACTATGTCACCTTAGTAGTTCCTCTCTTGCCTCTGGAATATTTTGTGGTTCCTTAATCCCAGTCACTGCAGAGCACCCTGAAAGCTCCCAGTTTGTACCCCAAAATTATCATCTCTTATTCAAGCAAGCTGGAACAGCTGTGCATCCAATGGAGGAGACAGAAAAAAATAAGGAAAAAAAGCTCCCAACAAAAATAAACCCTTTTACCACCTTCAGACATGGAAAGAGGCCTCCTCTCCTTCTCTCCCATGCCTTGCTATTCCAAAGAAACTCAGGCCAGCAAGACTGAATGAACTACATATGCCACAAAAGAGTAAAGATATCTATTTCTCTTCTCTTTAGCACAGGATAAAAAGAAAGGATGTCAGCCTTTGAGAAACATTAGGTAAGTGTTCCCTCTTCTCCAGTTACAAACTCTCTCCTGTGAACTCAATATAAACATTGGTGAAGACTGATTAGGAGATGTAAGGGGGAGGAAACAAAGATAAGCCAAAATATCTCAATTTACCTCACTGCAAGATGAGCTAAATCTTCCAGGGGTCTGAACAAAGTAGAATGCCAAGAAAAAGACAGACATCATAAGGCTTCACTCACAGTACCTCTGTTTTATGGATTTCATTTGATCCAATTATCCTTTTCTTATCACAGACAAAGGACGCCTTGCACAGTATGTTACACCACCAGTATTTGCATCAGTTTAGAGACATGTATTTTAAAATCCATCTTTGTATTCCAGACAGGACTTCCCCCATAATGTGAAATCAGGCTTCCTAGTGACCATCACCACTGAGGTAAACCACTCACATCCCAAATAAGCCTTCATGGAATAAGAAAGTGAAGACACAGGAGCCACCTGCCCAATCACTGCTTGCTAAGCTGATGATAATCTATAATGAAATATATGCTCTAGGGTAACCCTCTGGTAGAACCCAAAACGTCCTCTTCCACTTCAGTAGCTGCAGCTACGACTCATTTTTTTTCTTCAGTTAACTCAAAGTGGGGACATGATGTGAAAATCCCAAACGCCTGAAGATACACCTTTTCAAAACAACTACTAAAATGGAAACACTTCAGTTTGCATTTTGTCTCTTTCTGACTCACTAATGTAGAAGGTGAACTTCTTGAAAGCACACAAACCCCACACCCTCCCCCTGCCGCATTTACTTGCGAATGTAAAGTTAAAACAGTCCCTAGATTTATCACTTTCTTCCATGAATTACAGTTCATCATAACCTTTTAAGATAAAAGTACTTTTTGTCTGCTTTCTTTTTCCTGTCGGATATTCTCTTCCATGTTTACAAACATTTCAGATTCATTCCTCTCTAGTTCTACTTCTAAAATCTACCTCTAATAATCTCTTCATCAGATTCTTCACTTATTTCCTTCTGCTTACAAGTCTCCTTTCATTAATCTTTTTCTATGGTCACTTCAGATCTTAACAGAAATGAAAGGACCAGTTGATTTAAGAATAGGTTTAAGCATCAAGATGATCTGCAACTAAGTACCATTAATAGAGTTTTAAAATAAGCTATTACACCTACCTAAAGCCAGAGTCATTTTGGCGTAACAGGGGACAGTTCTGCCTTGACAGAAGTTAGTAAAGTAACTATTTTTCTCCTGTCAAATTGATTGTTTTATTTTAGCTTAGTAGAAATTTGAACGTGACCACTCATGTTACCATGTATCTCCCCAAATCATGTAGCTGTTGAACTCTGTCCATAGCAAAGTCAAAAATTCCTTCTAGGGGCTGTTAGGATGCTCAATCAGAAGAGTTTGACTGATCAATGCCAGCTCCCCACAGAGCATTTTGCTATATATAATCTGAACAAAAACCACTGATCTGCAGCCAGTATCTCCCTTGAAAATCTTTTCACATACAATTTTTTAGGAAGCTGAAGAGCTGCAGCTACTCAGAGATGAAAACCTTTAGCTCCCGAGTTTGCTGTTGGGAAGGCTGCACTTTAAAACACTAACAGCTCCAGGCTAGAAAGGCAATGGGAGTCTGGAGACAAGAATGATAAACCTGCTGTGCAATCCGTATTTACACGGGCAGATTACAAATAATTAAACTGATCCATTCCATTATGTCTGCTTATTGCTTATATTTGAACAAAAAATAAAAATAAAATAAATCCCCCATAGTAACCACTTCAAGAACAGTGCCCAACAACCAAGTGCTAACACTGAGTGGTGGGAAACTATTTCTTATTATATGCAATTGACAAAAGAGCAAACCAAAGATGAACGAGCTCAAACAGGAGAGTGAATGTTGAAAGCAGTGCTATCTTACTAATAGTTTTTTAAAGTTATTTCTGAAAAGACTGAAAAGTCATGTGTGGGGACAAAAAATAACTTCAAATTCTAACAGCAACTCAAACTGACTGTCCTGAGAACAAACATGGATGCACTCATCAAGAAACACTTGAGATAATGGATACTCTGGGGATAAGACTGAGAGACCTACAGACCACAGATTTCCAAGTCATGGCCTAGGCTGCTTACACAGCCATAGCATTACCTAACTGGGAACTGAAGGAAAGGAAAGCCACGTGCACTCCTGCACTTTGCACATACTCTCCCCCATCCCCAAACTAATTTTTGGAGACATATTGGATGAGGCATCAGTGACTGACAACAGATTTTGTTCAAACAGATGAAACATTTTCTACCTTGATACATCCTCTCAGTTTTTCTGCTATGCTTCACTACATCCAATTAAAAAACCTCTTGAAGTAGACTTTATACGGTATAAAATCCAGCATAACCCCTGCAAATTCCTAATCCTGCCAGCTGTGGGTAGACTGGAAGCCACTGCATTCACATTAATGCCCAGTCACTTCTAATTGGGCAGTGCTGGCACATTAAACACTGCAAAAAGAATCTATATTTTCATTTTATTATGCTACTTAAAAAGGGAATCACTCACTCCCAATCTGTTCTTCTTCCTCCATTGAATATCTTTTAATATCACTGTAAATCTGTACAACAAGGAAAAATTTGAATTGATGTAGGTTTTTCTTCTAGATTCATACTCTGTAGCTCACCAATGCAGTTGTTTATTTAAACTATTGCACTGTGCAGTGACACAGAACTTGCATGAAAAACGCCCAGGCACAGAAATTAGGTATTTTGGAACAAGGTCCACTCCCCAAACATCAAGAGGTAATGAGTAAGCAACTACATTCCTTTCAGAAAAAAAAACAAACCAAAAAAACTAAGAAAGAAAAAAACCCCTACAAAAATGAAGAAAAACCCTCTTTCAATAATGGCACTATTTTGAAGGAAAAAAAAAATCTAAAAGGTTGCAAAAAAAGAGTTACTCCATCTACAAAGCTAATGAATTTTTTTCAAAACATTTTCAAACTCTTCCCCACTTGTTCTCCTCTCCCTCTAATAACACAGGTTAGACAAATGTCTAGCATCCTCTCCCCATACCCCTCCCAACCCCAACCTCCCCAGTTACATTCAAACTATACTGACAAAGAGTGGCAGAAAAAAGAAAAAGGAAGCAAAAAATAAAAGTTGAATTTCACAGCAAACATTAAGACTAGGAAGAGTTTTGTCCTTCTGTCCCCTCAGTGTATTTATGTATTAAGGTCTAGTCTCTTCAGTTATGCCAGACTGAAAGTATTAAAGAAGTCCATTCAATTACATTATATACAACTCATTAACAGAATTGCAATAATGAAGTCATACAATCAACAAATTTTAAAACTTACCCAAAGGCAGACAGGAACACACAATCATCATGCAAAATATTTGCTACTCTTTCAAAGGTTCTGTAATTATCCGAGTCCTTTTGCTCAAAGTACCCAATAATATTTCTTCTGCTGCGCTGTAAAAACAAAGGTTGAATGATAACTTGCATCAAATTATAAAAAACTATCATTACTCCCTAGATATTAAATACAGAAATGCTACTCACTCAACAGCCAATAAATGCAGAAATTATTTCTTTTTTGCCTTTTCAATATTCAGAAGCATCTTTGTGAGTATTTTTTCAGTGAGGAATATTAGAAGTATCTTGTCAAATAGAACATATGATTCTTTTCAAATTATGAAAAGCAAAATAAATAATTTGGTAGTGGAGAGAATGCAGCTCAAAGTGACTATATTGAAATAATTTGTAATACTGCAAATGATCCATTTTTCTCCTCAGTCTAAAAAAAAAAACCTACCAACAAAGTACTGAACATTTCTGAATGGAAAAAAAGAAGTAAATATGTACTTCAAATACATTATGTTCCACACTTCAATATTGAAAAAAAGAAATAAAGAGAAAGAATAAAATTGAAATACTTACATCAAGAGAACTAATTTCTTCCAAATCCTGGACCTCCCGAATAGGGTTACTCTTTTGCTGCCTGATGTAATCTGCTATTGCTGTCACAGATCTCTGGCCCCTGTATTCCCTCTTCATCATCATGCCATTCCGGAAGAGTTTCAGAGTTGGGTATTTGCTTATCCTGTATCTCTGAGCTATATCCGCTAAAAAGAAATTAAGAGAATGAAACCAAAGCCCTACAAAAACAGAAATACACTGAACTTGGTGTCTTATACGTGTATATGTCTGCATGTATGTGGAATCTCTGAACCAGTAGTTCTACTTCTTTAAACAACTAGATAAAGCTAAAAAAATCCCAACCAAACACCAAAAACCCCTCAAACCTGTATTTCTCCTGTGTACTGATTGTCCTAAAGAAAAAATTACCAAAATCTGGGATAAGTAAAGACTGAACGTGGTCATGCATACTCATTTAGTATGCTTCCTACAAACAGCTAGTAAGGCCAATTTAAGAGCTTAACAAGAACATGAGAATCTTCAAAGCTTGCCAAATCTCAGTTATTTAACCCACTTGAGAAAATTTTAATAATATAAATCACCCCTTATTTTTGTTTAAACTCGCTATGATCTTCATCTCAATTGCAATGCTTGAAACAAACTGTCACGTCTAAAATTTTAGAGAAGTAAACCTGTACAAAGTATTTCTTGAAGCCTAAGAAGGCCAGAATACTGTTGTTACAGTTCTGAGCCGTTCAAGTTTTGAACAAACACAAAATTTCATCTTTCTAATTTAAGGCCAGTACCTCTCTGGTAAACCAGTATCAGCATTCCCTTCAAGACAGGTCTTCATTACCATCTCTACATGCAGTCCTGTTTTCATCTAGACTTGGACCATGCTGAGCTTCACACAACAAACTAACCCGTATTTGCATTCATCTAGATTAAGAGCTATTTTCACCTTTATGTAACAGGTCAGTTATTTATCTATTCACAAGACTTACAAATGTAAAAGAAAACAAAACACAAAAGGGCTTTACAGGAACATTAGAAGAGCAGCAAAGAAGAAAGCCAAGCAGAAGCACTAAAGCCCAGTTTCCCACACGTGTGTGTCCTGTGCCCCTTATCTTCAACCACTACTAAGGCAATAATGCGATTCTTGACTACACCCCATCAGAGTTCTTCAAGTGCCCCTCTGTCCCTCTTCCACTTTGCTGAAACACTGGGACACAGCAAATTGCAACAGGTATTGCAGCTAGTTCCCAGCTATGCTGACAGGGAAACTTATACATAATAACCAGCAAGTAGTTCATGGGCACACTTGGAGGATCCAGCAGCTTTGAGTTTTTACAGCCTCCTTTGCTATGGTGCAGAAATTGGGTTTGTGCATCTCCAATATCCAGCAACAGCTTTAACCAAAGTTTCTAAGTACTTAATAGCTTCAAATGCTCTTCCTCCCTTCAGATGTGGCTGAAGTTCAGCAAAGAACTTTGAGATATTACGAGTAGGAACTGAAGAAACAAGATAACCAGATATACTTTGGGTTCTTAGGAAAGCAAGATTAAAAACAAACAGTAGAGTCAAAGCATGTAATGCTAGGTAGATTTCCACAAGTACTTTCCTTTGGCTTTTGCTTTTCTTAACTTTGCCCCTCTGTTCACTTCTCTCCTGGTAATAAATCTAGAAACAAATAAAATGTCACAGATCCTGTGAAAACTGTGTAACCTCTCTTACAGTGGGATGCAGCTTGCCTAAGCCTCTGTACCTAAATCCAGCGAAATCCCCAAATATGAGCAGTCTGCCCACTTTTCCTGAGATACTTAACCATTTGAGGTGACTCATTCTAGTCAACCACACACATCACACTTCCCCATCTTTTCTCTCTTAAGGAAAGAGAGAGATGGTGAACTTCAGCAGAGTGATTTATCCTTTAGAGACAGAGAAGTTTCATTCAGACAACAGAGAGGAAGAATTTGCAAGTGTGGGCTGTATGCATGTCCTTACTTTTCACAGACTCCTGAGAAGTCACAAGGTACACTTCAGGTGACCTGGATTAGCCCATAGCGGGAAGGCAACCAAACGCGAGTCCATCAGCATATGTGGCACAGTACTGAACGACGTGAAAGCTAATCCTTTCTGACAAAAATATCCCTTCTTCTCAGTTATGTATTTACCACAAAGCAGATTTGCTTTCTAACTTACTCTTTTTTAAAGAGAATGGAGACAGAAGTCTGAATTCCATGCTGCCTGGAGAATTCTCAGTGAAACCATCAGTAATTTCAAATGCTGCTAGAACAGTACTAATCCTACTTGTAGCTTAAGTTACTGAAAACAAACTTTGTACCAGTTGCACAGCTTAGACAAATCTGAGAACTGAAAATAAAATATGCATAGCAAAGGAATAAGAACCCGGTCTACTCCAAAAAAAAGGGCTCTCTAAAATCCCCCAAACCAGTACACTTCAAAGTTTCACCAGTTTAGCCCAGTTCCTTAAATGCTTTGCATTACCATAAAATAACGCAGAATTCAGCCTATCAATTTTGAATAGAGAAAGGCCTTGACTTGTTTCCTAAATATCCCAGAAGTGCATTTCTTAATGCACTAATTACAGTTAAAATTAAGATTAAACATTTCAGGCAATCAGTGAAGAGCACTTTTATTTCAAATTAATACAAATTTCTCAAGGGAGGATGCCAATATATTCAACGTTAATGAGAATTAGATTAATAATGTTTTCTTCCCTTAAACTCCACCACTTTTTAGTTAAAAGTACCTAAGAGTTGCCTGCAAGAAGGTGCGAAGTATAGCAGGGGAGGAATCACTTTATATTTGCTTGGTAGAAGACAAACAACATCTGCAAACCAGGCATTTGCTGCCCTTCTGTCCTGCTGATAGAAGGACCTTTGGTCTGACAGTGCATGAGTCAACCAAAACTTGACCAGGGTCTGATAAGGAACAAGGAGCACAAAGTTTTAAGGTTTCACAGAAACACATTGACATTAAGGACTCTTATTGTTACAGAACTGCACAGCAAGAGTACATCAAAAACGACACTTTTTTGTCACGCAACCTGGACTTTTCTTTCAGGTTATTTCCTCAGTTATAGGAGGATGCAAGGGGGACATTCAGGGGGTCATGAAGGTTCTCTAAGATGAAGATTGCAGTCCCTATGGATGTGGATCTTCATCAAAGGCTGAAGTTGTGTAAAAAAATTAGTGGTAATAAATGCCCACTGTCAAAACTGAATTCAAATATTATTGCATAAGTCAGAACTTGCATGATCTTTACAAATTGCATTGAGACTCCATGAATGCTGGTATTTGAACTAACACAGAAAAATGACACTCCTACACAAGTAAGTATTTGAAAACCATCTTTTCACAAAATATAAAATGCAAGTACATGAAAAATTGTTTGAATTAATTCAAAAGTCAAATAGAGTAAACCTTAAATGCTTCATTAAGCCCTGGCATTTGATACAGGTAGAGTTAGCATAAGCAGAGCAACTACAAAATTATATTCCTTTTAAAATTGGAAATACACAATGCAAATACATGGAATATTGTTTGAACTCATTCATAGATTGCATTAGTTATAGTAAATCTGAAATTAAATTTTAAAATATTTCCAGACATTCGCACTGCCCATTTTCTGATGAAAAGAAGTATTTGAAACAGATAAGGGCAACCTACCTAAAAAAACCAAAAAGTCTCCCAGCTACAACTTTATGACTTTTAATTTTCTTCAGGTATGAAGGCACCTAAAAGGAATAAACCTTGTGTTTGTATTTTGCCGAATTAATCATTAAATCACAAATCTAGTGTCTGTGCTACCAAAATGGTTTCATGTTAGTTATGATAGGAAGCTACTGATATATTTGATCTTCTTTTCTTCTACAAATCAGAAATTTTGAGAAATGACTGTTGGATTCATATGATTCTCTCCTCCCCATTTTGCACGTTTACCTGTTGACATGCAACCATCTCCAAACTGCCCAGGCTTTTTTCTACTATTCATTCTGTCAACTCCAACAGGAATGTCTTACAGTTGCTCATGTCTCTTCACAGATGCATTGTACTGATACTTCTCCTGAGCAAAGCTCATTCTTATAACAGGGAAGAGTCATCAGCTCTTGTTCTGTAAGAAACTTTAATGTGAAACCTGACATTTACATGTCTCTTTTCTAAGACAGTCTTCCACATCACCTTCTGAGCAAGAAAGCCTAAGAAAGCCTAAGAAAGAAGGCTTTGTGAGATATCATTTGTGATCCATATCTTTATCATACCTGTTGTACTGTCAGCCATTTCTCCATTGTCAGGGCAATGTGTTCATCTATTCAAAGGAATGCCAAAGCCCATTTTCTGGGCTGTGTCAGGCTTTTCTCATGGTGTGTACACACATTACCCCATGCTACAGCTTCAAGCAAGCACACAGCCAGTGACTTGTTTCCCAGAATGCTTCAGACTCCATCGTTCTAGGTTAACACCACAACACTGTCCAAAGTTCAGCTAGTATATCAGATCACATCACCAGGAATCTCAATTCCATTGCCACCAATTTAAAATTAAATGTACAATGAAGAATGTGTTGAACAATTGCACCAAGACACACCATACTGAAAAAGGCTCCTACTCACAATGTAGCTAAGAAGGTCCTTCCCACTGAAGGACCAGCAATATTTACAAGGGTCACTATTAACTCAGTACACTGTTTTAATCTTTCAGGGCCATAATTCATACTATGACCAAACAAATATTTAGATTTTAGGTGTACAGGACTGGCTCTCAAAAAACATGTCCGCTAGGATTTGAATACTGGTAATTATCCTAAATGCCTACCTCATAATATAATGTACCACCTGAAGAACTCACATACTGAACAAAGGTCTAGAGTAGCCTGAAAAGTTCTCTGGAAGAAAATAAAGGTTTCAAAACTGAAACCTGGTAAAAATAATTTCTGAAAATACTCAATGTCCCTTTTCCTAGGTGAGAGTGGAGTGGTGTCTTCATGTTGTCTGAGGAAGAGCTTGCACAAACCCAAGCTCCTGCATTTCCTAACTTTGGGTTTACATGATGGTTATAGGAGTTGCACAGTTACATATACAGAGAGCTTAAATTTACAGGATCTAACACTAATATTTTTTTTGTGTGTCAAACCATCTAAAGTCTTCCTCACCCTTCTGCAATACCTTTCATCTCATAAGTAACAAATTCCTTCAGCTGTATATTTCAAACTGGGACTATCAAATGAGTATTCTGCTTGCTCGCTTGAGATCAATCAACTTCTTTTGAAGTCCCTCAGGCTACCCACCAGGGCACACTACAGATGACAAATAAAAGTACCTATCAAAGACAAGTTTCAACTTTCATAATACACCATTAATTCTCCCCAGTTAAACTACTCCTCTTGTGACACTTGCACAGAAATCATAAGTTGTGGGAATACTCATGGAAGCTGAATTAGAAAGGAACTTGGGAAACCATCTAAACTATAACTTGTATGATGGACCAAAATAGGTAGAAGAAAAACAATCAATGTTGTTCATCAAACTCAGGTAACAGCAAATTTAAATCACCTTCTGCTGCAAAGGAGCGTTCACAACAGCCATGCCTGCTCTTAGCAGGGCCTCATCAGTAGGCATCCCATAACCTTTTCCGACAGACTAACAAAATGGCTCTCCCGAGGAGTGCCATCAACAACCTCTCCAAATCACTTACACTTTTTATTTTATCCAAAGATAACTCTTTCAGACTGATTTTTTTCCCCAAGCAAAGTGACAAGAATGCAATGAAATAGTCATGCTTGTTTAGAGTTCCATTTATAGTTCCTTTATGAACTTCCAAATTTGTTTGTTATCATTGAGTTCTTTTGCTTACCAAAGGCACAGTGGCAGTACAATCTAATCTCTGAAGACTAGCATTAGCACACATAGCAGGAACAGCCAGACCCAGAGGGAGCAGCAGCTCACAAGAGTGAGGGAAAACACCACTCCTGGACACATTTTGAGTGGAAGAACAACAGTTCCCTAAACAGTCTGTCCAGCAAAGCACCTCCTTACATCCCATCAGTGAGAAGCTGTTTTGTATTTGGAGACACAAAGATTTCTTCAAACTAGCTATTATTTTTTATTGAACTGAGAAACCAAAGAAAACCATGGTGCAGTAGAATCAAACCCCCAATATATATACTTTGATTTACAAGAATTCTGTACCACAGCTCCCAATGTTGGATCCAGAGAAACTGTCCAAAATAGAAACTCTCCTCCAGAAACATGAATTCTAGATTGCAATATTCACTCACAGAGAACAGAGACATAGGAAATCCATTGTACCAGGTTTCCAACATGGCTGCTTAACACAAATGATAAAAAAGCTGCCATAAGCAAGCAAACCACCCCCCCCGGCAAAATAACAAACAAACAAAAACCCAAACCACCAAACAAAATCTTCCTAATAGTGTCTATGCAGCAAGATCTTCTGTAACTTTATATGGAAGATCACTTTTACTAGGTATTATACTTAGAAGAGAGGTGCTTCATTTTTAAGATACGTGAATTACTAAACTAAACATACCAAAACCATCAAAGATTTTAACAACACACAATGTAGTAGAACTCGGACATTTCTAAGTTATAAAAGGATGTGGTTTCAGAAACAGAAAGAATACCTGCTTCAACTACCTGCTTCATCAGATTTACCTTTAGTGTATGTTCCACACCAGTTTAAACCCAGCCTAACAACTTAACTTACACATTTCAGTTATAATTCTCTTCCACATTATAAACTGGTATAAAACATAACACATATAGAGGCTTAATATAGTATTAATATCTCCATTTGTATTTAATCACATATGGAACTATCAATTTCCAGAAAAACATCTTTATATTGGCTATTAGAGCAGACAGAATGATGGTTTTGTCATTAGGCATCAAACATTTGGCAGTGCATCAATAATTCTCTTTAATTTGCTTTACCTTCGGAAGCTGGTGGGAGCTGTTGAGCCCTGCAGTGTGCTTCAATAACAGTGCATTAAATGGAAAGTATCTATGCCTGAGTGACCATTTTGAAAGCTGTTTTTGAATGGCCTGAAATCAGCTATTTGGATTCCCTACAGAGTCTTGGCCTCAAAAAGAAACAGATGATTTGTAATGCAAATAATCCACCATCTCTAGAACATTATTCTAATAGTGAATTACTAGAGGTATGAAACCTGCAGGCATAACAAAACACCAAAATATTGACGTAAACCTTCTAGAGTGACTAACATACATAAACACATATAAAAATATAAAGGTTGAGGAAATCACTAACAATCTTGACACTAGCATTCAGCAAAATACTACAGCAGGACCAACCTTGATAATATAGTAATATATGCTCTCTTACTAAAAGGCAGCTATTGCACACATAAAATTCAAGTTAAAATACTTGAAACTTTAGGACATACCAAATAACTGTGTGCCATGAAATGTACCATTGTTTACAAACCAGCAAATAAATACTAGAAACTACCAATGACATATACAGCTTTGTTATTTTAATTCAAGAAAGCAATGATAATTGCCTGTCATTAAAGGATTTTACTTTTAATTCTCACATTTTACATCTTCTGCAGCAGCAGTCACGCTCATCTACTTACATTAAGGACAGAAATTGTAAATACAGAGAACTAATGGTATTCCAGAAATAAAAAGAAAGACCAAAACTCCTGGCTGCCTCCTACTATTAGCCCACTACACCTACTCCCAAGAGAAGGAAGACAATCTCTTCTGTAGCATCTCCTTCTCCATGTAGGCCTTAGCTCTCTTTAACAAGCTTCAATTACCTTACTTCAAAGAGCATATGAGAAGCTTAAGCAACAAACTTCTAAAGTATTTCAAGTACTTGGTGGGGGGTGGAAAAAATGTTTAGTTAACTACATAACTGCTAAGACAAGAACATCTCATGGCTAAACACTGGACATCCAGCAGCCCAGACTCTCTTGAGTTATTCAAGCAACTAAAACTACAGAAAATAAAATAAGGATTTCAGCAGTTAATTCAAACCTTAACAATAAAACTCAACAACACAGGCTGATTTTATTATGGTCTTTAGTGAGAACTTTCTATAAAGTTTCATTGTCATTATCTTGACATGAAAAGATGAGTCAATTTCCAATGATGATTGTTCTTACAAATTAACAGTTTTTTAGAAGCCCAAATATTATAATCAGTACTGATTAAACTGAATTTCTGCTGTTAATACTCTTTGGGAATCACAAGCCACTGCAAACAAATTATTTCTACAAATGCTGTTCTCCAAGAAACATGAAACAATACGGTTGATCCTATACTATAATAAAAATCCTGGTGCTACCCATTTGCCTTTCAACATGCAGCAGATGTTCATCACATTTTACTTACTATGGGATTTTAAAGGAACTTTAGGGATTAGTACCAGCATAAAATAAGTTTTGGCATATCATTTTCATGTATTTCTGGGCATGGGGAAAGCCCAAATAGGCAACTGTTTGCTGGCCTGTGTACAAACATCAAAACAAAGCTCTAATCCCTGCCTGGCTGTGTGAAAGGAAATTTACTGCCTCCACCATGGCTCCAAGGTGGAACGAAGACTGAGTAGAACACATTCTTCATGCTGACAATGGTAGGTTACCCCTTCCTCTTCTTGGTTGTGAAGACCTGCATCATCTGTTGCCTTAGTGTTTCTCTGACACCTCAATGAGCCAATTCAGTTTATAATCCCAGCCCTTTCATACTCATTAAATGAGATAAACTAAACTGATTTAAAACACCCTCCCATGTTTATGGATGCAATGAGAAAGCAACATTGTAGATTGCCCTGACAGATTTGGAAGAAGTTCACTGATGCAATAAAAGCAACCCACGGCTAAATGATGGTGCATATACTGCTACACTTTACATTGCTATCTAGTATATTTTTCAATACAATTAGTCACTTAGCAGGATAGCACAGAAAAAATGAAATTAGGATTTACTTACAATGCTGATCACAGTCTACTCTAGCAAACACCACTTGATTCTTATCTGGATATTCTTCTTTAATTACATTAGAAGCTTCCTCAAAAATAGGATGCAGCATTTGGCTAAAGCGGCACCTGTAAACAGAACACAAGATCATAACTTCAAAATATCAATTTGAAATATTTTAATTGATGACTACAGGAATATTTCAATCTTTGAAGGAAAAAGAAAAAAAAAGAAAGAAAAGCTATTGGAAAAATCACATCTACTTGTAATCATCGCAGTAACTGACTGGATAAAAATAGGTACAAAGGTAACTTGAATAATTCAGGTGCAGAAAAGAACTAATTCTAAAAGAATACATAGTCCAAGATACGCTCCCCTGCTTTCTCTCCCTAGGAAACACCATTAATCAATTATAAGCCTTTAGGGAATATATTCTATTCAGAAAATATGTTGTTCATTTTTTTCTACCTGAATTAACTCTGATAAAGTAATTTTTAAAATGTAGTAAAAGAAGTTCCTTAGATTGTTAAGATTCAAATATTCACCAACACCTTCAAGAAATATGACAGGTTGTTTTCCACGGGTCAACAATACAAGTTGTAAGTATTACATATTATATTATTGCTCAAGTTTGGTAGAATTTGAGCAGACTGCTTTTACAGCATTAACAACAAAGAGAACCCTATGGGTCCCTTCTTCCAGTAATGCCAGATTTTGAACCAAATTGTCTCTTTTTTACGATGGAAAAGGGTGTAGGTTTGTAAAGGTGCTTCAGTGGCTTTAGGGAGTTTAGGGTAACACTAGTGCACAAGCCCATTATTAATAAGTCAGGAAAAATATTTTATATTCTGTCCTAAACTTATGGCAGAATTTTAAGATGGAGATGCATAATGGCACTGTAAATTTGTCAGAATGAGACTTCAAGGAGTAGACTTGCAATAAACCTGACAACCTGCTGAAAAAACCTGACTCTGGGCAGCACAACTGTATGCTACACATTTATGTAGAATGTGTATGTTACCATGTATATGTTACTCATGGCTTCCTTGCCCTCGTTCTTCTCCACCCTTATGGCAGAGTACTTCCATGAGCAAAACTCATTTGTTCTCATTCAAAAGTCAGGTTACATCACAGACTGGCAGTGTGCTATGCTAAGGGGTTATTACTGAATGCCTACATGTAATGATCATAATTAAGGTTGTAATGTTTTAAAATTATAGCCTACTATAATGTGAATCAACTTGCAGATATACACAAATCTTTAAATTCAAAGTGCATCTATTCTACAGAGGATCTGGTAACAGTGGAGATTTAAAGAGCTGTGCTGATAAGGTCCTAAAACTGGATGCCTGCTACCTTGCTATGTCAAGTTTAAAATATTGGTATCTTCCCTTTAAGACAGACATATCAGAACAGGGATATTTAGCTAGCTTCCTGTAGTTTGTCATTTGCAAAATCCAAAATAGGTTTTTCAATGGCAACTGGTGTTGCCTTTTTGGTGGTCAAATTTTGGTGTACTAAATTTAATCCCCATATGTTTGTTTTCCTTGCTTATCTTTAATAAAACCATTTGAAGTAGTCCACGATCCACCAGGTATCTGCAGATCACAAACTAAAAATAACCATCTTAAAAATTTCATTTATTTATCTTTTTTAAAAGACAGTCTTTATAGGATAATTCTATACAAAATAAGTAAGAGATCAGACCCAGTTTCTTGCTTAACTAGTTCCTTACTTGTACTATCGTTAAAAAAGAGACATTTCAAAAGGGTATGTTGCTTAAATTAATTCTAACAATGATTCTGCATGCAAGTTGGATTTTTAAAACATAATTTCAAGTAAACAGTTCCCTCTGTCTTTTACAATGTCTAACCAATTTGGCCCCAAATGTCTTCTTTTTCTGGTTACTCAGATTTAATATCTCAATTATAATTTCTCTAGTTCTCCAGTTGGAAAGTCTTACAAATTAGAGAAAGGATCCATTTTTTGTGTAAGTTCAAGTCTCTTTCTTTCTAGCAAATATGGATGGGAACAACACAGAAGAAAATGGAGTGTCTAAAACATTCAGTTTTTCCTCTGACAGGAGCTCTGAATGAAACATTCGATGGCAGAACTGCAGAAGGAGAAGAATCGGGATATAAACCCAAAGAAAGAACTGGTTAGAAAGTAACACACTACTGTATTTTCAAATAGAAAACTATAGCCAAACACAATTTTCAAAAGACAGAAGTTTAAACATAGAAAAAAACCCAAAAAACAATTTGAATAACTTACCAATCAGCATAAAAATTAACTAAAGCAACATCTGCATTGTCTGAGAAGAAAGAAAAAGAAAAAGCCCAATGTCACATTATGAGGCAAACTTCTCAGTTCTTTTATCTGAGATTATAAAAATATGCGCAAAAAAACTATAAAAGCAAATATTTCTAGATTATTCAGCACAGAGCTCAGTCTAATTGCTAGAAAACTGCTAGGGTAAATAATTTCTCAAATATAACCTATAACAAATGGGAAAGTGATGAAAGAGGTCTTCAGTCAAGTGTTTTATTGACTTTATTGACATATTAGACAATAAAAATGTAAATACTTAAGGTATTAAGACATAGAAGAAGTAATTAAGTGACACATGCAATAAAAATTAATTCTGGCTTTAAAATTAGGGCACTCAAGTCCAGAAATTGTACTTTAGTGTATCTCTTAATCATTAGCTTCATTATTCATAAGTGTTAAAAACCAGTTAAAAGCTAAAATCTCAACTATTTGGCTTAGAATACTGACCAACAGGCAGCCTGCCTGTGCAACTTACTCTGGTCTGTCCTTACCTGTCTTATTTAAGCTGGGTACTAAGGCAAAAGGTAGCAAAGAAATCTTCAGTCCCCAAAACTAGAAAAATGCTAAGGGACACTAAAAAAATTGCAATACTACAGTGATACATATGATGAGGTAGTGAAATAATGTTCCTACACATTACTTTTTACATACAAAAAAAAAAAATCAAAAAAGGATAAATCTCCTGTCTGAAAATAAGCTATGACCTTTACACAATATAATAACCATGCTTTAAATTGATTTTTTGTAGTAGTACTGGCCTAGACATTGAAAAAAATAAAATACGTACTTGAACTATAGAATATTAGCCACAGCTTTATAAAGCAGAAATGTTGACAAAGCAGAAAACTGACAAATTACAGAGCAGTTACATGTGAAGATTAAGATGTTCAAAGCCTGGAAAAGACAACATGCTGGTAAAGATGACCCTTGAGAAGGCTGGGGAACACTACAGTTTTGATTAAAATTACAGTGTTAAGAATTTCATTATCAGTAAGGGATGCAAGTAGTGAACAGGTAAATAACAAGCACTGAAAAGTTTAGGGTTACCTCCAAAGCATAAATTATTTATTGAAAGCAATTGGATAAATTTTAAAAGTGCTAACACTTGGCATATATTCCCTTTTATGAATGTCATTTTATAAAATGATTTTATATTTTCCATTGTATAAAAGGTATTTACAAACAGATCTCATATCACAAAGCAACCTGTAACATAAGGCAGACGCTAGTCCAGACTTTAATAAAGAACTTTTTTTTCCCCTGGATATTTTTGAAACAATGCACTAACTTTTTCCTGCAAAGACAACCAGATGCAGGCCAATTGCATACTTCTCAGAGGAAAAGGTTTCAGACAAGAAACACACTGTTTAATTTACCCATCTCCTTGCTATGAGCCACCAGAATCAGGACAATGCTTAACCCGAGGAAGAGCACAGCTGAACAAGCAAGATACTTAGGGCTCATCACCATGGGTTTCAGTCGCTGCTAATTTTTTTTGAGGGGGGATGGGGTGGGGAGGGGAGGTGGCTTTTGAAACGCCCACTGGACAGGTTTTGGTTTATGCAATCAAGCATTCCCATCAGCAAACAAGATAACAGTTATTTTTCTTAGACACTTCTCATTGCAATACATCAGACAGCTAATTTTGACCAGAGGCATTTAATATTTCTAAGCCAATTGCAATTCATATATTCAAAGCTAGTGTATGAATATTCTTTTAATATCACTGCAATAGTCACACAGATAAGTAACAGCACACACACAAAGAAAAATATTATTCAAAGTACTCACTTAAAATGTCATCTATATTTCCACTATCTAGACTTGTTATTTCACTTCTTGCTGGATTAAAAAGCCAAGACACCTAAAAAGAGAAAGGAAATCAGTAAGGTATGTTTCAGCAATAAAGTAGTAACTTACACGTGATTTTTAAGTTTGCAGTTCAAAAACTTGAGAAGAACAGCAAAAGAACTGTAATTCAGTCAATGCATTTCAGCTGACAGCAGTACTGCAAATATACAAATAAACTACAGATATACTTTCATATTTAAAGCAAAATTGGCTCTTTTAATATGATTCTCTATCATGTAGGCAGAAATGTTATAGGTAAATTTTGTGCCTTTCAGTTATATTCATAACTTCACTCTGAAGAAAGAAATGAAACCCCATTTCAGCAACCTCACACAGCCCAGAAGTGTGTGGGCACGGAGGTTTCACCCAGAGACAAGTAATTCCTACTGTCACTTACAGGGCTTGTCTGGCAAAAAAGTTTCTCATTAAGTAAAGCCTCAATTGCCTGCATCTTTATTGCTGTTTTAGTAAACAATTTCAGTATATCTAACTCAACTAGTTACAATCTTTTATCTCCTTCTGTATTTTCTCTTGACACTGCTTCAGTCCCAGCATGCAACAGCAGATCAGACTATAAAAACCGAGACACCACATGAGCCAAATCATTCAATTACAAAGCAACATATATATTATTCTTAATGCAACTCTCACAGCACTAAACAGTTTTATTGAAGAGCACTCTCCTATTCAGTGCAACAGGCTCAATTCTTTTTTTTCTCAAAATACAGTGGAGGAAGTAGGAGTTAAGAGTTCTATCCCAGGTGAGAGAGGTTATCAGTGAATTACAATTCATTTTTGCTTTGAGAGAGACAAGCGTGCAAATCTTTTGAGTAGGACAATACAGATTCTGGTCTGGGACATAAATGTTTCCAATCTGAGCAAGCCAGTCAGAACATCATCGCTTTTCTAAGCACAGTCAGGGCTTGAACCAGATGCTCTGCTATGATGCCTTGCAGCTTCATGTTTTCAATTGATGTATGTTGCCTCAGTTGACAGAGATAACAGGAAAGGAAAGGGAAGGTTTTTGGTAGAGAACTGACAGGAATGCACAGGTCAAGGAGATGGACAGAGACCAGAGACTCACATAGACACCTATGAGGAATTAGACTCACACCGAGATGTGGTGGCATACAACGTATCACTATCGATGTTCCTGGATACTTAGTTTACTCCTTTCAACTACAAGAAAATCTACTTATGGCTCAAGCAGCACCAAGGAAAAACATAGCCAGAAGCATAAAGACCATCCAAATAAAACCACATAGAGCAGATACGAATAATACTATGCCAGGACCCCATGATACAAGGTTCTCTGCATTTTTTGGAAGAGCCTGAGACCTATGCTGAACCTATAGTAGGACCACAACTACACAGAACAAGCATCCAGGATATACCTGCCTTTGACACTGCTTACAATTTATCAAAACACTCATTCAATGTCACACATCAAGTTTCCAGCATTTGTTGCAAGTGTATATTAAATATTTGACTGAAAAAATAATAGCCAAACTGGATTCCTGCTTTCATTAAGATCAACTTCAAAAATGGTGGGAAACTTCTACAGTGAGACACTGTCAACAGCTCTCAAACTATCCTTCAAATGGCACATAGGCAAGTGTATTTGGTTTGCACAGCCTGG
>WBMZ01001393.1:0-90368 GCA_013400975.1 Atrichornis clamosus
CCCGCCGCCCCCCGCCGCCCCGGGCATCCTCATCGGCGACCGGCTCTACTCCGAGGTGTCGCTGACCATCGACCACTCGCTGATCCCCGAGGAGCGGCTCTCGCCCACCCCCTCCATGCAGGACGGGCTGGACCTGCAGTGCGAGACGGACCTGCGCATCCTGGGCTGCGAGCTCATCCAGGCGGCCGGCATCCTGCTGCGGCTGCCTCAGGTGGGCCCTTCCCGGGACTGTCGGGGGGAAGGGAAGGGAGGGGACGAAGGGAAGGGAAGGGAAGGGCGGGCGCCGCCATTGTGGCGGCGGGAAGGGCGTGAGGCGGCGCGGGGGGGCGGCGGCGCCTCACACAAAATGGCGGCGGCTGGGCCAGGGCACTGACTCGGCTCCTTCTCCCTCCTCCTGCTCTGCCCTCACAGGTGGCCATGGCGACGGGGCAGGTGCTGTTCCATCGGTTCTTCTACTCCAAGTCCTTTGTCAAGCACAGCTTCGAGGTGAGCGCGGCCCGGGGGCACCGGGAGAGGGCGGACGCGGCGGCCACGCGCCAAACGGGCCGCTCGCTTCGAGCCTGGCGGATTTGCTTCTTAGTTATGTAATTCGAGTTTTATCTGGGGTAAAAATCGTCTCCTTAACGGAAATGGGGCTTCCTTTCAGATTGTTGCTATGGCCTGCATCAATCTCGCGTCCAAAATCGAAGAGGCGCCTCGTCGGATAAGGGACGTGATCAACGTGTTCCATCATTTGCGGCAGTTACGAGCAAAAAGGTAAGATCAGCTTCGTTATGACCATAAGCACCTGTTACCACTAATGTACGCTGCAGTTTTCAATTCACAGTATTTTTCCAGGCTAAGTTCAACGACCTAAAATTGAGAAAGGAGTGCTCGTTGGCTGCTGTGTAGGCAGTACAGTGCAATCCTGGCTTCTTCTGCTTTTGTTCTCTTGGTAGACCCGTTTTCGTCACTTACTTAGCTATGAGTCACGAGTGTTGGTTCTAGTTTTAGGTCCATGATTGTAGTTTCAGGTCTGTTTGTTGGCTTTTTGACGTCATGTAGTTTCTGAAAGGTAGTCGTAGGTATGAGTAGCCAATTAGTGGGTTGCTGTGTGTTCTGCAGTTTTTAAACCACGCTCAGTAGTCCTCACGCTTTTCTCTCGTTAATTTGTGGCTGTCCAAGTGTGGTGGTGGTGCTAATAAGGCATCAGTTAAGGAAGAGTTGAACTTTCAGTGGTGACAGCGTTATCTTCTAGAAAAAGCCATTTTAGAAAGTCTCTGGAAAAAGGTCTGGCTTGGCTTGCAGTGTTTGCAGCTTTATGGATGTGTATTTGAGTCTTGGAGGCTGAAGGCATCTTGACCTGCAGAAAGTGAGAGTTGTGTTGTTCTGGTGCCTGTGCAGGTGGAGTGGGAGCTCACCTGGCTGTGTGCAGGTGTTGCAGAGCTGTCCCAGCTGTGAGTGCATAATGCTGCTTATGTGTGCACAGCAACGTTTGTTTTCATGTGGAAAGCGAATTAACCACGTATTGTAAAGAGCAAGGAGTGGCTCAAGGGAAGGAGTCCTCTACGTTGCTATTAAACACAAAATCTCCTTAATTCTGTCGGGCAGCAGTATTACAGTCTGGGATGGGAGGCTTCAGCTTTTCTTTTAGGGGCTGGTTGCTGAAAGTTTAAGGTACTCTGTAGTTACAAATGGATTTTGTTTTCAGCTAGAGTATTAAATTCACGTTTATTTCTCTGCCTTGTGTCACCAGGTTACGGCAGGAATTTAAACTTCAGTGTTATGTAACCTTTTCTGAGAAATAAAGTAGAAATCCCTTAGGGAAGCCAGCTGTTTATTGGTGTCTTTATCCTGTTTATGCTTCTGTTGAAGCTGAAACTTTGGCTTTTGCTGCCTCCTGATGGTGTTTTCCTAGTCAGTTTTAGATCCAAGAAGAAAGAGTTGGTGTTACACTTCAGAACTTAGCTTTGTTCTGTCTGGTTTTTACAGTTGTTACCCTGATGGCCCTGAGAGAATTGTGTGAAGTTCTGCCGGGTGTGAATTCAGTGGGATTGTCTTCCACAGTTCTAAGGGAGTCTGGTTATTGGAATTATTGGAGCAGGCTCAGTGATTAGTAGTGTTTTGGCCTCGATCCAGGCAGTGAAGGTTAATTAATCATATGCCTCGCTTTTCTTTGCAATGAGAATACAAATTAGTTGTTTCTTTGTGCTGTGTGAAGGATCAGAGAAACTGAACTTAACCTGTGAATTTAAATCTTTGCAGCTAGCCTGTTCCAAATCCCAACTTGTGCATGTTACATGGTGTCTAAAGTGCATCATGTCCAGAGAAATCGTGCACTGCTACCCATTATTTTCGGGAGAAATGGGTATTGTTGCTCTGCGATTCTGAGTGAATCTGCATGAAATGAACCTTTAAAAAGCTGCAGTCTGACATTCAGACTTGCACACACACCCCCCCTTATTTTTTTTTTTTAGCAAGCAGGATGTAAACGTTTTTCTGTACTTTTTACAAGCTGACAATTCCATCACCTGTACACGTTATTAACTTCAACTCTTTTTTCCCTTGCAACCGACTATACAGCGACCAGCTACATTTACCAAAGCCTGGGTGATGTGGAGTGGTACATAAAGATGAAGCTGTCGTCATGGCAACAGTGAGTGAAGTATCGAAAATCCCCAAGGAGAAGCCAGTGCTCTGAGAATAGGTCACTGGAATCGGGGGACTAACAGGTTGGCCGCTGGTGAACCATTTGGAAGAACTCCTGTATCTTGTTATAAGCTTTTTTCTTTGCTGTCCAGGTTTTTAGAATACTAGCTTAACCTTTTTTTAATTTTTTTACTGAAGCTAACATTAGGCTGTAGTTAGTCTCTCACACACAACCCAGAACTGAAACAGGCTGCTGTACTTTCTTTTTTAGTCTAGCATTTCTGTTAACTGAAGCTCTTAACCTGCACACAAATTGGGGTAGTTTGGGTAGGCTTTGCTTTCTTTCTTAACCAGTTTTGGGTTCTTAGTTCCACTTTCTGGCTCTGTATAATTGCAGTTTGAATTCACAGTAAAACAAGGATACGGAAGTCTTGCATTTGTAAATTTTTATCAATTATGATGTAAGCAGTCCCTTCTATGTACCTGTTTGCAGAACTGGGAATTGCATTGGAATTTTCTTTTTATGAGACATGTAGCCAACTGAGGTGGTATTTCTAATGCTGAGAAGTAAGAAAAAGCTAAATAAGTGTTTTGGACAAGCATATTTTCTTTTGGATCTTTGACGAGCCTGTGTGATGTAGAACTGCATGTAAAATGTTTGTGTGCATGGAGAAAAGCTCGTACTGTGGAAAAACTGCTTTTTGAATAACTGTGTGCCAAAACCTCTGTGTTCTGAGCAAAGTGCAACTGTTGTTTAACTTGTAGAATGTAGTTTGAAGTTGATTTTATTTCTTTGAAATGTGCCTGTAAGCTGCAGAAAGTCCTGAGACTGGAAATGTGACTCGTGTCATGCTGTGATCTCACCCGGGGTGCTTTGAGATGCTCAGTCAGCTGTTCCTCACTCAGGGGCCCTGCAGTGGGGCTGGAAGGGGCTGCATTGATGATGCACACTCTTAGTGCTCTTCACACTGTCCTGCAAACCTGTGCTGCTTGTGTTGGTAATCCTGGAGACAAACAGAGAGCTCGTGTGCTTTCACTGGCCAGCACAGCAGGTCTCTGCCGGCTGGACTGGGGTGCTCACGCTCTGCTGTACTTGTCACAAGTACTTTACTCACTATGAACAAAACTACACGCAGGGCACTGCTCCTCCAAAGTAGTAATCATCAAAGTCTAACATTACATCAAATGAAGCCGAAAACTGTGTTGAGAACTTAGATCTCATTTGTCAGAGTTATTTTTATAAAAGGGTATTTGTAATTTATTTATTGTTACAAACACATTACAGTGTGTTGTTAATCTTTGGGGTTGTTACACAATCTAAATCCCAATCAGATTTTCCATCTAAGTGTTGGATTGACTTCCCAGAGGGGACACTGTGCTCTGTTCTGTTCTTAGAGACAAAAGTCTTGCCTGGAGCTCTAGTGCTGGTCTGTAGGAACAGATTCCAAGTAAGAATTTGCAATACTCCTTGGCTCTACAGAGATTGAAGTTTATATATGAGCTTATAAATTATTTTTCTCTGGTTATTTGGACCTAAGATAATTCTTGGACTGAGAATTAAGTGCAGCAAATGCAGTAGCAATGTTCCTCTTTTTTCTTAGTAGAAAGCAAATAAGTTTTCCAAAGGGAAATCTCTGAAGGTTGTAACTTGTAAATAATTGTTTACCACCATTGCAGAGTTCATGGCAAATTTCTAAATTGGTGAGTCAATACAGTGGAGAACCTGACTTTTGCCAGTAATAAGGTGCAGTAAAACACTTGAGTGTTCTGCAGATTTTTATTTTTCCATAAGTGGATAAAAGGCTGCATCTGTCTGGAAGTACTGTCTGGATAAACAGATGTTTTCCATGGCTTCCTTAGAGCTGTAGGTCTGTAGAATTTGTGACCAAAGTAACGTGGGACAACAGAGTAAAGCAAAGCACACTTGGGATGTTGGGTTTCCTGTCACTGCGCTGTGGAACGTGTGCCAGGTGTGAACTGTTTGTGCTGATCCCTGGGCAAGGACAGCGAACACTTCAAATACAGTGGAGCTCACGTCTGTCCTGCTGCACCTGGAGCCACCTTGGCTTCCTTACACAGCTCTTGGGGAATGCAGGGACATGTGGAAGAGGGGGTGTTGGATGATCCTGTGCAGTCATGTTGTCCCACTGGAGATTATTTTAATAGAGTGGAAGTCGTGGCTGTCTTAGTACTTTAATCCAAGATTTCCTACCTCTGATGGAGCTTCTGCCAACAAACAGCCTGGACATCTAAACTCACTCTGGGTGATGCTTTACAGGTCCTGTTAATGCCAGTGATCTCTAGATAAAATTGTACAGCAATATTGGAGGAACTGTTGTTATCAACACCAGTAAAATGGATTGGAATGAACTGGAAGTGAATCAGTTTCACTGACTGGAAGAACTCAGCTCGGTTGTTCCATTGTCCTGCTCCAGAGCACTGTTCAGCCTGTCTCTGTAGTGCTGGAGTGTTCAGATAAATCAGCCTCTCACTGAAGTAGTTACCTTAAAGGAGCTTGGAAAGTTTTTGTTTTCCAGTTAATTTATGGGGAGAAAAAAAAAAACCAAACCAAAATAACCAACCATAAACAAAACAAAAACATCCCCCTGTTCTGGGTTTCTTTAGAGTAGCTGAAATGGTAAATTTTTGTAAAGTTGCCCTGATGAATGAGAGTGACACTTAACTAGAGAAGTTACTTCCATGTAACATGGAAAACACGGCAGTTTTCAGGAGATGGCAGCAGTAAGGCTGGTACTTGAATTCCAGGTCCTTCCTGGCACCAAGAGGCTGCAGTAATTCATTTGAGAGCTGGGAGCTGCAACTCAGCCCCTTGAAGAGCAGGGAGAGCTCATGCTTCAAGTACGTGATGTACAACTTGGTGCTTTTATTAGAGAAGTGGGAGCTTTGTTGTGTCATTTGCCCATGGCAATCGCTGTCTGTCCAGGTGACTGCAGAAGTCATGGCATAAACTGGATTATTGAAGTTGGGAAGCTCATCCAGACTTTTAATTAAATTCACCCTTTCTTACTGGGGTGGGAACCTTGGGTTTTTGAGTGTTTTTTCTGTGACCTATCAGGGAAGAGAAGTAAGATCCACTCGTGGAATTTGCAAGTTGACAGTGAAATATTTTGTCTGATACAACAAAAGCTGTATTTTGAATCCACTTTGCATTACTTTTCTTTTGAAGGTAATGTCAAATAAATTGGTCACCAGTGCTTGGGATGTATCCTGTACCCTGACTGTGGTTTATTAGAGCATAATGAGCTGCAAAAACGTTATTCTGCTTTGGAAAGCACATGGAATGTGTGAGGCATATTACAGGGAAAAAGCTTGTCTGTCTTCAGAAGGAAGTGGATGAAAATATCCAGTGTGGAATGTTGAGAGGGCAAGTCTAAGCATGGACAAAGCAAAGGATGTGAACTGGAGCGTGACTCTCGTGCATAAAGTGTGCAGCAAGTTATTGTAGTTCAAAGTGCTCTGGAGACTTCAGGTGTTGGATTTGGAAGGAGTTAGGACTTGACAGTGCTAGAGTGTGAAATTTTCCTCTCTGGAATGAGCTCTTGTTTTGCAAGTAGCAGCAGGACTATCCGTGGTACCCACTGGAGAGGGGCCGGGCCCAGATTCCCGGGCGGATCTGTCCCTGTCTCCCAGGTGAAATCCTGTGCTTCACTCAGCTTCTCACACGTCACAGAGGCAGGGCTGGCTTGGTCTCTGAAGGCTGAGTTATCTCTTCTTCAGTGCATAGGAAACTGCACTTTCTAAAGCACAGGTTGCTACTTCAATATCAATAAAAACCCTGGTCTGGCTTCTGCTTTGGAATCCTGCCTGGCGAAGGACTCCTTCTGCCCCCTCTGCCATGGAGAGGAAAAATTCTTGGGATTCCCCCCATCAGCCAACTCCTTCCAGCAGCTGGAGCAGTGTAGTTTGCATACACAGGAGCAGAAGGTTATTTTTTTTTATCTTGGTCATCTAATCTGTAGGTAGCCAAAAGCAGCAACTAAACTAGTTTATCTAAACTTGGACAGCACAAGATTAATGCTTAAACTTGCTTGCAGGAGTTGAAAACCGGTTTCTGTTGCCATTAGTTGGTTGGAAGGGAAAACAGAGTTGCCGTTATTTTTGGATATGCAAAACAGTTTTGATTTTATTTCTTGCAAACTATAGGACTCCAAGCCCCCTGATACTTGATCAGAACTACATAAACACCAAAAATCAAGTAATCAAAGCAGAAAGGAGGGTACTGAAGGAGTTGGGATTTTGTGTTCATGTCAAGCATCCTCATAAGGTGAGTTTTTCAAAGTAATACAATTTAACTCTTACTCTTCCTTGGTGGCATCATTGGGAGCTGTGGAACAGGAAACAGGTGTCAAAATGACCTGAATTCTCTTTATTCCTCTGTAGTTATTAATGTTTTTGCCAAAGTACTTGGGCAAACAGTGGTATTGACTTGGGTAAAAATCACTTCCCTGGGAAAGGCTAAAGGTGGCTGGTTTTGAAAATCATAGAAAAGTAGTGAAATGAAAAATTGTCTGAACATGATTGGGTGATTTGAGAGGTTAGAGTGTGTGCTTGGAAAGAAGGAGCCCCTGTTGTTTGGGAACTCTGTGTGATTTTATTTATGGATGGATATATATATTTCTTTGTTCTTGCTTTATGTGTTAACACTGAGTCTCTTTTCTCTTTTCCCGCCTCCTTATTCCTCAGATCATTGTTATGTATTTACAAGTCCTAGAATGTGAACGTAATCAAACCCTGGTACAGACAGCCTGGTAAGTTCTTATTTTCCATTCTTCTCCTAGCCAGGAAAATAGTAGCAGAAATAACAAGCCTGCTGATCCACATGCAAAGCAATGAGATGTAAGTTACTACCCAAACACATTTGGAAAATCTTGTGGTGCTTGTTTCTGCTTACTATTTTCATGGCTTGATTCCAGCATAGCAACGGAGAACTCAATTTAACTTTGTTCTTTTTTCTACTCTTTGATTAAAGGGTAGTCCCTGATGGTAAGTCATAGAGCTCTGCCCTCTGCACCTCAGCCCATGACCTGGGGATGGCTGCTTTGGCTGCCCTTCTCTCCAGCCAACCCAGTGCAAGCTCTCATCCGAGATTCACTGCCGTGATCCAAATCCATCGGGCAGCATCTCCTAGTTCTGTCCGGGTGTCGGAAGGATTTGTATCTTTGTTTCTAGAACTGTTACAACTGTTTCTCAATGTCTTTGTTGCCTACCTGCTGTATGTTAAAGGACACGTGGGGGACCATTCTGCCAAGGTTTATGCAGTCGGTTTAACACTGAAAGTTGAGTTAAAGCGAGAGGATGACCGTGCATGCAGCATGTTCACTGAGCAGCCAGACTGGGCATGGGGTTGTGGAGTCCGTACTGACTGACTGCTGCTCCTCTCCCTCCCATAGCTTGGGAGCTTGGAACTCCGTGGAGCTCTCTGCTGTTCCCTGTATCCCTTGGCATGTGTTGCTGGGTGGTGCCAGAGCAGGGGCTCAGGGGATGGGGGCCCAGGACTGACTCACAGGTCCTTTGCCAACACTCAGTGAGCAGATGGGGTGCCTCTCTCTGGATGAAGTTAATGTGTGACAGACACACAGAATTTGAATGCGGTCAGTGTTTTATGAACTCTGTAGGCTGCACGTGGCCTCTGGAAAACGTTAGGTTGAAAGTACACCGAGCTTCCTGCTTGCACTTGAGTTCTAAATTGATTTTTAAACACAAACCCATTGGTGTTTAAGACAAATAGCTGGACAGATGCAAAGTACTTGTTAGATTGGGAACTCAGTGGACACTTCACAGCACAGCCTAACCTAGGAAGCAGCCATTCCATCCTGCTTGGATTTACTGCTGCACAGGATTGCATTGGGCTTTAAACAGTGGCAGCCGTGCAAACTCACAAAGTGACACGTGTAAACGCCAAACACAGTGACAAAGCAATCAAACGTTTAATATAATACCAGAAAAAATAATAAAGTCAATTGAGTCTCCAGTATTGTTATCCTCTGAAAGAAAAGCAAACGGAGATCCCACCTTTCCCAATTTGTGTTGTCAGGAATTACATGAACGACAGCCTCCGGACGAACGTGTTCGTTCGCTTCCAGCCGGAGACCATCGCCTGTGCTTGCATTTACCTCGCTGCTAGAGCCCTGCAGGTGAGAGCTGGTTGTGCTCAGCACTGCTGCTGCTCGGCTTCTGGGAGAATTAATGCGAATACTGCAGCAAAACCTGGCCTGAAATCCCTCTGAAGCTTTTCCTGGTTTGATTTTCAGATCCCGCTGCCCACTCGGCCTCACTGGTTCCTGCTCTTCGGCACCACGGAGGAGGAGATTCAGGAGATCTGCTTAACGACTCTTAAGCTTTATACCAGAAAGAAGGTGAGTCTGAGGTGTTTGCTTTTCCTACTCAAAGCTCAGTGCAGCTTCAGCTGAGTTACCCAAAAGAGTTTGGGAATGCCTGTATACAGATGCACTAACGGGAGAGATTCCTCCAAGTGGGATGTGAGAACAAATTACGGAAGTTACATTACTGGAGCGATCATTAAAAGCCAACTCAGGATTTTTAAGAAGGAAAATGAAAATACAAGTGACAGTAGTTCAGCTTCTTACCTTATTGTTACTTCCACAGCCCAATTATGAATTTCTAGATAAAGAAGTAGAAAAGAGGAAAATGGCACTACAGGAAGCAAAACTGAAGGCAAAAGGTTTAAATCCAGATGGAACTCCAGCTCTCTCAACACTGGGTGGCTTTTCTCCTGCATCCAAACCATGTGAGTTTGTTTTCTGAACGGAAATTTGCATAATACTACATGATATTTGTGTAAAAATGAAGCAGGTTTGCTTTTTGAGCTGTTAGATAATTCAGGCTTTCTCACCAGAACAAAGCAGCAAGGTGAATCTTTTTTTTTTTTTTACATAAATTTTAAATCAAGGTTCAAGGCGTTGAAATAGATTAGAGGGAAAAGGGGTCCTTTATGCCACATTTCCACAGATAAGAGAGTGATACATTAATAAAATGCACCCATAGGAGAATGATGTAATGAGGCAGGAGTTGCTCTGTGTTCTGTGATGTGAGGAGAGACTTTCTGGATTTAACTGGGGGCTGTTGCAGTAGCCTTCATGGTTCCTTTTGCAGCAGGTATCTGTGAAAATTCCTTTCCCTGTTTAGTTTTTTAATGTGCTTGGCAACAGTTCCAGTGTGGTGAGACACACAGGGCAGACAGCTGGTGGTCAGGACATGGAGGAGGGAGAGGCCCAGCACTGCCTTGGCATCAGAGGGAGTGAATTGTAATGTGTTTGGAACCAGGCAGTCTGTCAGAACTCTGATGGTTTGTCCTGGTGCTTTTACCTCGTACTCTGCCTTTGGCCTGGGAACCACCAGTGGGGCTGAAAGGCTGTGCCAGGCCTTGGCCCAGGGATGGTGGTCAGGCAGAGGGCACAGGCCCTGGCTTGTCCAGGACTTAAGCACACCTTGGGAGAAAGCAGCATTTGTAACAGTTACTTCTTCTGAAAAGTCTGAGTTTTCCGAGGTCTTTGGGCTGGGAGGTGTGAATTTCTCACTGGACAAAGAAAATATTTTCTTACTTCTGTGAGGCAGGAGCCAAGGTTGGAAGGGTTTGAAAGCATCACTTCCATGACAGGGGAATCCATCTCTGGGCTATACCAACTGGCTAGAGACAGATTGACTTCTTAACCAGATAATTTTATTTGTTACTCCTTTATATTTGTGCCATTAATGCAAAGATTAAACCTGTAATTCTGCTGGGCATCTTAATCCTTTCTGTAGCACCGGAAATGAATGTGAAGGTAACAAGTTTTGTATTGTGGGGCACAAGGGCAGCTTTTATTTGTACCTTTGGGCCCTCTGTAGGTGAAATTCCAGGTGAGCCTGACCGTGCTCTTCCTCCTCCTGTGTGGGCAGAGGGTCTCCCCATGAATATCCCATTCCAGGAGTGAACTCTAAATGGAGAGAGGGAATGAAGCAGTGGCTGTTGAGGTCATATCTGCACTCAGTGCCAATCCTGGTGAAGGTGTATAAGGGATGTACAGTGTTTTTGTGACAAAGGATGAATAAATAGCTAATTTTGAATTGAAATTTAATTCTTAGCTTCCCCAAGAGAAGTCAAAGCTGAAGAGAAATCTCCAGTGTCTGTGAATACCAAAACCATCAAAAAAGAGCCTGAAGAGAGGCAGCAAACCTCGAAGAGCCCTTACAACGGGTAGGTGAAAGTCTCCTGCTGATAGGAGAACACTTCAGTAAAAATGGCTTCACCTGAAGTACAGTGAGCTACTACTGAGCTCCTCCAGGGAGTAGGGAGTGCCTGAGGAGTGTTGTTTTTGTCTCCCTCCAGGATGAGGAAGGAGAGCAAGAGGAGCCGGAGCAGCAGAAGCGCCAGTCGGTCCCGCTCCCGGACAAAGTCCCGCTCCCGCTCCCACACTCCCAGGAGGCAGTGAGTGGGGCCTGGGGGGTTTGTCCTGCTTAGTTCTGCAAAGAGAGGCTATTTCAGCAGGGCTTTCCACTTCAGGAATCAGGGCCACTCCTAAGTGCTGGCTGCAGAAGTGGGAGGCTGGGCTCCACTTCAGGCGCTCAGTTCTGGACGTGGAGCTGCTCTCAGTAGTTCAGGCTGGAAAATGGCAGCTTAAGCCTGTCCTAACTGCACATGTACCTGAGGAGTCTGTGCTGGGGTGGGGTAGTCTTCCCTTTGTGGATGGTCTTCACAAGGGTCCCATTACAAATGAGAGCAGTCTCTGGGAACGCAGCCCACTGGGAAGGGATGAGAGGTGCCACAGGAGCCAGCTGAGGTGTGGCAGCGTCCTTGTGCCACTGCTCCCTGGTGCACTGCCTGGCTCTTCAGGACTCTGCCCGGCTCCTGGGATGGGAAGAGGGAGGTGCAGCGAGAGCTGCTGGCTTTATTTGTGTACTTTTTAAGAATCTTCAGGCTCACATCTAAGGTGGCAGGTGTCAGCTTGGATCTCACTGAAGTGTTCCCCAAAGGAGGAAAAGGCAACAGCCAATTAGTGATCTGGTGTTGAGGGAAGACTCTTGACAGGGTGGAGAGATGACAAAAGATGCTGCATTCTGGTTTTACTTTGGGCTGTTCATTTTCAAATGAGCTCAACTAAAAGAATCACAGAGTGGTTTGGGTCAGAAGGACCCTGAGTCTCACCCAGTTCCCCCCTGCCCTGGGCAGGGACACCTTCCACGTGTCGGTTGCATACTCCAAGATGTTCCACTGTCCTTCCCCCCTTATCCCTGTGGGAGAAAGCCTGATTCCTTGCAGTAAGTCCCAAGCTGCTAAGCACTGATCTCTGTGCGATCTCGCTGCGTGGGGTAACTGCTGCTCTCTCCCCCAGCTACAACAACCGGCGGAGCCTGTCGGGCACCTACAGCTCGCGCTCGCGGAGCCGCTCCCGCAGCCACAGCGGGAGCCCCCGGCGGCACCACAACCACGGCTCGCCCCACCCCAAGGCCAAGCACGGCCGGGACGAGCTCAAGGGCGCCAACAGACACGGCCACAAGCGGAAAAAGTCCCGCTCCCGCTCGCAGAGCAAATCCAGGGATCATTCCGAGGCCGCCAAGAAGCACCGGCACGAGCGCGGCCACCACCGGGAGCGGCGCGAGCGCTCGCGCTCCTTCGAGAGGGCCCACAAGGGGAAGCACCACGGCAGCGGCCGCTCGGGCCACGGGCGGCACCGGCGCTGAGCCCCGGCCCCACACGGACTCTGCTGCACAGCGCGGCACGGCACGGCAGCGAGCAGGTCTGGAACCCCCAACCCCCCCCTCGTTTTCTAAACAAGGCGTAGAAGACTTTTCTTTTGGGAAAGAAACCGTTACCAACTTTTGCACATAATACCTTAGCAGTATCCAGGAGGTGGGAATGATCAGGTCCACTGGATGTGTTAGAGTTGTGTATTGTTTATTGAGCTGAGAGCTGGAGAAAGGATTTCTGTACAAAAGCAAAACGTACCTTATTTTTATACCAGTCAATTGCAGACGCTTATATTTAAGTATAGTTATTTGTTTAAACGATGGTGGAGACTTTCTTACACTGGTTTTAGTCTGCATGTGTTAAAAGATTTTTACAAGAAATAAAATATAAAGCTTTTTTTTTTTTTTTTACTGCCTGTTGGATGCCAAATGTATCGAAACTAAACTTGGTTTTGTTACACGCCATGGTTTGACTGTTGTGCAGTCCCTGAGTGGGACCTGGGGGTGTTGATGGGCTTCTGTTGGGAGGGCAAGACTGGGAAAGCTGCAGGTGTTTGTGTCCTTCCCAGGGGTGCAGTTGGAATAAATGATCATGGACCTCTCTAAAATTCAGTGGGATGAGCCAGGGATGGGTCATGGGTGTCCCCTCTCTGTCAGCTGCCCCTGGGGGTTTGGGGGTCTCCCTGCCCCTCTCCCTTTGGAGCTGCTTTCAGCTGTTGCAGGGAACAGGTGTGGAGGGATCAGGTGTGAGGGGTTGTTTCCCATCTCTCATTCCCAGTGGCAGGATGCTGGCAGGGGAAGGAGGGATCCCCTTGCAGGTGTAGTGCTGACACAGCTCTGGGCTGAGCCAGCAGAGCCACCCCTTCCCTGTGGCACAGCTTGGGAGGCTCAGACATTCCCTGTGCTGCACTGAAGGGGACATTGCTGTGTGTGCAGCTCCTGGAGCTGGGCTGCTGTGGGACAGCACAGCTCCAGTGCCAGGGGAAGGACAGGAAAGGAGGGAGGAGCTGGATGTGATTCCTCAGCTGCTGCTCAGGTAGGACCAGAGCCCAGAGCCTCTGGCTGGGAGGAGTTTGCTGTCCTTGCCCACCCAGAGCCCCTTGGCTGCTCGGGCAGCTTGGACAGACCTTGGCTCTCCCAAAACGCCTCCCCCATTCCCTGCTGTGTCCAGGGGTGACCTGGCTGGAATGTTCACCTGCCAGCCGCGGTGGTGCCAGGCTGGTCCCTGTCACAGCAGCAGGTGCCAGTCTCTGGTGGGCCACACCTTGTACAGACCTCAAAGGGAGAGAAACTGGGCAGAAGCTTTGTGGTCTGGTGCATTCCTGCCCTGTGTCCTGTTGAGCCCTGTCTGCAGCTGCTGTGAAAATGCAAAAAGTAAATCTATTTTTTTGAAGAGCAAAAGATGAAATGTGTCTCTGTGTTACTTGGTTACCACTGTGTTTTTAATGTGCAGTAACTGTTTTGTGTGTGTTGCTTTCAGGAACATGAGTTTGTTGCTATGGAAGTTGAAGTCGCTTTTTCCCCAGATTCAAGTGCTCAAAAGCCCCCAGCTCCGGCTCCAGGCATTGGGAATAAACATTCCTGGATGCACTTGAGAAGTGAGGCAGAGCTTTGGGTGCCTGCCCAGACTTCGGGTCCTGGCCACCCTCGTTGTCACCCCCTGGGCTTTGTCCTGCACAGTGCGGGAACAGAAGCTCAGGATGGGATTTGGGTCCTCGCTCTCCCTGTTCCCAGCATTTCCAGCCGTGGTGGCTCAGGCTGTGCCTCAAACCCGGGTGGCCACGGGCAGAGAGGAGCTGTCCTGGGAAGTGAGAGCTGGGAACGGGACCCGCGGAACAGCTCCGACAGCCTCGAGCTGCCCTGCGGGAGCTGCGTTCCCAAGGGAAAGGGGAGCAGGGCCGTGGGAGGAGCTCGGCAGGGAGGGGTGGTGACACCGGCACGGGCCAGGCGTGGCCCCGCGGTGCTGCCATGGGGACAAATTCCCGGGAAATGTGGAGTATTCCTGCCCCTCTGTGCTGCAGTGCTGGACATCAGCGCTGCCACAGAGCCTTGGAGATCCCAGAGCCACAGGAACGGGAGTGTCCCAGCTGGTTCTCCTCGGGCACAGGGCTCACCCTCAGAGCTGCTTTTCCTCTGAAAAAGGATTTTGTTAAAATATTTTGACTAACATTTAACAAAATTATGCAAATGTTTCAAGGGATTTCATCCAAACTGCTCTGCCTGTCCTTTACTTCCAGCTTTGTTACAGGTGTTGGAAGGATGAGCGTGGACCAGGAGCTTTGGATGGTTTGGGAAAGAAAAAGTGACCAATGTGAGAACATCTGTGGTGGAAATTGGCCCAACAATTTGGCTGTCCCCAAACCCACAGGTGAGTGGCAGCAGGTGCAGGTGGTGAGGGACCCTTTTCCAGGAAATCTTGCCCTGGTTGCTGTTCCTGCCAGGCAGTATTCATGAAATCCATGATTTCACATCAGGCCACGTCCATGACTCCTGTCCACGTTCCTTGTTGCTCCCTGCTCCAAAGCACAAATCTTCCGAGCTCTTAGGGGCAGGAAGCAAACCCTCCTGGCCACACTGGGAATCACATCCCCCTTCGGAAAAAACACTCCTGCAAAGGAAACAGCTTTCCATCCCCACCTCCTGCCTGCCCACAGCCCAGCCAGGCCCTTTCATTAAAAAAAAGTTAAAATTAGTAAAGCTGGTCTGAAAAAAACCAGATTTATATTCCAGTGGAAGGAAAAAAATTGGCAAAAGTTACCATTTCTGTCCCAGGACAGAGAGCCCTCCTTGATGGGTTTGCTGGACAGGGCAGGGGGCTCGTGCCCCCACCCTGCAGCCACATTCCAGCTTCCCAATCCTGCTGAGGCTTCAGGATGGTGTGCACCCAGCATTCCCAAGGGAAAGGGGAGCTGGGCAGGGAGGGGTTGGGTGGTGACACCGGCACGGGCCAGGCGTGGCCCCCCGGTGCTGCCATGGGGACAACTTCCCGGGAAATGTGGACCCACCCAAGGGTTCTCTACGCCCTTCATTCCCAGGGATTCCCTACACCTGTCGTTCCCAGGGCTTCCCTAGCCCGTCATTCCCGGGATGCTGGTGCTGCTCCCGCTGCCGTTCCAGGTTTCCTCTGTAGGTGGAAGTGTTGCCAAGGCCGGCGGAGCCTCCCCTGCCCGCGGGCCCTGCTGGGCTGGACACGCCAAACCCCCAGGACAGGGCGAGCCGCGGGGCAGAGCAGCCCCTGAGCACCCAAATTCCAGCTGTTGGGAGCTGGGCATGGATCAAAGCCTCGAGGGACAGATCCAGCGCCAGCCTGGGAGATTCCCCAGTGCTGAGCAGTCCCAGCGGGTGGAGCACCCACCCCGCGCTGGGACAGCTCTGGGGACAGCCCTGAGTGACCCGAAGGGGAGGCCGGGGGGGTTCTCAGCACGGCCTGAGCTGCTCCAGGCCTGGCACAGGTATCCCAGGGAAGCTGTGGCTGCCCCATCCCTGGAATGCTCCAGGCCAGGTTGGATGAGGCTCCTCCAAGTTGACCCCCCTGAGGCCCTGCAGGTGCTGGGCAGCCCCAGGGCCTGTGCTCAGGAGCCAAGAGGGGAAGGAACAGCAAAACGACCTAAAACCGAGGGAGAGTCCTGAAGGGCTCTCACAGGTTTAACTCCCCCTGTTCAGTGATCGGTGCAGCTCCCCAAAATTCCTTCATGACTTGGGACCCCGGGTCTGGATGGAGCAACCAGGAGCTGGGACCCCCAAATGGTCCCGTTTTAAAGTGATTTAGAGGGTGAGAAGCTGAGGTTTTGTCCAAAGCCTGAAGGCTTTTCTATGCCCCAATACCTCTGAGAAAAGAACCATCTTCAGCACCTTTCTGCAGCTGGAGATGGTTCCAAGTTTGCCCCCCGTGCTGGGGTGGCAGTGCCTGAGGGAGAACAGAGGGAGGGGCTGGAGCTGGCACTGCTCCCCTTCCAGGGGAGTAAAGCACGCCCTCCCCGGGCACAGAGCACCCTCCTTCCTCCCTCCTCCGTGTCCTTCTCCGGGCTGGGAGCCCCGGGCCGGCCCAGCCCCAAAGCAGCCCTCCAGGATTCCACGTTTTTATCCACCACGGTGCTCAGAACGCCCTGGCCAGGCAGGAGAGGGCACCGTAGTGCTGGGCCATCAAGGAAACCGCAAGCAGCGCCCAGAGATGTTCTCTCTGCCGTCTGGCTGCGAGCAGGGCGGTCTGTCTGCCTTTGTTCGTGGCCACGGGGCGGCTCCGGGCTGCGTTTTGTTTCAGGACTCCTCCTGGGCTCCCCTGGCAACAGCGAAGCCAACACCGGGATCCCGGAGCCGGGAACACAAGGGCAGGACCGACACCTTCCCCTCTGCCCCTCTCCTCAGCAGCCACAAAGAGGTGCCAGCAGTGACCTTGGGATGGGCCAGAGTGGGAACGTGTCCTCATGCTCCCTGTCAGCCCCCAGGTGAGCGATTTTAAGAAGCTGTGCCAGGGGGTTCTTGGGATAACAGCCCCCAAAGCCCCTGGGGGGGACATCAAACTCCTCCTGCCTTTGCTGAGTTTTCACCCCCAGATGAAACTTCAAACAAAGTCCCCAAACCAGCCCCAGCTGAAGCCAAGGGTGAGAAGTGCCAGCCCCAATGTCCTGTGTGTCACTGAATCATGGAATCACAGACTGGGTTGGGTTGGGAGGGTTAAAGTTCATCCCATTCCATCCCCTGCCATGGGCAGGGACACCTCCCACTATCCCAGGCTGCTCCAAGCCCTGTCCCACCTGGCCTTGGGCACTTCCAGCCGCAGCTGCTGTGGACACCCTGTGCCAGGGCCTCAGCACTGAGTGTCCTGCTCGTGCTCTCAGCGTTGTGGTGATCAGGTTTAAGGAATCATTTTCCCTGGATCAGGCTAAAAGGGATTCCCCACGTCTCCGTTAGTGCCGGGGTCAGGCACAAGCACAGATCCTCTCCCTGTGGAAACCCTGTGGATAAAAGACTGCGGATAAAGGACTGTTTCCCTGTCAGGTGGATCCTCAGCAGGTTTGCACCATCCTTGCCCAGAGCCAGCCAGAGGAAAGGATTTCTATGGATGTCTATGAACACCAATTCATAGAAAATCCTGGTCCCCAGAACCAACGTTTTATCCAGGGATCAAAATCCAAGTGCTCCCTGTGTGCAGCGTGAGTTACTGCCTCAGCCAGCTCCAGTTACTGCTTCCATCACCCTCCAAGGAGGTGCTGCTGTTATTTTTAGAAGGAATCTACAAAAACAACCCCCAAAAAAAGACATCAGCTAATAGGATGGAGTTGGCAGCCACTGAGACAATGCTGCTACTTGGTTCCACCCACGGTGTCCATAAATCCCGCTCCAGCCTGACCCTTCCAGCTGTTCCCAGGGATCCTTTCGTTGGGTACTTTTCCCCAAAGGCACTTGTGGTTCTCTGCTCAGAAGCTGCTGCTGATTGAAATGACCACTCAGTCCTGGTAACTTGAAACAAACCCTGCAGCCAGCACAGGGCTTCCCCTGCCCAGGAAACAGCTGGAGAGAGGGATGCTGGAACGGATTTCCATGGAAGCCGATGATTCATGGAAATGTTCAGGGAGCAGGGTCAGCTCCGGGTTCCTGAGGAGCTTCTTCCAACTGAGACAATTCCAGAGCCCGTCATTCCCGAACTCCCCGTGCCACTGGAGCAGAGCAGCAGGAATTCCCAAAATACAGCCTTGGGGAATGTTTCACCCCCGTGTTCTGCTGCCAATGGAATGTTTGTCAGCTGCCCTGGATGTGGGAAAAGGGATGTCAGGAGAGGGCAATGCCTGTGTTACCAGGGCTGGAGGGACAGGACACAGGGAATGGCTTCCCACTGCCAGAGGGCAGGGATGGATGGGATATTGGGAAGGGATTGTTCCCTGTGAGGGTGGGGAGGCCCTGGCACAGGGTGCCCAGAGAAGCTGGGGCTGCCCCTGGATCCCTGGAAGTGCCCAAGGCCAGGTTGGACGGGGCTTGGAGCACCCTGGGACAGTGGGAGGTGTCCCTGCCCATGGCAGGGGTGGAATGGGATGGGCTTTAAGGTCCCTTCCAGCCCTACCCAGTCTGTGATGATGATGATGATGATGATGATGAAGAAGGACATTTGGGCAGGACAAAGACCCTTCTGGCTCCCCCAGGAAGAAGGCCCTGCTGCATTCCACGGATCTCCAGGCTCCTCGTGCCTCTGTGCCCACCAGTTCTCTTGCAGTTGTCTTTCCCAGGAGTCCAAAGCAGGCGCATTCCAGCCGGGCGTTATTCCCCGGGGTGAGGTGGTGTCAGGCCACACCCAACCCCCTCCAGGCCACATCAGCTGGGAGGTGGAAAATGCCTTTGGGGGCCCTCGGTTCCGCAGCTGCTGCCGCGCAGGGCTGCTCCTGGCAGGACATTTTCCATGGCTTTTTTCCTGCCCACTTGGAATGACTCAGGCACGGGGGCTCCCCTGCTCCCCCAGGGATCCTCCCTGGCTGCACAGCTCCACGTGAGGACATTTTCCTCTCTCACACTGAGACTTTCCTTCCCAAATGCCAGCCCTTTCCTCCCAGCCCGGACCAGCCTGGGTTATTCCACCCTTCTGCTGACATTTCCCAGCCTGTTTTCACTCCTGTCACCAGTCCCTGGGTCCTTCTGAGCTTGGCCACATCCCGATGCAGGGAACAGAAGGGAGGGTGGGGCCTGGAAAAGTGGAAAAGTGGCCTCAGAGCCCCCTGGGGCAAACCAGCTCCAGTGGAATCCAGGTCTCCACCACCCCGAGGGGTCTGGTGCCACCTGTGCTCATCCTTTGGTTTGGGGGAAGGCACAGAGGCCCACCCTGGCACTGATCCCTGTTCCCACTCCAGGTGGAGCTGCTGCTGATCCATGGGAGGGTTTATCACCACCTGGGAACAGCTCCCAGGGAATGCCAGATGCTCCACACAAATTGAATTTCCAGTGTTAAAATCCCTTCAACGTTAATCCCTGGCAGTGCCCTTCTAATTATCCCATCCCAACGAATTGTGTCCTGTGCTGTGAGGATGGAAACCTCTGGGTTTGTGTTTCTCACAGTTCCAGCTGTGTCTGGAGCTTGTTCCTCCTTCACGCCCTGTAAGCACCCACGACCAAATTTTCAGGATGTGATTAAGGGCCCATTTTAAATAACTAAAAATGAAGCTGGGGGGGGTTGTCTGAGAAAGGAAATTTCCCTGATTTCATTATCCTGCCCTTTTTTTTGGCATTGAAAATGCACAGTGCAAAGAAAGACAGTCTGGCTTTTATTCTGGTTCAGGTATTTTAATGATATGTGGCACCAGGTTTCTATTTCCATGCACTTTTAATGCAGATAAGGAATTAAGATGCTTTTCCCTGCAGTCCCATTTCTTCTTTTGTGGAAAAACTCCATCTGCAAGGCACAGTCAGGATCCCAGATCCTACACACACCTCAGAGCAAGGCCAAGTGATCCTCTTCAATCCATGAGGCACGTCCCAGCTTTGGTTTGTGACATCCCAGTGGGAATGAAGTGATAGCCATGGCAAGCTGGGGTAAGTATGGGAAGGGGTAATCCCATCTCCTGCTGAAGGAGCAGCAGGACCAGGCACGGGTTGGATTCTCTGTTATTTGTGGAGAACATAACATTTTGGGTAATTTAAGTGGGAAGAGGATGAGCCACAATGAGGCACTGCCTGAGATCCCGTGGCTTCCCCTTGTCCTGTCAGTTATTTCCTGGGACAAGGGACCAATCCCACCTGGCTCCACCCTCCTGGAGCTTCAGTAATGATGGGATTGGACTCAGGAGAGAATTGGCAAAACCATGGATGAGGTTTGGTGCTCACACAAAGCATCAAACCCATCCCACTGACCCCCATTTTCCTGCCCAGAGGAATCAGGCCTGGCACACTGGGATGATTCCTTTATGGAAAGGTTTAGGATTGCAGGACCAGATCTGGCAACAAGATCCCCCCCGTTTGCTGTCAGGGGCAAAGAGAAGCCTTTCCCTCAGGGCAGGACAAGACAAGCCAGTGCCAAGGGATGTTTTCTCCAAGGAAAGGGCTGGAATTCTGCCCACAGCCAGCAGGGCAGGATCCACGGGGACAGATTTGTTCCAAGCCTGGAGCTTTGTTTAGCTTTGCCTCGTGCCATGAGTCCTGGAGTGCACGGTCTCTGCCACCACTCCTACAAGAAATATTCCCTTCAGGAAACTCCATTTCCTAAAATTCCAGTGCTAGAATGAGGTGTCCATGTCCTCGTGGCACTTTGTCCTGCTGCCTTTCATCCCACCAGGAAAAACACTTGGGAAACTTTCCCTGACATGATGAAATGCATTAAAGTGTTTTTAAAAGCCAGTCAAAAAGGGTTCCTGGCATTTGGGTATTTTGTTTATTGCTTAGCAGCAGGAGCTCCGGCTCTGGGAGGGAGGGGGAAGAAGGGAAATATTTGTTCTCAGTTTGGTTTGGATCCAGGATTTGGACACTTCCTGATGCCAGAACCATTCTCCTGTTCCTGCTCCCGTTATTTGACGTGCTGTTCCTCCCTGGCCACACTCACCCTCTGCTCCAGCTGCTGCTCTGGGACACAAACAGGGCCTGCTGGATAAGGGCCCAGATTTGAAATCATGGAATCATGGAATCCCAGAGTGATTTGGGTTGGACAAAGCTCATCCCGTTCCTGCCCTGGGCAGGGACACACCTTCCACAGCCCAGGTTGCTCCAAGCCCCATCCATCCTGGATTCTGTCATGACGGGCCATTATTCCCTGCCCAGGGCCAGAGGGCTGGAACTGGATGAGCTCTAAGGTCCCTTCCAACCTTCTCGGATCCGTGGATTCTCTGATTTGGATCACGCCCACGGAAGATGTGCTGCTCGTGGTGCTCCTCCTGGAGTGACTCCTCTTTTCCCACCTTGAAACATTCCCAGCCTTTAACTGCTCCATGGATAAATTAACGGACAAATCAACATTATTGCATCAAAAAGAAGCAGAAGTTTAAGTGGATTCCGAACCGCAGGAAGGGGTGGATTCGGGGTCACCAGGCAGGAGGTCTTCTGGAGGCCGGGGCTGCACTCCCAGGTGTCAGAGCTGGCTCGGCCGGCGCCTCATCCCGGCGGGAATGCGGCTCCTGGGCTGGAGCAGCGAGCCGGAGTCCCGGGCAGCGCTGCCCCGCGGGGATCCCGGGAGGCTCCCGCCGAGCTTCCGCAGCTCCAGCACCTGCTCCCGGGCCCGGCCCAGCGCGGCCGTCAGCTCCCGGCGCTCCTGGCACTCCCGGCGCACCGTGTCCTGCAGCAGGGAGTTCTGCAAACACACACACGGCTCGCGGGCTCCCGGCACAGGCGGCCCCGGGGCACCGGGCCCGGGGGGAGCTCCCGCCCCCGGAGCCGGGCAGGGGCGGCACCGAGGGGCAGGGGCGGCACGCCTCTTAGGGCTCAGTTCTCCACAAGGCCTCCGGTGGGAGAGCACAGCTGTGTGGAGTCACGGCATCACGGGGGGGCGGATGGAAGCGTGGAATGATGCACGGACGAACGTCTGGAATCGTGGAGTCAGCCAGGTTGGAAAGCCCTCTGCTGTCCCAGCACTGCCCAGGCCCCACGGTCCCACGTCCCCATCCCAGGCCTAATCCCACTCCCACCCTCCTGAACCTTTCCAAGGAGAAATCACAACCAACCCCAGCCCCAATTCACTGGGAAGAATTTTATTTTCACTGTTTACCAACTTCTCTTCCTGCCACTCAATGACTTTGGACATTCCAGCCTAATCTTATCTCCAGCCCCTGACTCCACATTTCTCCTGGAGCAGCACAGCTCTCTCCTCCCTTCCTGTTCCATCCCAAGCATTCAGCAAATGCCTGTGGTCAGAATAGCCATCAGCTGAATTTCCCTTCCCATTTAAGTCATTTCTATGCATTCCTGAGCCAGGGAATGGCTGTACTGGTGGGAGCTGGGACACCAGTTCAAGGAATGAGAAGTATCCGTGTCCTACTCTGAAAACAGGGAATTCTTTATTGTTTGCCCATGTTTGGGCAGCAGGACGTGAGGCTACAGACTAAGAAATGTCTCGCAGGACCTGATAAATAGATCTCTATCGCAATAAAACACTAATTAAAATACTTGCTGAATTCAAACCTCCCCTATTTTGTGCTCTATCCCATTTATGAGATTATGAATGGGTTTGCTTTAGAAATCTTTGCATTTCCAGGGGGTTTCTGGTGTGAAACACAGAACTTTGAATGATTTTAGAAATCACAATCTGCAAGTAAAAATAACCAGGCATTTCCTGGGCCATGTTCCTACCTCCTCTTGAACTTGACTCAAGCTGTGAATCAGCTGGGTCCTCTCCTGGGTTAATTTTTCCAGTTCATCTGACTTGTGCTTAATTTCTTTCCTCAGTTTATCCAGAAATGATTCACTGTTGTTCTTTTCCATGTTCAGCTGGAATTCAAGTTCACTGATGAGTCTTTTAAGGCTCTGAATTTCTTTTTCCTTGTCTCCATCTTTCTCTGCCAGTTTCATCTGGGCATCCTGGAGCTTCTTCTCCAGAATTTCCGTCTCCATCCTTAAGCTCTTGGTGGCACTGGATATTAAGCCTGGGATCTGTGTGAGATCAGACAAAAATGGCTTTAATCTCCATTCCAAAATTCCATTCTCATCTTTATCTATGGAGAATTAATAGCAGATAAATGTTGACTTGAGGGAAAACCAACAAAGTCAAATATACAGAGAAAAAAAAATGCTCTGAATTTACAGAACACCCTCAGAGGACACCAGAGAGCTGCAAATTAATCAGCACTTGCCCAGAACACAGAGATTAATTAGTGTGCTCGAGATCAAACAGAGAAATTGAGGCAGAAATGGGGAAATTTCACTTCTTTACTGCAAGTCAGTGTTTCTGCAGGGTTTGGAAGCCATAGTTAAATATTTGCAAAGTGAACAAAGCCAAAGTTCTTTTAGCTCTGGACCATTGCAATGTCCCACATTTTAAATAACAATATAATCTCATCACATTCCTCTCATTTTCCCAGATTTCTCAGGAACCACGTAAAATCTTTGGAAAACTCAGGTTGCAGGTCCAAGTGTTCAATTTTTACCTGAAAGTTGAGGCTGTGGAGCTCTGGGGAGCTGGGAACAGCCACCCCCTGTGGTGCCACCACCAGTACAGCCCAGCAGCTCCTCACTGGGTTCACTGGGAAGGGCAAACAGTGTGGATGGTTTTGTGGCACCTCATCACAGCCTGAAACAGTCCCAAGCTTTTCAAAAATGATGATGTCAGATTAAAAATAATTAACAGCCACAGTCTAGGGACACAGATGGACTTTGGTGGAGGAAACGGGAGATGAGAAAGAACTTCCACAGCATTTCACTTCAACTGGAATTGTTATTTTTAGCCTGCTCCACTAAAAAATTAAATATAGGCCATATACTAAGACTGGGAAAAACACATTGTCTCATCCAGGGTGAGGGTGACACCAAAAGAAGGTTTTACCCCCTCACATTCCCAGTTTCCCCAGTTTTCTGTGATCTGCTGGCACAGAGAGCGTTGCACCTTCTGCTGCAGCTCCTCGTGGTCTCTCTGGTACTTTGTGAGCAGCTCCTGCTGTTTCTGTCTCTCCATGTCCAGCTCCACTCTGGCTGCTTCCCTGACTTTCCGAACTGTCTCCCGGTGCCGAGCCTCCCCCGTGGCCAGCTCCCTTTCCAGCTGGGGAAGCAGAGGTTTGCAGTGACACTGGCACAGAGCTTGGCTTGGAGGGACCCCACATCCCACCCCATCCCAGGATCTGGGGGCGGATCCTAGGAAGGATCACCTTCCACTGTCCCCGGCTGCTCCCAGCCCTGGCCAGCCTGGCCTCCCGCACTTCCAGGGATGGGACAGCCACAGCTGCTCTGGGAAATCCCTTCCAGCCCCTCACAGGAACAATACCCACATTCCCAATATCCCACCCAACCCTGCCCTCTGGCAGTGGGAAGCCATTCCCTGTGTCCCTTCAGGCACCACAGGATCATCCCGGAGCCTCCCCTTCTCCAGGCTGGGATGTTGGGTAAAACACCCCAGTCCCTAAAGCATCTCAAATAATTCATGTTGTAAATTCAAATCTGTAAATTCAGCCCTAACTTCCCCAACAGAAAAGCCTGGGTTCTGGAGGAAATACTGAAGGAAAATATTTTTCCTAACCCAGGATGTTCCCATTCTCTTTGTGCAGGCTGGATTCTAATGGATTTAATTGCAGCAGGATGAAAGCTTCTGAGAGGCACATTAAATGCACAACACAAACCTAATTACTTCAAATTATTAAAAGCAGAAAAGCCCAGAATGAGCTTAATTACAATTATCTAATTTCACACATTAATTATGAGCAGAAGTATAATGAATTTCCCTGAACTCTTTGGGGGAAAACATAAACTGGAAATATTTTCATTATTTTTTAAACCAAAATAGACCAAATTCTGGGTGTGGAACAGGTGCAAATCCCCCACTGAGGTTTAGCTTAGAATTGGTGTTTTGTAAGATGCTCAAAGTAGACTCTTCTTATTCATTTTCTTCTTCTTCTCCTCCTTTTTTTCTTTTTTTAAAATTATTATTATTATTATTTCTATATTCTTGGATGGGAGTTGGGATTCTGAACAAACCCCTAAATTTATGAGCTCCACACATTATTACAGACCCAGATCATTTGTTGGAGGCTGCCTGACTACAAAGATTAAACAAATAAAGACAATACAAAAACCTGAGCTCATTCGGAAGGTTACAAACATTCCACATGTAATAATTGAAGTTAATAGAGCTGATAACCAGAACAGGAAATAAAGTGGAAGCTGATGTTCCAAGGCAGCCTAATGGCCACTAATTGATTTAAACCCACTTATGTGCTCCTTATTAATTAATATTTTAAAATGAATAAAATAAATGTGTGTATCTTTATCTTGTTCTCATGGCACTCTGTGATTATGGAGCCAGCAGGATCCCCTTCCAAAATTACATCCTCTGACATGGAAGATGTGTCCAAGGAAATGTAACTGATCCTAATTGCTACCAGTCCCAAAATTTTCCTGAGACTAAATAAAGCTTTCAGACACTGAAACTAAAAATGCAGCAATTTTAGTCACCAGTTACTCAGGGCTTAAATCAGACAAGTCACAGTTATTGTTCAAATTTTCCTTCACAGATCTAGAAATATATTTTAATTTCTTTTTCTTTTTAATATAGAAATATTTTTAAATTTCTTTTTCTTTTCAATGTATAAATATGTTTTTATTTCTTGTCCAGTTCAGGGTTTTTTGGTGCTCATGTGAAAAAGCTGCAGATGAAACCACAGTTGACTGTGGCAGTTGTTTACGGGGAACAGCTTCCCAATCCCACTGGAAGAGACTGGCACGAAAAGTCCTTGTACAAAGGGTATTATTGGCAAGCTGTGGCTGCCCCTGGATCCCTGGAAGTGTCCAAGGCCAGGCTGGACAGGGCTCGGAGCAGCCTGGGATGGTGGGAGGTGTCCCTGCCCACGGCAGGGAGTGGGGCCGGATGGGATTTAAGGGCCCTCCAACCCAAACCAGTCTGGAATTCTGGGATTCCGTGAACTTCAGCGAACATTAAATGTGTTTTTGGAAATGGGAGGCTCCCCAGAAAACCCCTTCCTGTGAATTCCTGGGTTTGGGCCCCAGCAGAGCCAGGGTTTGCAGGTGAGAGACTCCTGTGCTCCCAACAGAACTTTGGGCTGAGTCCCTCCCAACCCAGACCACGATTCCATGATTCCGTGACACTCGGGGAGATCATTCCCTGCCTTCCTGTGCTCTTTGAGGAACTGAAGGGCCCCCCAACCCCAGCAGAGCCGGGGGTGCCGGGAGCAGCCCGGAGTTACCTTTTCCCTCCAGGAATCCTCGCTCCGCACCTTGTGCCGCAGCTCCTGCAGCTGCTCCGCGCGGCTCTGCTGGGACAGCAGCAGCAGCTCCCTGCAAACAGCAACGCCAACAGCAGCACTGCACGGCAAGCCCCGCTCCGCCCCGCTCCGCTCCGCTGCTGTCCCCCCTCCCCGCAGCGAACCCCCGCTCCTCCCTTCCCTCTCGTTCAGCCGCCCCTGCCGTAAATCCCAGCGCTGCCCCCGCAGGCGCGGCAGGAATCACCGCTCAGCATCTCCGTGAGGCCGCCACTTGCTTTCGGAATGTTGTGTTTGAAGGAAGTACCGGAGCTGGTCCTTCCTCCACTCACATGATGTTTTCGTATTTCTTTCATTATTTCTCAAGTCCAATTTCGGAGAACACAGAGAAACTTAAAATATTCCAAACAGCAATCGCATGTAATGAACTCGGACTATTACAATCGTTAATTAAAATACTGTAATAGGTTTGGAATGAAAACCACTGAGTGCTTCCTGTTGTTAAAGTTACTTGTAGGGCAAGACTCCTGGAGAGTTGAAATCCTCGCAATCGGTGTAATTAACACCTTGTCCAGCACAGAAATGCCCTCAGCATTCCAACGGGCCGGGTTCTGGGATCCGATCTGGACTGGGGAGGGCTGAGAACAACTGCCCACCACCCCAGCCCGATGTGAGAGGTGCTCAGCTAGGAACTAAGCTCCCATTGTCCCTGGAATCACCTTTCAGCTGGGCAAAATAAAGCACTGGGCTTCGGAGGGCTGTTTTCCCTGGAATGGGTTTGAGTTCCTTTGCTTACCAACTGAAATCCACGTTTTTTAATTACCTCGACTATAATCTACCTATCCAGTTTTATTCCTGCCAACCACAGGTTTGTTTTCACCACTGGAAAGTGCCAGGAGGCACCAATTGTTTTGTATTTAAGGGGCTGGACACTCCCTGTTCCTTCAGTACAAAGAGCAGCTGGAACAGCTGCAAGAAATGGGGATTTTGGGGGTTGGATCAAGCTCAAGCTGAATCCTGGAGCCCAAACAGGACTTTTTTACTCCCAATTCTTTTAATAGGACCTTAATTGGACTTTTTCTTGTTTTCTCTTCCACCCAAATTTTGTCAGTCCTGTAATAATTTTTAAAAACCAACTCAATGACCTCTAAGATTTCAAGAATTTTCAGGAAAACTCGAGCCCAGCTCAGCTCCCGTTACCTTTCCTGTTTCAGCATCAGCACCTCTTGCTCTGTTTGGCTCAGGAGAGTTTTGAGGGTTTCCAGCTCGTTTTCTGATCTCCCAGTTCTTCTTTTCAGATCTTCTTCTTTCCTTTCTTTCTCAGCCACTTCCTCCTGTAAATGTTTGCAGACTTGTTGGCAAATGAGAAGGGATTCCTCCTTTTCCTTCAGCTCTTTTGTAAGCCTACAGATGAAAGAAAAAAGTAAGAATAAAAAAATAATAATAAAGTAATAATAACAAAAGCAGCATTGTAGTTACTATATTCTTATTTATAGACAGAAATCATAATGCCTGGAAAATGAAATATTCATCAAAACTCCAGGTATTTTTTATGAAGTTAAACCTAGTGACTTGACAGAAAAATAAAGAAAATTATTGTACAAAATCTGCATTAAAACCATAAAATGTTTGCTCTCACTGCTCAAATATATACCCTACAAAATATCATTTCAGCATTCACCTGGACTCAGCAATTCCATTTTCATATTTGATCTTTTTCAGTTCGTTTTGACAGGCATCGAGTTCTGTTGACTTCACCCTAAAAAACATTAAAAGAAAGTGCATTATCCCAAGAACTGAGCCTTTACCCCTGCAGCACCCTGGGCACCACTTCTGGACGGATTTTCCAACTTCCTTTCTGTAGTTCAGGTAAAAGGCCACAACCACAAAGTTCTTTCAGCTCTAGCAAAGCTTGTAAATAATTGGAAGTTACATTTCCAGTGACATCTCAGCCCGAGCAGGATCACAAATGTTGCAAACAAGAAGTGAGATCTTGCAAAACTGATGGAAGTTTTGAGTAACAAATGAATAAAATGGAACAAATCCCAATTTCGTAGGTAAAAGGGCTGGAAACTTTGCAGGTTTTGTGTCATGATGTCACCATTTCACCAATTAATAACCATGGTGGAGCTTCATATTTACATTTAAACAGATATAGAATATGTTGTTTTATTAAATTGTGCCCACATTACACTGAAATTTTAATATTACATTTGGAAAGCCCTCAGTGTTTATTTAACTGTGTTCATGACATCTCTGTTTCACACTCAATCCTTACATTACCACCAAAATACTTTGTTGCTAAGCATCCCAAATATTTGCAGCGTGGTTATGGTCAGACCCTCTGAATACAGGAACTGAAACCAGAGCAGGACAGCATGAATCCTTGCTTCAGTTTCAGGAAAACATGGGAAAAAGGTGATGATGGATGGCCCTGAGAGCGGCAGTAGCAGCTCCTTCCTCTCGAGCTCAGTCTTTGGAGCAGGCTCAGTGCTCCGCTCTCCAGGCTGCAGAGGGCCCCGAGCAGCATCTCCTACAGGGATTTGGGAGGGCTCCAAGCAGGATCTCCTACAGGGATTTGGGAGGACACTCGATTTCTGCTCTATAAATTTGAGTTTTGCCTGCTCTTACTTGGAACCATAAGGAGAACACAGGGAAAATCCAAGCAGAGCAGGACCTGGGGCATGGGCAAAGTCACAGCAAAGGTACATTTGGTAGGGGAAGAGAGACATTGTGGTCACTGATTAAATACTGAAGTTTGGGATCTGTTTTATCGCCAAAAAAACCGGCTGGACCAAACCTACAGCGAAAAATCACAGAATCACCACAGAACCATGGAATGGTTCGGGTTGGGAGGATCCCATCCCACCCCTGCCGTGGGCAGGGACACCTCCCACTATCCCAGGCTGCTCCAAGCCCCGTCCAACCTGGCCTTGGACACTTCCAGGGATCCAGGGGCAGCCACAAATTCCCTGGAAAATCGTGCCAGGGCCTCCCCACCCTCACAGAGAACAATTCCTTCTCAATATTCCATCTACGCCTGCCCTCTGGCAGTGGGAAGCCATTCCCCTTGTTCTATCACTCCATGCTGCTGTAAAAACACTTCTTTCCACACACATTGCTACTCCTGAAGTTATGTGGATTTCCCAAAATGCATCCTGTGTTGGGTGAGGCACTGGATCAAGCTCACTTATCCCTCCTCTGCAGTCCCATGAATCCCAGCTGGAGGAAGGAATCCCTGCTCCCACAGAGAAGCTGGCTCAGGCAGGTGCTTAGAAATAATTATATGAAAATAAAACGGTCTATCTGCTGGTCAAAACCTTCTCAAATCAGCATGACAAGCAGCACTTGCTGAAAAAAGAAGAAGTGGTTTGAAACAGCTTTCTGTGCAGTGGGAAAGCAGTCAAGGAATGGGAATCTTACATTAAGAGCTTCTTGTAGTGGTCCATCTCTGCTGTCACCTTCTGCAGCTGCAGCCCAGCCGTCTCCACCTGGTTGGTTAAATCTGAAAACAAAAGCAGGGGCTGTGTCCCTGTTCGTCCCGAATGAATTCACTTCAGTGGTTTGTGTCATGTCAGACCTGCGGCTCCCACCTCGCCCAGGCAGAGCAGGGCTCACCAGCAGAGACTGGTTTTAGGGCAAAAAGCTGGGGTTTGCTTCCTGGGGGGTTCGTTACCCTACCAGAAAACAACAAATTCAACTACACTGAAACATGAAATGCTGTAAATCATACAGTTTGTGCATGAATCCGAGAGCAAACACGTGCAGGAAGGTGGGCCCAAAACTCCCCTGTAATTTACTTCATCTGAAACCTTGGCACTAATTCAGTGTTGTCACGTGCTTGTCTTATGTTCTCATAGCCAAGGGCTCAGAATTCCCACAGAAAAGGAGAAGCTTTGGCTCCAGCTGCCAGGCAGATGTGAGGCAGGACACTGGGAACAATCCAAGCTGCCAGCAGGAACGTGGCCTGGAGAAACAGGTTCAGCCCCAGTCAGTGCAGATGGACAGCAGGAAGAGCACAGACCTCTGCCCACCCTCACGGGCTGCTACGGAGATTTTCCCAAAAATCTCTTTCTGACCTTTTCTTAAATTGTTATAAACGATCTCCACCCATAATTAATAACTGTGGCATTCTGTCTTCTTCCTCAATGCTGGAGTATGGACACAAGTTCTGGAACGAAGGGAAGGAGCAGGATGATGCTTATCTTGGTTCTAGTGCTTTGGGTGGTCTCTTTCAGTGCCATTTCCTCTTTCACTCCATTTATTTCCAGAAGTTTTCACACTCACTGAGCATGGACAGGAGTTTTTCATGAGGGAATAGATGGATTTAATTATGCAAATGGTTTCTGCAAGTCTTCTCTAGAGAGAATTCCCACCAAAGCCAACGGGAGCTGGTGAGCAGAGTCTGAGGGATCACACACAGAGAGTAAATAATACAGATTTCAGTGAAAAACATGGCAAAAATGAGGGAACTAGTAAGGAGAATGGTAGTACAAATGGAAACTTGTGCTGAAAACTTGCTGAATAGAGAAAAATGTATTCAAATGCTTATGTAAAAATGTTCTCTGCTAATGAAAATAAAGCCTATTGCAAAACATGCAAAGCCAACAGAAAGAATTCACACTTTGTTATACTGATACTGGGCTTCATGCTGCAGGAAGAGCCACACTTTAAAGAATCATCAGCCCAAACCCGTCTCAGTACCATTCATGTTTAATTTGACTTATTTTGCTGACTCAGAACAGGTCTCACCACAGCCCCAAACCTCTCAGTGACCTTTAGTGAGGTTGTGCTGTGGCAGGGACAGGGGGGCACAGCCCTGAGCGTGCACAGGGACCTCAGGAACCAAGAGACCCAGAGCTGGTCACTGTTTCCTGTTCCTCGGGCGAGCTCCCGTCAGGGCAGCCCCTGGTGTGTGCAAAACACCCAGGAGCCTGCCCAGCACTGGCTCTCAGGGACTGAACCACCCAGTTTGCATCCCAGGGCACGGTGCTCCCGCTCCTGCTGGGAAACTGCACCAACTGGCAAGTTCTCAGTGAAAAATAAAAATAACAAGCAGCACATTGGGTAAGCAGCCACAAGCAGCCACTCTGGAAGCCATCAACTCCACAGCTAATTCCTAACAGATTCCCAGTGAGATCAGATCAGAAGCAGTGACAGAGCTGTGTAATTTTCTGCTTTTCCTGCAAAACCTACACAATCCAATCCGATAGAATTTCTGATGATTTTTGGGTAATCTCAATGGTTTATACACGTGCACAAAAAGGAAGACTACTGACCTGTAGTTAAGACTTTATGGAAGGTTCACAGCACAGCTCAAACAGATCATGGAATCCCAGAATCCCACAATGGGTTGGGCTGGAAGGGACCTTAAATCCCACCCAGTGCCACCCCTGCCATGGGCAGAGACACCTCCCACTATCCCAGGCTGCTCCAAGCCCCGTCCAGCCTGGCCTTGGACATTCCCAGGGATGGAGCAGCCACACCTGCCATTCCCATTTCCCAGGAGGGCTTGGATGCACCACCCTCCCCTCCCCTGCAGGCACTCCCGACCTCTGGGAGCCATCAGGGACCGGCCCAGCTCTCACCAGGGTACAGCTTCCTCTGGGCAATTAATCTGACTTTAGAAGGACGTTTTTAAAGGCTGTGGGCACTCCCTGTGTTACCTCAGACCAAGACAAGGTTTGTCCCGCTGGCAGGTGGATGTGAGAAACACGCTTTGCTCAGGAGAAGGGGAGCAGGAGTTGGGCTGGGAAGGGACTGGCTGCGACTGAACTCAAACACAGGAGCCACAGCTGTGCCATACAGGATCTGGGGGAGAGCAGGAGCAGGGCAAATGCACTTCACAAACACTACAGGGCTGAGCAGAAAGAAACAGGGCATCCACAGGGTCAGGAAAATACTGGGAGCTCAAAACTGGAAGATGGTCAGGAACTGGAATGGAGAGAGCACAGATCCCTGGCCAAGGCAGACTGGGGCCCAGCTCCTCTTGCTGGAATTCTCTGCTATTCTGGGAACAGGAGCTTGTAGCTGTTATTTAGAACCTGCCCAATAACTGCTCCTTGCACAGGCCCTGAATCTGGCCTGTGAGCTGTGTCAAAAGGGGAAAGATATTTCATCTTCCTTACAACATTAATGCTAGACCAAATTCAGGTGTGCACTTCACAGAGAGTTTCCAGCATATTTATTTAAAGGGCACAGTAGACAATCTGTGAGAAATATGAAATACATCTATGAAAAATTCCTGTGTCAGAGCAGGAAAATATTGCCTCACTGCTTGTTTCTAAGGAGACAAAAGAGGTGAAATAACACCCCAAGTCCCTGCACAGAACAGAACTATTTATTTGTATTTACAATATTTCATGCACTGTGTTCTCTAAGATAATTTTTTTTGTCTGCACAAGAAAGTCCTTCTTTTTCTTTGTGACTCACAAATGTCTGGAAGGAGCCCAGGGATGGATTCCAGATTTACATCCTTTCTGGAGACTTCACCACTGCCATCAGGAAGTGTCCAACTCCCTAGAAGCTGCCAGGAACAAGGAGGATGTGCCAGGAAAAGGAGTGACTGGGGCTTATCTCCCCCAGCAGATGTTGGTGGCCACTGCCAGACTGGGCTTTCTGGCCCTCTGCTTCACTCTCACCTTCATGTAGAAAACCAGCACAGAAAATGCAGGAAAAGGCACCAGATTCTAAATAGTTTTGAGTGGCACAAATCAAGGGCAGCCTCAGTGCTCTCAAAAGAATAAACCAAGAAACTGCCAGTCTTTTCCAAGACCTTGCAAAGTTCTTAAATAGGGAAAAAATGTTATCTTGGCAAAGCCTGCCCCCCTCCCTCTCCCCCACTCCCCCAGTGCCACGTTACAAGCACATCTGCACTCAGAAGGATTGGATTTGCTCATCCACAGCCAGTTCACACTCCAGATCAAAGGACTGGGTTTTAAGCCAGAATTTTCTGCCTGTATTCCTGCCTTTTTGAAGCCAAGCTAATTGGGACATGTCAGGATGGTTCCTACAGACCTTTTCTCCCACATATCCAAACTGGTTTGAAATACTGTCCTCACCTATTGCCTGGGGAAACTGAGCAGGAGAAAAGGGACATTCTGACCTTTTTTTCCTTGGAGATAACTTCTCTCCCCTCAGAGTTTAGGCCAAGCAGACAAAACAAAATACAATAAACACCTGTCCTCTATCACAGAATTATGGTTTGGGTTCGGAAGGGAACTGAAAGCCCACCCCGTGCCACCCCTGCCATGGCAGGGACACCTTCTCCTATCCCAGGCTGCTCCAAGCCCCGTCCAGCCTGGCCTGGGACATTGCCAGGGATCCAGGGCCAGCCACAGCTGCTCTGGGCACCCTGTGCCAGGGCCTCACAGGGAGGAATTCCTTCCCAATATCCCATCTAGCCCTGCCCTCTGGCAGTGGGAAGCCATTCCCTGCGTCCTGTCCCTCCACCCCTTGTCCCAGACCCTCTCCAGCTCTCCTGGGGCCCCTTCAGGCCCTGGAAGGGGCTCTGAGCTCTCCCTGGAGCCTTCCCCTCTCCAGGTGAACATTCCCAGCTCTCCCAGCCTGGCTCCAGATGGATTCCCGCTCTTCCTCAAGAAGCAAAGTGGGGCCTTTCTTTAAGTCATGCTCCAAAGCAGGCTCATCCCAACCCCTCTGCAGGGAGCCAGGACTGCTCTCCAGGTATTCCCGTGCTTCCTGTTCCACTCAGACTGTTGGAAAGCACTAATGAGCCATTGCCTCCTCACACTGCAACACCAGCCCTGCATTCCCCGGCTCACCCTTCCAATGCTCCTGACTGCAGCTGGAATTCATAAAAAGGTACATCTCAGCAGCACCTGTAGCATGAATAGCGGCTGTTTGAACTGCAGCCTACCTAAAACTGCAGGCAACTCTTCCCCCTTTGGCTTTTCAAAGCTCTACAGAGTGGTCTTTAAAGTGTCGTTAAAGGCACTTCACGGAGATGAAAACAGTGCTCCTTCTTCCCATGAGGAGTGCTAACATTCCCCACTCCAATTCCCAGCTCCTCCTCCAGCTGCCTGCACTTTTCCACCAGCTCTCATTATGGCAGCAGACCTCTAAGTTTATGTTTGGGAGCTGAAGCGGCCCATGGAGCAGGAGCATCAAAAGACTGAAAATTCAGATTTCATGAGCATCACCAGCAATTTCAACCCATACACAGGCAAGAACAGAGCTCTAAATGGGCTAAAGAAAAACCACAGGGACTTTGGGAAGAAGAATGATTTTTAATCCGTGATTAAGTAAAGGATTTGGCTGGTGAGAAAATGAAAGCAGAAATCCCAGCTCCTCTTTCAGGAGCAGGTGCTACTGCAGCCCTGCTGCTCCCAGCACTAAGAACAGACACGCTATCACCATGACTGATTTTTAATTTGGGGGGTCTCTCTGATTAGACAATTACCCAGCAGACCTTACCCTGTGCTGAGCACGTGTCAAGAGCTGTCACCTCCCACTAGCTGGGGGATGCTCCACGTGGCTGAGAAGTGGCTTAAACCCAGCCATCCAACTGATCCCACAAACCCCCTACACAGGGAATGTTCAGAAAGTCACAAGCACAAAATGAAAAACAACAGGAGAACCTGCTTAGCTTCTGCTCTTAAAAATGTCTGCTATGATGTGAAATGGGCAAGGACTTACAATTCTAGGAGAAACACGCAACAGGAGAATCTTCAAAATATTGGTTGCAGAAAGGAAAAAATTAAAAACTATTAAAATCGTGGAAATCCCAAATCCTGGTGTTTTTTATTATTTCTGGAGTATCGAAGTATTTCAGTAGTTTGTGGGGGAAAAAGGCAGAATAAAACAAAAACCCAAGGTCCCCCAAAGCATAGACTCTCTGGATGTGACTGATTTCCTACACCCTGACTTTGTGCAGGGTAAATCCACTCCCTGGAACTGATTTGCAGGAAGATTGTTGTTTGTTCCCAATTATTTATGTTAGAACAATGCCAAACTCCTATCATATTTAACACTTGTTTCATGAAAAGCATCATGTTTTGTATTCCAAAGAGAACAGCAGTGCATTAACGGGGTTTATTACCCCAATCCAGCAACACATTCCCTAGAGCCAGACCCCTTCAAATCCTCCTGGAATTGTGTTTTACTGATCCATTCAGGAAGGGTAGAATCAAAATGCCTGAGCCAGCAGTTTTCCTGCCTTCAAGTCTCCTCCTGGATACCCACATCAAAGGTTTCACTGCTTCTTAATAACTGATTCATTATCAAGTAACTGTTACATTTGGATTCATAAATTTAAGAATGTCTCACATAAAACATCAACCAGCTCAGAAGGTATTTTTACTCCTCATTAAGATTTTGCAGGGTCCTATTATTCTGTATGGATTCCACATAAAATGTTTTAGCTGTGTTTTCTCCATAAAATATCCATTATTTTGTATTTCACTGTAAATTTTCAACCTGGGATAGTGGAAGGTGTCCCTGCCATGGCAGGGGGTGGGAATGGATGAGCTCTAAGATCCCTCCCAACCCAAAGCATCCCAGGATTCTGTGATAATCAGTTGCTCCGTGTGATGGTCTGATGCAACTTAGGGAAGCAAATTCAGGTTTTGAGAAGATCCAGGGAGCCATGCAGGCCCCACAGAAATACAGAACACACTGAATGACCTTAAAAGAATTACCTAAAATAGCGACTGCAAGAACCTGTGGTCTTCTTACGTAAGAACAAGGCAATTCTGCCTGGAGTTAATGCTGAAAATGAAAGTGTTTGTTCAGGTTCTGAGCTCATTGTTTACAGCAACCTCTGAAGGAAACAGAGGGAAAAGGGAACTCGAGCTAAGGGCAGGTTTTGTATCAGCAGAAATCCAACACAAATATTTTATGTTATGATACTAAACCTCGTATTTCAGAGTGCAAAAGATCACTGCTGAGGCTCAAGGCCTCTCAGATGAGGAGATCCCTAAGGAAGATGGAGTATCCTGCCACTGCTCTCCTCTGTTCCTGCCCCTCCTCTGAAGTGCTGTGGTTCCAGTGGTGAGGACATGGAATTAAAGGGGCTTCAGACTTCCCAAGTGCCAACAGTGCAGCTGCAGGAATGGCTGGGAAGCCATTGGGAAGCCAGGAATGGCAGGGCTGAGGCAGCTCCTGGTGCCCACAGGGAGCCAGCAGCACAGCAAACACTCCCTCCATCACAAAACAACCCCAGGGACACCAGCACCGCCTACCAGGGACAGCCTGCAGCTCTGGGAATGGCTGTTCCTTGGGAACTGCAGCAGCCTGGACACCTGCACTGCCAGTTCAGCCAGGGAGAGGGCAAAGGATTCTTGAGAAGGAGCTACATTTGCACTGGGCTTCCTTTATTCCCACTAATTTCTCCACTTCAAAAAGATGCACGTTAATGTTAATATTTCCTCAAGGCAGGCAGGTGGAAAACCCAATCTGAAAACTGCAGAAACTCAGATTTCCAGAGAGAAGTAAATAACAAATGATCCAACTGCTTAGGTCTGATCACTACTTGTGTCTGTTTATACAAAGACAGAAGATATTCCTGAAGAGAAAGTGGAAATAAAGATGTGGTTCTACAGAGCACAGAAGACAGCCAAGTGTTAAGTGAAAACAAGATTTTATGTCCACTGCTTCTTATTATTTCTATAGAGACAGAAGATGTCTTTGCTGGAGCTTTTTAACAGTATTGTTATAAAAATATAACCATTTAATAGAATATATAAGGTATTATTGTATTATTACAATAACACAATAACAACACATATCCTCAGCAACAGGGGTTGGTAACTCATGGGATGGTCTCTCTTAGCTGGGGTTTTCCCTGGCCCTGAAGGACCCGTGCAATTCCTGCATTGTGGCCATCACTGTGACCTCCTGCTTTGGCTCTGCCACCACACTGAGCACAAGGCAGGGTGGGAACTGCTGTCCCAGCCTGGGGCTCCACAGCGTGCCTGGAACAGCACAAGCTCTCTGTGTGTTCCCAAGGGCTCAAAATATCCCTGAGCCAGAGCTGTGAGTGCAAGAGCAGAGAGATCCAGGAGACAGCAGTGTAAATAATCTTTGTGGAGGGAGTTACTGTCTCCACAGAGCTCCCAAGATATCAAGAGCTGTCACTGTTCTCACCATTTGCAAGAGCATTCTCTGCTTCCTAAGACCCAGTCAAGGGCAGATCGTGAAGAGTCTCCTGTTCAATGACTCTCAGAGAAAAGGGACTGGCCTGACCTGTTTTTCAGTCCTGCTCCTGAGAGCCCAAAGTCCTCCCTGGTCCTGCACTCAAAATGAGACCAATTCTTTGAATTTTCCCCTCCCAGCCTTGTCCCTGATGTTCTGCTAAGATGGAAAATTAACAGCAGGATTGTATTCCACCATCCTCATTGCTTTCCTCTCTTCCTTCCTTTGCCCTCCCAGCTGCCTGGTGTTCCCAGCAGGCTTCCAAACACCTTGGAATGACATTCACCCTTTCTGACTGCACAGCACCCACCTTTTATTTGTGCCTGCCTTGTGCTGTTGAATCTTTCCACAGTAACATCCACAACTTCGGGGCTTTTAAAATCCATTTTTTCCTGCCTTTTTTTTCCCTTGGATTTCTGCTAGAAAGGATAAGAAGTTCTCTTACCCAGAGTTTCCTTCTGCAGCTCACGGCATCGGCTCTGGAGCTCGTTCCCCTGCTGAAGGGAGGTTTGGAGCTGTTGAGTTTTCAGCTCAGCTGTGTCAGCCACCTCAGTCAGGTGTTTGACCTTCTCCTGGAGACGTTCATTCTCCCTCTGGGATTCTGCCAGTCTTTGGTTCAATTTGGGTATTTCTGAGGAGGCACAAAAAATTCATATAGACTGTTGTTATTTTATGTTAATCATGAACAACTGATACAACGGGACAGCAAAGCTTTTAAATGGCATTCACAGTCCAAAAGAATACGTGGGACTAAAAGGTTTTGATTTAGAAAGCTGGATTTGAGGATGGATGTAACATTCATGGGGGGGCACCAGTCTGAAGTGGGAAATGTTGGATGAGGGATAGCCAGCATGTGCTTCCATACAGATGCTCTGTATATTTGGGGTGTAACAACAAACAGAACAAGGCATGCTCCAGACAAGAAGCCTTGACATGGATGGACCCCTCTGAGCCTGAAGGTGTCTGCAGGAACACGTGCTGACAGTCCCTTTGGCCAGGGAATGAGCACAGGGAGAGAGGAATGCCCAGGACACAGGAACCTTCCTGTGCTCAGAGGGGATGAAGCCATGAACCAAACGGGGTCATTTTGACACTGACATTTCAATGAATTGTGGATATTTAGGAGGGGTTTCCTGGTCACACTCATCTCCAGTGGGCAGGACCCTCTGGGGCCCAGGGCCCCCAGTCTCTGCTGGTGCTGTCTCATGGGTTTGTGCCCACTGGCTCCAGGCACAGCTGCCCCCAGAGTCCTTCCCAGTGGGAACAAAGCCATCATTGAGAACACTGAAATTCACTGCTCTTGTCACAGGAAGCACAGGCCATTGGGCAGCTGTTGTTTCACACAGCTCCAGGATTTCTGAGCTGCTCCACTGGAGCTAGGGATTTGCACCAGAGCTCACAGGGACAGAGGGATGTGGGAGATGCACGTCACCCACCCTGCCCTCACATCCCTTCTCCAGGGGTGGAAAACATGCCATCAGCTCACCTACTTCTTTACTGCCTTATAACCCTGATCAGACTGACCCCCAGAGCTCAACTTGGACAATGGTGGGACCTTTGGGGTGCCCTGTGCAGGGCCGGGAGCTGGACTCGATCCCTGTGGGTCCCTTCCAACTCAGGATATTCTGTGATTCTATGATTCTCTGAAACAGCAGCTCATCCACACTGAAAAACTCCAAGGAAAAGAATATATCTGAGAATTATTTCCAAAGGCCTTTAAGGTTGTAAAAGTGGGCACAGGGCCAGTTTGGAAGCTCTGGATGTTACAGCCTGTAATTCCAGCACTGCACAGTCTTTTCAGTAAAACCAACCTCAGCTGAGGCACAGCAAAAATGGCACTGAAGGAGCAGTTTGAGTTTGCAGCCTGAGGCTGGGCACGACCCCTCCTGAACAAGCCAGCGTTGTGCCTCGCTCCCAGCTCCCCTTTCCCTGAAGGCCACCCTTGTCTGAGCAGGAAGCAGGCTGTGGGCCAAGGGAATTATTCCCAGCCCATGGGCTGCTCCGTGCCCCTTTCACTCCCAAAGACCCCTCAGATAAAGGAGGCTGTATTTGGCTAAATTTGTTCCCTCAGAAGTGGGAGGAGGGAGTAGTTGCTGCACGTTGGGTGTGGGTTTGCTCATGGCTCCCTGGCCCAGGGGAGGGCTGCAGCCTGGCCACACATTTGGGAAGCAGCACTGCAGGACACTCCAGCAGCTCCCAAAAGGATGTTGTACCATCACCCTGAGTGTGTCAACATGTGTGAAAAAATGGCAACAGGAGGCACAAGGCAACTGAAAATATCTCCAGGTCTCTGTGCTGCAATCCCAGCCATACACTGAGAGCAAGGATATTATTCCTGTTTCAAATCTGGTACGTATTTATATTATTTGCAGCAGAGCCAGTATAAATGTGTAAGAAATAATGATGTTCCAGGGGCTGGAGCCCCTCTGCTCTGGAGCCAGGCTGGGAGAGCTGGGAATGTTCACCTGGAGAAGGGAAGGAGCCAAGGACACCTCAGAGCCCCTTCCAGAGCCTAAAGGGGCTCCAGGAGAGCTGGAGAGGGACTTGGGACAAGGGATGGAGGGACAGGACACAGGGAATGGCTTCCCACTGCCAGAGGGCAGGGATAGATGGGATACTGGGAAGGAATTGTTCTTTGAGAGGGTGAGGAGGGTGCCCAGAGAAGCTGTGGCTGCCCCTGGATCCCTGGAAGTGTCCAAGGCCAGGCTGGACGGGGCTTGGAGCAGCCTGGGATAGTGGGAGGTGTCCCTGCCCATGAAATCTTTAAATCTCTTCCAACCCAAACCATTCTGTGATCCCATGACCCCATTTCAGTCTGACTGGGTAACCCAAGAGCAGCCCCAGCCCCCTGAGCCAGCAGGGACTGCTCTGAGCTCCACTCAGCTCACACAGGGGCACACTGGGTCTTCTCATACTCTGAATGTGGACAAGTGAATGTTAGAATTAGAAATGATCTAATTCATTTTTACCTTCTCATTTACTGTGTTACACTCAACTACCAAAACGATTTTCTCCTGCCCAGAGCGGTTGCACGATGCTTTACCTGTCAGAGCTTCTTTGCTCACAGTTTTTATTTGTAGAAAAATTTCTTCTTTCATGGCAGCAAAGTTCTCCAGGTTAGTGGAGATGACCTCTTTAATGCTGTCTAGTTCACCTCTAATAAAAGGGAACAGTGAGACAGCCTTGTTCAGAGTGGAGCAATGGTGTTCCAAGGTGCTTCTGCAAGAGAGAAAAAAATACAGATGTATATTTTTAAAATACTTTATTTAGTAAACTTGGGAATCAGACTAAACTTGACAACTACTTTCCTATTATGTGATCATTTATATTGTATTGGGTTACAATAATTTAGTCTATGAAATATGTTGTGTATTGAATATAGGCATAATAAGTTTCTCCCCTCTAAATGTTTAAAGCTTTTATGAATAAATGAAGAAAACTGGACAACTGTACAATCATTTTTTAATTGGGAAACTGGAGTAATCATAATTAAATGATGCCCAAGTTTATGGGAGTCTTTTTAAACAATTTATATGTAAGAAATAGAGTATTTCCAACATCAGCATTTCTTTTAAGGTTCTTACCTGAGCACCTGTGATTGTTTGTGGGCAGCTTCCTTCTCCTCCTGGAAATACTGCAGATCAGCTTTCATATTTTTCAACTCCTCTTGCTTGGTTTTCAGTTCCACTGTTAGGGTTTTTATCCTAGAGATGTAAATAAAATAATCAGAGAGCCTTTTGATCAGAATCAGCCCCTACGTTTGGGTTCAGCTTCTTCAGTGTCCCTCAGCTGGGGGCAGGACCCAGCTCTGTGCTGGACTCAGGCCCAGCACACCCCCCAGAACCTTCCCCCCAGGTGTTGCTCACCCCTAACATTTGCCTCTGGAACCTTTTCATCACAGCACAGTTTTTGGTTGGTTTTTCAGGCACAGCCATCAGAGTGCAAATGAACACAGTTTCAACACTGTTCTTTCACCACCTCAGCACTTATCCCATCATTGTCAGCAAATGAATGGGACTGCACAGGAACAGTCGAACCCAATTCCCTTCCCGTGGAACATGTGAAGGAACAATCCCACACAGCACCTCAGCCCCAGCTCACAGGGCAGCTGTTTTCAGTAGAAAACCATCCTAAACCAGCCTTCTGTCCCCAACAACACAACTCCAGGGACATCCAGCTGCTAAAAACCAGCCCCTTTTTAAGCTTTCACCACTTACTGTTCATGCGGGCTAAGGGATCTGTTTGTCTACTGGTGACTCACTGCCACAAGTAAATAAATAATATTTGAACTGACAATATTTTACAAAACCAAAGGCTGGCAGAAGCACGACATCAGCCTTGGCTTGCGCAGAAGAAATGACAATGATTGATACTAAAAATATATATAAAAATTAAACCAAAGCATGGAAGTGCATTAGTTACTGTTATCACACAGATCAGCACATCAGCACCAAAATGCACATTAAAAAAAATATTAGTCGTAAGAGAGAAATTTGGATCTGCAGAGCTCTGACAAGATCAGAACTGAACAGCTGGGAGTTACAAAGCAAGTTTTGGGGGCTCAACTGTGATCACTGGAACTAAAAAAATTATTAAAAAATTGAAGACATTTCTGGCATTACCCTTTTGCTATCTGCAAATTTACCCCATTGCTGCCTGCAAATTTCCTGGAGGTGGAAGGCAGGAGGGGAGAGAATAAAATCTGTTTGACTGTGGTGAGGAGCAGAACTGTTGTCACTAACAAGGAAATGTCCTTCCCCTTAAGACCTACAGGAATTCAAAACTACTTTTGCAGATGAGCAAAAAAAGGCAGTGATCTATCATTGAACAATAACACATCCAAACTCTGGGATTCAGGGAGAGCCAGGTGCTCATCAGGAGAACTTCTCCTAGAATGGGCAGTATCTGAAGAAGTTTAGGTTTCAAAAGAAACTGGTAAATAAATTGAGACAGATTATCTTCCTCTCTCCATTCCAGAGCTCTGTCATTAGAGGGATGTTTTCAGCACGTTCTGCTCACACACACAAAGGAGCCGCTGGAAAAGGCAAGACAGTTGCACTCTATTGTCACCACAGAAAAGGCAAATAAACCTGTTATTTTGGTGCTTTTCAGCACAAAGGAAAGTTCAATGGCTCATTAAAGGCTGGCATTCAGAGAGTGGTGGGAACACCCTGATCTCATCCTCTGTCCCACAGTTCACAGCCCATCCTCACATCCAACAGCTTTCCTGGGGAATATCCAGGAGGGATCCTGCCCCCAGTGGGAGGTGAACTAGGACACGTTCACTCCCAGTGCTGACAGCAGGAGAACAGCACGAGGAAATAAAGCAGGAGCTGCAAACACACTCATTGTCCCCAAAGCAAAGGCCTGCAACTCCCGGGGGTTGGGACTGAAGGCATTTCACAGCAGGAGAAACAATCCTTGTTCTCCGTGGCACAGCACTCCCCGTGGGATGGAGGGGCACTGGCACTGCGGTCAGCAGGGCCAGGATGCACACAGGAGCCTGGGACACACTGTCCGAAAAAGGCTCCACCCCAGTATCTTCACTTCCATGAAACTTTGGGACGTGCCCATTTTCATTTCACAGCCAGCAGCTGCTCGTTTTCAGTTCAGGAAGCTGCCCAGTGGTGAAGTCACCACCCCAGCAAGTATTCACAATACCTGTGGATGCGGCACTTGAGGACACCTTTGGCATTTAAATCTATTTTACATTTCCTATATTGGATGTGGTGAGATTGTTGATCATTAAATTGATAATCAGAATTTAATTCATTCTCAAGCCTGAAGTGATTTTAACACAGACTAAGGATGAAGAGCTCCGTGGGATCAGTGCTGCTGGTTCCCCTTGTGCTGCCAAAGTCCCAAGGATAGGTAACTAATCTCTGCCAAGCTCCCATTCCCAGGTGGCTCTCAAGGTTAACCACAGGTACAAACAACAGCAAGGCTCGAACCCAAAGGGAATATGAAAATGAAACAGTCTGCAGCTGATAGGAGAGATGAAATCCCTTCGTCTGCCAGAGATAACATTTTTTAAAAAGGCATGTTTGGCTGCTGGGAGGAATGATTTGTCAGCCTGGCCAGACCGAGGATGTTGAGCAGTTTATGCCAAGAGCACAAGGTAGCAAGAGAGGCCCAGGATAGCAAGGAGAAGATAAGGAATATTTAGACAAGTTCCTTAACAAGGCCCAGTGGTTGATTTATGGCTGGAACAGAGCCTACTGCGAGTATTCCACTTGATTTCAGCAGCTTTTAAATCAAGTCGAGCCTTAGGGGGGAAAAGTGCAGAGATAAAAATTTTATTAACTGTTCCAGCTTTACCACAAGAAGTCAGCTCAATGAAAATTTAAAGTGTAGCTCTGGCAAATGATCCTCAACAAGAAGAATGTGCTGTCACTGCACTGGCTCACACACTGAATTCTGCCACCAGAGCTGCCACCCAGGGCCGTTCAAAGGACAAGGAGCAAACACACTTCAAAAATACGATGTTAAACCAAAGCAAACACTGAATATTGGGAGGGAGGGGGTGGAAGATGTTCAGTTTAAATGAAAAAATTACTGCAAGAAACATTGTGAGTGATCTACAAGATAAATGCATTTTGTTCACTTTTGTGGGAACTTGTGCTCTAAAATGAATCTTTTAGTAGCAATATTAGCAAGCAGAAGCCTAACTAAATCCATTAATAACATTAAATTCTTAACAGTATTTGAGTGAATCTCAAAAGAAAAAGTAGGTTTCCAAAGCACCCCAATCCAATCTCAAGAGCACCTTCAGCTTTAGATCACTGGGAATGAGTCAGTCACACGAGGAACACTCCTGGTGGGGATTCCAAAAATCAAAATAACTGAGCTGATAATTAAACTTATAATCTCATTCTTACAAAAAACTTCTGGCAGTTTGATTCAGATGAGCAAGAAATTACCAAGAAGTTTCTGGTGGCCTTGATCCATCAGTAGTAAACTTGAGCAAACTACATTTTTATAAAATATCTTTTATTAGTGGACTGTAAATGTCAATTGTCTCTAGTCCTACTGGAATCAATTAGTGGAATATAACAAAAGTTTCCAACATATGAGGATTGAAAAGGATTCAAACCCTGTAAGTCTGAGCTGAAAGAACACACTCAAAGGTTCTAATTGTGCCCTGGAAATCCAAATGTGCTTCTGAGATCTATCATTAATTACTGGAGTTCTTAAGGTACATACCTCCCCCTTTAATTGGGATCTTCCCACATTTGTATGAAACCTCCTGTTTCTGCAGCAAAATGCCCCAAGCAGTGCTCAAAATGTTCCTAATCACTTTAGTATTCTGTATCAGCCCTTCAGAGAGTGAACCCTGAGCTTCCCAGGGCAAGAACACTGGGAATTCTTTACCACGTTACCACGAGACAGGCAGTTCAAACTCCAGAACTGTGAAAGTCCCAGGACTGTGGAATTCCATTTGGAATATTACAGTTTTATTGCACGATGATAAGATGAAATATTTATAATTTCCCTTTGGGAGTGAGTGCAGGGGAAATCCCTCCAAGTGCCTCTGGCCTTTCTTTAACCTTCAATACATTGACTGTCTGAACCACTCAGGAATTATGAACCTGCTTCCAAAGGATACTCTGAAAGATGATTTAAATCAAGAATTACAGTACAGATGGGCCATCTGAGAAAAGAAAGACAAATGCTCTTTGTAGTTTAAGCTTCTTTGGGATGAGGTTCCCTAACACACACACAGAGGAGATGACTGCTCTGACCTTTCAGTTTTGGATTCACTCTCAGCTCGACAGCGCTCCAGGTCGTGGTGAAGAGCCTGCAGCTCTGCCTGAACTCTTTGTTCCCGTTCCAGGCTTCCCTTATACAATTTAATCTCCTTTTCCATGGCTTTCATTTTGTCTTCCATCACCTTGAATTCATGGAGTATCAGGTAGCTGACTCCGCAGTACTTGCACACTGTCTCGTCCCGGGGCATCTAGAAAGAGAGAAAATGTTAAAGATTGTTTGTAAGGAACAAGTTGAACTAAAAAACCCTGAATGACTCTAAGAAATCAGAATAAATAATAATTTAAACCATTTACTGCTCTGGAACATTTCTGATCAGATGATGTTTTTGCTTTAACACATAAAGACAAAAATCTACATCAGCAAAATGCACCCAAGCTGTAGCAGCACTTTCCCTCACTGGAAACTTCACAGGATATATCAGCTCTGGCAATTTGGTATGTGGGAACTCCCACTGAAATTCTAAAGTACTTCTGAGTTACATTTGAAGTATTAATTGAAAATAAAATGCTGTGCTTTACAAAGTTATCTCCCTTAATGAATCTTTGATTGTCTGCATCAAAAAAATATTATTTCTGTGGTTTTCTGACAACTTGCATCCAACTGAAGTGGGCAAGGCAAGGGAGAGTGAACGAAGTGATGCAATCCAGCAGTCTTTACCAAAATAATTCAACTGAGTAAGGGATTAATGATGCTGATGTAGTTCATGGCACTGCAGCGCTGCGGAAGTGTAACCCATTCCCCAGGTATGAAGGACTCGTGACTGATTAAAAAACACCGAGCATGTAACTCACATCCAATGGAAAGAACACACTTTCCCAAGTGATCCAAACATTAATCTTGAAGTAGGGGACACGTAAGCACCTGCTCAAACAGTTTAAGTCCACTTAAGAATCCCTTGTTTTACAGAAGAAGAAAAGACATTTTGAGACACTGGGATAAATGGAAAGAAATCACACCTACAGGAAAGAAAACAGCTTCCAAAATTAAGGACTCATTAACCCATGATTCAGTAACCTTTAGCACTTTTGACAAAAGTGGTCTTTGAGGAGGCCCTGGACAAGCTTTATTCTCCCATTCCTTAGTGTGGCCCCAGTTCAAGACACCCTGGTTACAATTGCCCCAAATGAGCTGAAAATGGGAGTTTATTTTTCCTGGCAGCTGCAAACTGTGCTTGGAAACCTGAAACTGTTCTTCAGGAAAACCACCCCAAAGTTCCAAAGCACTGAAATGACTGTATTGAAAAAGGACAAAATGAGCTGGAGTAGGGAGCACAGGAGGGGCTTTCTTATCACAGAGAGGACATGGTGCTCTGGTGCAGCACAGCCACTGCTGCTGCTCAAACAAACAGCTCCGAAATTTCACTGGGTTCTCAGATTAAAAACAAGATAAAATCACCAGGGGCCTGAACTGAAAGTGGTTTGTGCAAGGACTAAAACTTCTTCGTTTTCAAACTCGGTTTTGTTACTGAACTGCAAAATAAATGAAGTCATAGAACAATAAATATTATCTCTCTGAGCTCAGCTGGAAGTGGGTCCTGTTCTCCTTCACATCCATTCCTCAGGTGCAATGAAACTCTGGAAGGCTTTCAGATCAGGTTTTTTAAAGGATTTGCTACACAGTCAAAAAATCACAGAATAGGAAATTCTGTCTAAATCAGGACCTTGCTCTGTACATTAATAATTGTCCTGCAAGCACTGCAACACACTGGAGATGGAACAGCTTCCAAACATCCACCTTAATACATGCAACAGTTCTCTAACACCAGGAATGGATTTGGCACATGTTGAGTGATGCCACTCACAGTGAATTTAAATCCAACACATCTGCCCAAAATACCTGGAAAATTAACAGGACCCAGCTGAAAGTGAAGAGCAGGAGGTGCACTGACCTGAATTCTCACCCTAAATGCAAGGTTCCTCTCTCATGGAATCCCAGAATGGCTTGGGTTGGGAGAAACCTTAAAGCCCATCCAGTGCCACCCCTGCCACGGGCAGGGACACCTCCCACTATCCCAGGGTGCTCCAAGCCCCGTCCAACCTGGCCTTGGACACTTCCAGGGATCCAGGGGCAGCCACAGCTGCTCTGGGCACCCTGTGCCAGGGCCTCCCCACACTCACAGAGAGGAATTCCTTCCCAATATCCCATCTATCCCTGCCCTCTGGCAGCCAAGGGTCTTTTCAGGAGAAAAGTTCCATTGGACTTTGGAACAACCATTTCACAAAAGTCTGTAGGAAACAAACTGTCTTTAGTTCTTACCTTACAAACTACCCTATCTGGAACAACGTGATTGCACAGTAACGACTCAGAATGTGCATTAAATACAAATGTATGGTTTCAGATCCCACATTTCATTGTTTCCATTTGATAAAAACACTGTTGTCATCTTCTTAAATTCAAAGCAGAAACAAATCAGGGGAAAAATTGTTTGGAAGGAATAGAAAAGGAAACTGTCAGAGCTCCGAGCAGAAAGGGGACTTGCATGTCCTAGGAACAGTGAAAATTAAAATCAATTAGGAATGAAAACAATTTTGCTGAGGACAAAGTGTTTGAACTAGGAAGATATTTATCCATAGATTTTGAGCTACAGCTGTGATACACAGATGCTATAAAGCATCTGGAGGAGCAGTGTCAACTCTGCATTTGCTTTTGGAAGAAAATATTATCCCCTGGTTACAAAGATTTCTTTAGCTACCAAGGCAAGTGGAGGACTGAGCCAAGATGGATAATCACCCAATTACATCTGTCTGACTCAGTTCCATCTGTAGCGCATAAGTTATATGGAAAAAAAGAAAAAAATTGATGGTCTGGACCATTTTTAGCCTTTTGAATGATGAGACAGGAATTTATATCATTTCAACTTGACCGAGTAACTCCAGGGTGTGTCAGCTCATTCACCACTATCCTTCTCCTCTGGAATTTCACGTTCCACCCCGAACATCTCCACGATGGAGAGCTGAATTCCTGTTAAAACAAGCGTGAGCTCCTCTCCCACTCAGCAGGGCTTTGGCACTACAACATCCAGCACATGGATCACTCAGCACAGAATCCTGGAATGGTTCAGATTGGAAAAGCCCTCTCAGACCATCGAGTCCAACCATTCCCCAGCACTGCCCATGTCCCCAAGTGCCACATCCACAGGGCTGTTAAATCCCTCCAGGGATGGGGACTCCTGGGCAGCTGTGCCAGGGCTGGAGAGCCCTTTCCATGGAGAAACTCCTCACACCACCCGGTGCTCCTCGGGCACAGAAAGCTGCAGGAACAGCTCTTGCTCCCTTGGTGCATCTGTCAGGACTGACACTGGTGCAGCAAGGACTGGCCAAATTACATAAAACCTCTGTATTTGTTCCAATTAAACTTGTCACTGAATACATAAAACTCAAGGAAAAAAAGAATAATTATGCTGCAGTTGGCTGCTCTTAAATTACTTCTGTATGTTGATTTCTTCTACCTTCTCACCCAATTTTACTTTCTTTTTTGTTTCACCCCTCCCGTCCCACACTGCTCGCATGCTGTCTGTTCCTCTCCTGACAAACCAGTCAATCCTTATTGCACAAAAAGAAATCATGACTCAAACCTCACCATTGATTTTCTAGAACAAAGTGGAGTCTCCTGCTGATTATGCAAAATGAGGAGTTATCAGATTGAAACTGATATTTGCTTTAGTCAAAGAAAGATTCCTTAAGAGTCTCAGTAGAAACTTCTTTTACAAGGAAAAAAAGTGTATAATGAGCCAAGTTTTCAGTCAGCATCTCCCCCAAAGCAATACAGATGGTACTGCTGAGCCAAGCTGTTTACATAATTATTTGCTCCCTGCCCATAAAATCACAGTTGCAAAATAAAAATCCCTGTGCTTGCTTTGAATGGATACGAACAGTGGGGAAATAGGCGTGGAGTAAAACCAGAAGGTTGCTTCATTCAAAACATGCCCTGGAATAATCACTTTGTCAGGACAGGAAATAACGCTCGGATTTCAGGTGGTTTAATTCATTCCTGCCTGGGAGGGAAGCAGACTAATGAATCATAAAAGCCTGGGCTGCCCTGCTCCCACTCACAGGAGCCCTGCAAACACCCAGCACGTGGCCAGCAGCCCGTGCAGACCTTCCTGGTGCTCCTGAGTTTTCCTGGGATGTGTCAGTTCCAGCTGAGAACTGAACCCCAGAGCACTGCCACAACACGTTCCATGACAAAACACACCAGGCAAAGGATAATTCAGCCCACTGGTAACCAGATCTTTGCCTGACAAACTCTCTGCACCTGTAGCTGTGACTGTCAGGAGGCCTCTCAGGGCTGCAACCCCACTGCTTGGGATGTGAGGAGATTCCAGCCCTCCAATTCCGAGCAGCACACCCGGACACTGGTTGCAGAAAGGGTAGAAAACCTTGAATATAGAGAATACAGCCCTGGTTTTATGAAAAAACCCTTGAATATAGTGAATACAGGCCTGGTTCTATGGGAAACGCCTGACTCTACTGCCCAGACAGGGTGTGGAATCTCCCTCACTGGAGATCCTTCCGAAACACCTGGATGCAGCCCCTGGAAGTGTCCAAGGCCAGGCTGGACAGGGCTTGGAGCACCCTGGGATGGTGGAAGGTGTCCCTGCTCATAGCAGGGGGTGGGACTGGATGGGCTTTAAGGTACCTTCCAACCCAAACCATTCCAGGATTTTCTAACATTTCCAAAGCACTCCACAGCCACCCAGAACATTCACACAGCTGGGGTTTGACATCCCAACTACACCCAAACATTAAAAATTCTATAGCCACGTGCTGAAAACCTCAGTGAGGACTGGAGCAACTTGGGAACATCATCTCCAGGAGAATTCAGCAGGTAGGTGCCAGCAGGCTGCTGAAAAGGGCTCTGCCATTCTACCACGCTTAGCTGGAGGGCACAAATTGAAATAATCTGCTTCAATCCCTGCTGTGCCAATGCTGCACGTCCCAAACACAGAGCTGTGCTGTTCACTCCATCCCAGTGAGTCCTGGTGGATGGGACAGGCTCCTGGACACAGGTGGAACTGTGAGTTCCAGAACCTTTGGAAAAAACCAGCCCAACCCCAGGTTCAAAGCCAGCAAGAGAAATGACAGCCGGGGCCCTGTGCTGACACAGACACCACACTGGGGCCAGTCCACAGCACAGCAGGGAGCTGCAGGCAGGAACCATCTGCTCCTCGGGCTGTACTCGATCCTCTGTGGGCAGTGGACACCACAGGACGTTCTGTACTGGTGGGGAACGGCCTCAACGTTCCTGCCCTGCTTGATCTCTTCAGCTCCTGGGCTGAGAGAACTCTTAATCTCTAAGGGTATCTTGGCCCTATTAATTTTATGATTTATGCTGACAAAGCTTATTTTTTTGCCAAATAAAATATGAAATTAAATATAACTTTGTTTGCTGCTTTGAGGACTTGGGGTCATTCTGCTGCTGTTCTGTTTCCTGTTTCAGGAAGATCTTCAGGGCAAAGCTGCACCTTCCCTTCCACCTCCCTTCATTCCACAGAACTTTAACAAGTTTACAACCACAAAAAAGATTCACCTACCACTAGCAGCAAACAACTACCAGGGTGAAAGTCTTGAGGAAAAAATAAACCAAAATAAAACATTTACCAAACACAAAACCAGAATTCCCCAAAAATTCATATCCATTGGAGTCAAGGAAACACCAACTCCTTCTGTCCCCTCCTGGGCTCTGTGACACCTCTCAGGCCGAGTTTGATGGCAGAAACTCTAAGACGTGTAAATAATTAAAAATAGGCATTACAAGCCAGTGATTTAGATCGTTACTAATAATTAGTTTCCAAAAGTATGCAACTATAAATACAAAAAAATACTAGAAACTTTAATAATGGACATGTGGATGTTTTATTTACCTGTTAGTTTTTCATTTAGCACCCACCCTGCAATGAATCTGGTGTGAAAGAAGTGTGAGAGCAGCAGAAGGAATAAGAGACAGAAGAAAGCAGGGCTATGTAAAATTTTTACACAATTCTCTAAGGCAAAATTGATCAGAACATGAGGAACCAAAGTCCCTTCACATCTTTCATCTCCTTAACAAAATACCAAGCAATCTCCTTCCCTTTAGACTCAAACTTCCTTTGAAATGTAATTAACAGTCTTGATAAGCAGCATGTGAAGGAGAGGACAACGAGAGCTCTGCACCCTTCCCTGTGAGGCAGCTCCTGGACCCCTCGTGAGCACCACACCCCAACCTCCAGCAAACCAACCCAAAGCAGTGCCTGGAAAGGGAATATCCCCCACTCTGGGGCTGCAAGCACACGGCCTGCCATGCTCCCCCCAGACACACGTGTTCCCTTGGCCTGCACATCCATGTTGGGAGCACGTGCTGCTCTGGCAGAGCAAAGCACAGCTGGCACGAGTTCTGCTGTGTCAGGAGCGAGATGAAAGATTCCGACAGAGAGGCCATAAAATCCAAGCAGCAGAGAATGGGAAGGGAATGAGAACATGTGCACAGAAGATACAAGGACAGGAAATTGTGAGAATGACTTGTAGTCAAGCCCTGTATCTTGTAACGATGCTACAGCTACCACAGGAGTCGGCTGAGGAAGAGATGAGCAGCAGCAAAGGATGTGTAAAACCCTGACACTTTCTCATCCCAAATCCTGGGCTGTCATTGCCTTGCAGCTCACATGGAGGATGGGACAGGAGCATAAGTCTATCCGTGTACATATCTGGAAATTCTGAGTCTTCTGCACCACATTTTATTGTTGGTGTACCCCGGAAGTGCAGGGATTTGAAGAGACTGCCCAGCCTGTCCTCTACTCCCAGGGAAAAGTCATCCCCACACTCCCACTGGAAGAATTCCACAACTGCCTGGGCAAGCTGCTCCAGAGTTTCATAGCATTCAACCAAAGCACATCCAGAAAGGTGAGGAAAATACTAACTTGCACCTGGAAATGAACCACCACGTCAGTAGTTACTGTGCCCTCAAGCATTTTCAGGCTGAGCAAACCCAGCTCTATTATCCTCTCTGAGAAACAGAAGATTTTAAAGCTCTTTACTATTTTTACTCTTCTCTAAATTGCCATCAGTCACATTATTATTTTTACAGCCTGCAGCTCAGAACTGAAACCTCAACAGCCCTGAAGAGAGGGACAACAAAGGCCCAGTGACACATGCAATTCCTATTACAACTATTAATATTTTAAAATTATTAACATATTAAGAGTGTCTTTATGTGTAACATCTCTTTGCTAATATTATTCGGCTTATGACTTGACTACAGACCTCGCTGTTAGGTCTGACAAGTGACAAGGAGGTTATTACGGATTTCATATTGATGCATTGCACTCTTTTTAAATGTCCTACTCTTCCCAGGAATATGGAGATTAATGCTGTTCCCAGAGTGCTCACACCCCTCCCCAACTGGCATTCCTTACTGTAATCCAGGATCCTGGCTCAGTGAGAACCAACACTGCTGCTGACAGAATTAATGTCACTGCCTTTCTGTTCCCGTGTCCTGGCTCCTGCTTCCTCCTTGTGCCAGCATATGCCTAGCACATGGATCAGGAACTGGCTCAGGAACTCGTCCAAACATAAAACAGGCTCAAGTGCCACCAAAGTGCAGCTTTAAGTTATTAAACAAAATATTAAGCAGTAAGTAGATCCAGAAGAATTCCCTCACCCAGCATTTGGTACAACTGTTTCTCTGAGAAGCTTGCACTGTTTTTGTTCACCACCTTACCCTGTCAGGGCTAAAAAACTAATTGCTAAATAAACAAACTTATTGGGATCTTTCCTGCTACCAAAACAGCTGCTCACAAGCTTGTAAGTGTCCCAGCTCCTTCCCTTCCTCATTTTTAAGGGTATTTCCTTTCCCTTCTATCTTACCCATCCTTGAATTCTCAGAAATCATCTCAGAAATTGTCTGAACAGCTTCCTGGACTAACCCAGGGAGAATTTCTCCAGGCTGAGTACACAAAGCTTTAAAATGACTTGTCCAATATGAGCTGCAGACCAAGGAATGAGGACAGCTGGGTGTTGTATTGCCAGAGTGAAACCGGATAGTGTCACAGAAAGTGACTGATGTTCCACTGGAGTGCAGCCTCCTCCTGAACCGCCCCATGCAAACAGCAGCACTGTTACACCGGCAGGAATCTGTCTGCCAAACAAAAGCACACACAAAGACACCGGGAGAGATCAGGGGGAATGTTCCGTTCCTGGGTGTGTTGATACTCCTCTGGAACACGTCATGCTCTGCAGTCCTTCCAAACTCCCGGCAGCAAAACACGGCGTAACAGGGGGAATCTGAGACCCACCTGCACTGACAACACCGGGACAGAGTGAGGGGTTCTCTGGGACTCACCCGCAGTGACCACACCGTGACAGTGAGGGCCTCTGGGACTCACCTGCACTGACAACACCACGACAGAGCAAGGGGTTCCTCTGCAGGGTTCCTACAGAATGAGTGTAATTACACTGCACAAAGAGTGAGGAAACCGAACGCCCAACCTAACCCAGGCCCAAAGTGTACCAGACAATGCACCAGTGCTCACAGGCCTGTGAAACGTCCCCGAACTGCTGCAGGAGCTGCTCTCCGACTGTTGTGTTTTGGCATTTCCACGGTCCGTACCTTCCGGATCTCCTCGGGCAGCGCGTGGACGGGGCCGTGCCGCTCCATGGCGTCCCGCAGGCTCCGCGGCGGGGCCCGGGAGCGGCCGGGGCTCCGGGGGTCAGGGCCCGGCGGGGGCCCGGCAGGGGGGCCCCGGGAGGGGCGGGGGCGGCGCGGCGGCCGCCGCCATCTTGTGACCGCCGCGTCCGCCGTAACCACGGCAACGGCGCGTGCGCGTCGGGGGGGGCGCTGAGCTGAGGGGGGCCCGGCCTCGCTGCGGGCTCCGTGTTTAATTCACCCCAAAGACCCCCCCGACACCCCAAATCCGACCCTGGCACCCCCAAACCACCCCGAACCCCCCAAAGCCACTCCTGATACCCCAAATTCGGCCCCGACATCCCGAATTCGGCCCTGCCACCCCAAAGCCAAACCCTGACACCCCAAATGCAGCCCTGGCATCCCAAATTCGGCCCTGACACCCCAAAGCCCCCCGATACCCCAAAGCCAAACCCTGACAGCCCAAGGCCACTCCTGACATCCCAAATTTGGCCCTGAAACCCCAAAGCCGGCCCTGGCACTCCATATTCATCCCTGCCACCCCAAATTTGGCCCTGCACCCCCAAAGTCAGCCCTGACATGCCAAAGTCACCCCTGACATCCCAAACCCGTTCCTGACACCCCAAATTCAGCACCGACACCCCAAAACCACCCCTGCTACCCCAAAGCCATCCCTGACTGCCCAATTTTAACCCTGACACCCCAAAGCCCCTCCTGACACCTCAAACCTGGATCTGACACACCTAATTCAGCCCTACCAGCCCAAGTTCAGCTCTGACACCCCAAAGCCACCCTTGACACCCCAAATTAGTCCCTGACACCCCAAATCCGGCCATGCCACCCGGGTCATCCGCGTGTCACACCCGAGGCACGAGCTCAACCTCGGGATGAACCGTCCGCGTGCCGCCAGCTCCCAGTGAGACCCACTGGAGCGCACAGCCACAAAAATAAATAAATCAGGGAAAGACGGGAACGAGATTCGGCACTTCCAGCGGGATTCATTCCACATTCTGCCCTTCTCTCCATCGCTGGTGGGTTCCTGTTTTCTTCAGAAGTGAGTTGCTGCTGGAACTCGGCTTTCTGCCACGTCAGGGACCATCTGCCCAAAGAAATTCCTGTATCCCCAAAGCATTCCCTACATCCCCAAAGCATTCCCTACAAGCTTTATACAAAACAATACAACCCCAAAACCATCATTTAGGGACACCCACTAAAAACTGGGAACAAGCCATGAGCAAAAAACGAGGTGACCTTAATTTAGTTTTTGTACGACTCGTCTCTGGGGTGAAGCATCAGTAAGGCTGGGAGCTGAAGAGAGGGGAAAGAGGCGTTGGATTAAAGGAAGTAGTGAATTTTACGGGGTAGAAAAGAAAGTTTTACTGGGAAAAAAGGACATACTGGGAAAAAAAAAAGGAAAATTGCATCAATAAGAGGGCTGGATTGAAGAAAATAGTGAATTTTACGGGGTAAAAAAGAAAGTTTTACTGGGAAAAAAGGACATCCTGGGAAAAAAAAAAGGAAAATTGCATCAATAAGAGGGCTGGATTGAAGAAAATAGTGAATTTTACGGGGTAAAAAAGAAAGTTTTACTGGGAAAAAAGGACATCCTGGGAAAAAAAAAAGGAAAATTGCATCAATAAGAGGGCTGGATTGAAGAAAATAGTGAATTTTACGGGGTAAAAAAGAAAGTTTTACTGGGAAAAAAGGACATCCTGGGAAAAAAAAAAGGAAAATTGCATCAATAAGAGGGCTGGATTGAAGAAAATAGTGAATTTTAGGGGAGAAAAAGGAAAATATTCTTGGAAAAAATAAAGAAAATTGCCTGAGTAGGGTGTTGGATTATAGAAAATAGTTTTATGGGGAAAAAAGGAAAATGGGGTGAGTAGGTGCTGTGACAACAGAGGGATGCAAAGCTGGGGGTGGGGGGCGACGGAGGGCACCGAGCACCCGTTCGGGGAGAGGACAATTTTAGTGAAATAGAAGTTTTAGTGGAATAAAAGGAAATTTTAGTGGAATAAAAGGAAAACTACGTAAGGGGCTGGATTGTAGAAAAGAGTGGCTTCTATGGGGAAAAAAAAAGGAAAATTGGGTGAGAAGGTGCTGTCACAACAGAGGGATGCAAAGCCGGGGGGGTCGGCGGAGGACATCGTGCGCCCGTCCGTCGCCCCCCCGGCTCTGCGCGGCGGAGCCACGCGTGTCACCGCCGGTCCCTCGCGTGTGGCCGCCGTGCCCCGTCCCGCGTTGCGTGCCGAGCTCCGAGCCGCGCTAATCCCGCCCTGGCAGCCGCCTCACGGCCCGCTCCCCCCGCCGCCATTAACCTCTTCGTGCTCCCACGCCAGGCGCGGGCGAAGCGAGGGGGGGGTGTTGCGTGTGAAGCGCGGCTCGCCCCCCGCGGGGGTCATTAATTAAGATCTGCATTAACAGGAGCTGGCGAGGGCCCGCCTTGGCTGGGAGCGGGCTCTGGCAGCGGGGTCTGGCCGCGCCGTGCCGGCAGCTGCTCCCGCCGTGCGTGATGGCGGCGGGCGGGGGGGCGGCGGCGGGCGGCGGCTCTCACGCGATGGCGGGGCTGACGTGCCGGGCCAGGGTGTCGTGAGGCGCGGCCCTGAGCTCAGCGCGGATCACCGCGGGCTGCCGGCGGGGGGAGCGCAGGGCAGGGCGGGGGAAGGCGGGCGGCAGCACGCAGCGGGAGGGAGGGAGGCAGGGATGCGGGCATGGAGGTGGCTGCATCCCGGTCCCCCGGCTGTGCCAGCTGCAGGGGGGGCTTGGACAGAGGGAGCTGACGGGATCCAGTCCTGGGGATCCTGTGTGTTTGGGGGGACTGAGGGGAGCCTGCCTTGGGGGAGCAGATGAAGGGATCCAGTCCTGGGGGAAATGGAGGCAATCCTGTGCTTGGGGAGCCAAGGGGAGCTTGGGCAAAGGGGAGCCTGGCCTGGGGGAGTGGATGAGGAGATCCAGTCCTGGGGGATTCAGGGGAGACTGTCGTGGGGGAGGTGAAGGAGATCTTGAGGATCTTGGACAGAGGGAGCCTGTCCTGAAGGTGTGGAGAACCTGGCAGGGCCGTGCTGAACCAACTGGGATGCTCCCACGCCAGGGGCCCTGTGGGAAGCAGAGCGCAGGAGAAGCTGCTCCCACCACACTCGGCTCTGAAGCAGCTGTTTCCTCCCAGCAGGAAGCCCCCACAAAACCCCCACTCCGTCATGGAACCCACACCTCGCTGCACACACCCGCGCTGGCTCCGGGCTGCGTGGGCAGAGAGGGGTCAGAGAGCCCCCACCCGAGGCCTCCAGGGGCTGGCACGGCCCCTGCCAGGCCGGAGCGCGGCCGTGCCTGTCCCCATGGCACGGTGCCGCTGTTCGTGCCAGCCCCAGCGCCCGGCACCGCTCGGGATCAGGTTCCAGGCGGCGCGAGCAGCTCCAAGGACAAACGAACGGGCAAGAACCGAGTGCGTGACACGCAGCAGTCATAAGGCAGCTATTTCCATTGTTTTCCGGCAGGCTTTGTACCTTCTCAAACACACGTGGAAAGCCTCCTGCTGCTTAGAAATCCCAACCCGGAGGAGCAAAGTCCGTGCCAGTGGGCAGCTGGGGGAAAAGGCAATATACAGCAACACCCTCTTGGCACAAAGCGGGACCGGCCGAGGGGCTGGGAGGGTGAATAGGTGTGTCCGCACCTGCGGCATTCCCTGGGCAAAGAGAAACCCAACTTTTATCCCAGCCCTCTCGCTTTAGGCTGCCCTTTTATTTGCTCCGTACCAAGAGCGGCGCAGGGAAGTGGTTTTGCAGTGTGGTCTGCAAACAGCTCCTTGGGGAAGCTCCGGTTGTTTTCCTAGGGAGGAGCAGAGCTCGGTTATCGCTCTGTAGGTACAAGTGGGATTTGGGGAGGAGCAGGGGGTCCCCGTGCTGGGCCTGCAGCACGGGGCAGACGTGCAGCACGAGGGGTCAGGGGAAGGACAGGGCTCACAAGGCAGCGAGGTTATTCCCGGTGCTCCCTGCACACTGCATTAGTTCCCCTTTTCCAGCCGTATTTGCTGGATTTGTTTGGTTTGCTCTGCTTCCCCTCTCTTTGCAAATGTCACAAGGATGAGAGCGCGGGGGGCGAGGGGCCTCTGTGGAAGGATGTTTGGAGAAGGGATCTGAGTGCTGGGGCTACCTGGGAGTCAAGGTCAAGCAGGTCGTTCTGTGCAAAGAATAGAAACCGTGCAAAGCAGCAGGGAAATGATAAAATCAGGAAAAGCGTGGCGGGGCAGGGTGCTGGGGCTGTGTGCAGGAAGGCAGAGGTGTGGGGATGGCCCCGCTCTCCAAAGGCTCTGCACTGCCGGCTCAGAGCAGAGCAAAGAGGAGGTGCTGGTGGCAGTGGGGCGTGCGGGGCAGGAATGGGAATCCGAGGGATGTGCTCCTGCCGTGACATTGCCAAATCAAAGTCAAACTCTTGGCTGCAAGAGCACATGAGGTGACTCAGAGAAAGAAACCATATGATTAAGCAGCAGCTGAGTGCCAGAAGTGAAGAGCTGTCAAGGATAATATCAGGAGCGTGTGTGTGGAGGACAGGGGGGTTTTTTGCCACGATAGGAAAGGATTTGAAAGGGAATACAAGACACTTGTACTGAGTCTGACTTGGCAGCAGGAGAACTTGGGAAGGATGCCAGGCAAAGCGTCACAGATACAGGGCTGGAGAGGGGAGGGAATACAGAGCACAGAGGCAGCTCCGGCAGTCAGGAACGGGCACCGAGGGTCAGAGGGCACGGACCAGCTATCAGGATGGGATTTGGGAGGGAATCAGAGAATCACTGAAGTTGGAAAAGACCTCCAAGATAATCAAGTCCAACTCTTGAATGACCAATGCCCACCTTGTCCCCAGCCCAGAGCACTGAGTGCCACGTCCAGTCTTTCCTTGGACATCTCCAGGGATGGGGATTCCACCACCTCCCTTGGGCAATCCCTTCCAATGCCTGACCACCCTTTCCATGAAGAAATTCTTCCTGATGTCCAACCTGAACCTCCCCTGGCACAGTGTGAGACCGTTTCCTCTTGTCCTGTCAAAATGTCCAAGCAAAAGCCCAAACCCCTGGGAGATGGTGCAGAGGGGCTGGAGGTTTTGTTCTCTATCTGTAAGGCATTCAAGGGCAGATCTGTAAGATCTGATGTTCCTGGATGACAATGGTGGTGGCACTCCTGCTGGCTCCGCAGGCAAAACAGAAGTGTTACCATAAGGGTGAGGTTCACGTGTGCAGGACTCAGCAGTTTCCCAGGAGCCTGCCAGGAAACTCCCACGGGATTGCAGAAACCCCATCAATCTTTCCTGTTCCCCCCAGCCACCAGCGATCTGCTCTTTCCTAATTTAAACACAGGAGCTGGAGGGAGGAAAACGCTTCTACTGCTGACTCTCAAAAAAAAAAAAACCCCAAACCTGAAAATCCTGCCAAAACAGAAACTGCACACAAAGCTCTCTCCACTGGAAGGGGACAAGGATGGATGAAACAAGACAGATGTTACAGCCTTGGTGAGCTACTGGAAGAGACACCAGGTGGTGATGAGGGAACTCTGGAGTCACTGAGAAACAGGAAAAGATAAAGAGAAAATAAAACAGAAGGAAGCTAGCTAGGGTGTTTAGAGGATGGAACATCCCAAGGAGGATGAATCAAGGGGCCAAGATCAGTGCATGTGCACCATTCTGAGATCCAGTATGCAAAAATCATCCCTGGGTCTCCCAGCCAGCAATGAGGGGCATGGGATTACCCATACAAATCAGGAATATTGAGGGGAGCCTGGCTTTGCAAGCCCTGGAATTGTGTTATGATATCCACTGTTGACACAGTTCTGGAGCTTTGCTTGGCCTCTGCTCCATCTCCTTTAAAATACTTCTAAAGAGCAACACAGAGTGCTTGGCAGGAGATCAGGCTGCTCCTTCCTCCTCTTCACGTCAGTTACCAACTCCTGGTCTGCGACTGCCCTGCAGTGTCCTGGCACATCCTGATAGGAAAAGGCCAGTGGTGCATTTCCATGGCACGGCCCGACAATTTACATTTATCTCCCACGAAGAGATAACAGCACGGGCGTGTTGATTGCAGACTGTTGCTACAACAGGGTTGTTAAAATGCAGCCCTGTCCTTACACGTGCGGAACTCAGATGAAAGTAGCACGGAATAAGGTTTTTCTTGCTTTGCTTTAGAAGCTTCTTCCTCATCTGTCACACCCACTGACTTCAAATCAAGGGTGCAAGGGTGAGAACCCATCAACAGGGGTGTGTATTTTTGTTATCCAAAACTCAGGGAATGTTTACTGAAGTGCAGAAATGCTGAATTCTGGCATCTAAAGGTAGATCCGGGGGAAGGTGACGGCCAAAGGAGTTGGGCTTGGCTCTGCCTCTGCACTGTCCTGACCACGAGCTCAGCTGTCGTGGCCTGAGGCCACCTGAGGTGACCCGTGGCTCTGACGCCAGCTGAGCTGGCAGCTCGTGGAGCCCAGGGAGGTGCACGAGCTGTGGCAGCCACCACCACGTCCTGCGGGCTGGTTTCTGAGGGGCCTGCAGCAGAAACCTGCACAAGGAGTTGCAGGGTGGTTCTTTTGGGTCTCCCACAGCACATGAGAGCATCAGGACCTGCTCAGCACAACAAACTTCAGCCCCGGTCCTGTCATCACCTGTCAGCAAGGGATGGTTTCCTTAAGCTGTTTGCTACTTGAAAGCATCCTAAATGGCTTAAGGAAGGATTTCAGACAAAATTGCTTTAAAAGCTTTAGATTTCTTTGTGACTTATCCCCAAAAAAAGCTATTGAAGAACTCGTCAGCAGAAAGCCCAGAGCTGTTGAGATGTTTGGGAGCAAGAGTGGGGACTCTTGGCAGGGGGTGGAACTGGATGAGCTCTCAGGTCCCTTCCAGGCCAAGCATCCTGTGATTCTGTGTTGTCAGAGGCACACAAGGAGGTGTCCGTGGCTCCTGGGGAAAGCAAACCGTGTGTGTGACCCGTGGGAGGCAGGAGAGGGTTGTGAAATTGCCCAGTGTTTCCCGGTCACTATGGAGTCACCGAGGGAACAGGCATATTTTCTTCCTGTTTACACAACATGTCACCAGCAGCTTTGCCCCCATCTCTGGTGACCTGCAGCCACAGTTTTCAAGCCGTGTTGACACGCCATGGCCATAAAACTTTGCCAGAGGTTTGTCGTGGGCTGAAGTGAAGAGGTTCCTGGCGGGCACAGACGCAGGATGCTGCGGGGCAGGAGGGCTGGGAGGAGATCCAGCCTCAGCCTTCCCGGTGCTGAAAGCCCGCGGAGGCTGCAGCCACCAGGGCACCAGTGAGGGCACGCCAGAGGTGGCCCAGATACCTCAGGGGGTGACATTGCTCTGCAGGGAATTCACAACTACAACCCCCATCCCGAGTCAGCCCTATGAGGGGGCTGAGCGAGCTGGGGGGGCTCAGCCTGGAGCAGAGGAGGCTCAGGGGGGCCCTTCTGGCTCTGCACAAGTCCCTGACAGGAGGGGGCAGCCGGGGGGGGCGGGCTCTGCTCCCGGGAACAGGGACAGGAGGAGAGGGAACGGCCAAGTGCAGCAGCTGATGGCTTAAAACCAGAAGTGTCATTCAGGACGCCCCTCACCCTGTTACACCCCACAGGGACAGTGCAATGCATAATTCACCCTTTTGTCACAACACTGGGAATAAACTAAAAGTGAATTCATTCCCTGCGGTTGTGATGAGTGCTTTCGTGATCCTCCACTTCATCCCAGAAAACTTCATTCCCAAAGAGTTCTCCTGTCGTGTGGTGATGGTGAGAAGCAGCACAGTCCCCAGCTGCACCAGCAGAGCAGCAGGCACGGGCTGTCACAGGGCATCAGTCACAGCCTCCGCCACAGCCAGACCACACACGACAACCAGCCGGGCAGCCCGCCCCTCACTGCCTCCTTTCACAAGCCGTGCTTGTGTTCCCCAGGGAACACGGAGTGACACCCCAGCCTGAGCCCGCTGACCTTCACCTGGGGGCCTGTCTCACAAGGGTGAGAGGAGGGCCGTGGGTTGTTCTGCAGGGGGTGCGGGGTGAAAGGCCCTTCCCCCCACAGGGTTTGGGGTGCCCAGGGCTGGGGTCAGCTCACCGGGACACAGCGTGTCCCACTGTCCTTGCGCTCTCCCTTCCTCCCATTCCTCCACACTGAACCCCCTTTTTAGGGGGAGACCCTCCCACTGCAGGGCCCAGGTCAGGTCTGAGTGAAAGGCTGCAGTTTTGGGAGCTCTGCAGTGTGTCACCCGCTGACCTGGGCTTGGTGCCTGCGGAACAAAAGCTCTCCCCTGCTGCTGTTTGCTCTTTGTGCAATATCCCTGAGTACACTTCCCTTATCTCAGCTGATACGGTGGGAGATACTCAGTGTAGTAGCTTTCGCTCACAGAGGGAGGACCAGCACTTCCTACCGGGGTACAGCACTCCCCACCCCAAGTTTAAGGGCACATTCAATATTTATGGAGCTGTCACGCCTAGAGGCCCTGTCAGGTACCTGGTGCTCTGAAACCCCGATAAGAGCCAGCCCACATTCCCCCCGTGCCATGAGTGTCCCTGCTCACCACCAATGTCACAGTGCCCGGAGCAGCCACCCTGTTTATTTTAAGGATGGCAATGACTTACACGCAGGTATCACCTTTCAGGACTCTCAGAAATAGAACTCTAAAAAGTGCCTCACGTAATCCTTACCCCGTAACACCTTCCTGGCTGAGGGGAAAGGTCCAGCCACAGCAGCAACAGGACATGAGTGATTTGGGAATTAACTTGGATCCAGAGAGAAGTGTAATTACAGGTTATTTATACAGAGCCTTTTTCCTTCCCAGACTGCACAAAGTGGATTGAACCACAGAATCCCAGAATCTCTGAGGTTGGCAAAGCCCTCTCAGACCATCGAGTCCAACCTCTGACCCATCTCCACCTTGCCACCAGCCCAGAGCACTGAGTGCCATGTCCAGGCATTCCTTGGACACCTCCAGGGATGGTGAAAGGGATGAACTGGCAGAACAGAGAGAGTTGCTCAGACAGGGGCCAGGCTGAAAGAGGATCCAGAGCTCTGGATTATAGAATCATGGAATGCTTTGGGTTGGAAGGGACCTTAACGCCCACCCAGTTCCACCCCCTGCCCTGGACAGGGACACCTTCCACTAGAACAGGTTGCTCTAAGCCCTTTCCAGCCCTGAACACTTCCAGGGATTCTTCCATTGATTTCTGCCTACTTGATTACAGCTTTCCTGCCTTTAAGAAATCTAGGATCAACAGAAGGTAATTCTGTCACGGTGTTAAAGGCAATCAGACAGGACTGATCACTGCTGTTTGCACACATGAAAAGCTCCCTGTGGAAGTGCCTTTTGCCAGTTCTTTAGGGATCAGAAAAGAGTCCCTTCCCTGATTCCCTGAAAGCCAGCGTTTCCCAGCTGTGGTGTCCCCAGTGAATCAGAGGCAAAGCCTGTCTCTGGTTCCCAGTCCAGCCTCCCGTGTTCCATGGCACTACAAAACGTGTCCAGAAACCAGCACAGCTGATCTGGCACGTCACTGCTGCTCAGGGAAATGAAAATAAAGACAGATTTATGAAGGAAGGCCCACTTTTGGCACCAGGCACGGATTTCCTGGCTGACTGCTAATACCAAAGTGCAGATCCTCTATTTTATGTTAGCCAAGGGAAATCCCAGCAATTCATGCCACAGCATTAAAACACAGGGTTCTAAAAATAGCATTACAGAGCTGGACTGGAAACAGCACTGAAAACGAGAAAGGAAACCTTGTCCTTTGGTTTGCCTGTTATTTTGAAAGCCAGAATGTTAAACTCAACCCCAAGAGCTCATTTTGAAACAACAGGGCTCAGAAGGTGAGCTGGGAATATCAAAATAGCCACTGCACAGGGACATTTCTCTATTTAAATCTTATATTTGGATGAGATTTCCAAAACTTGCCTCCCTAAAAAGGAAGGCGATTTCCCAACCTCCATGTTCTCCATCGTGGTTTCGTCATTCCTGTTCAGCCACGTTCATTTTTCCCGTGATCCTGATAATTAATCGATGTTGATGGACTGTGAACTCAGCTGTTTCACTGTTTGGCCTGCAAGTTCCCAGTGTTTGTTCAGGTCCCTCGTGCACTCTGGGGTACGACAGGGATAGGGAACAGCTTTGCCACCTCCTCGTGCTGTCACATTCCCTCAAACTCGCAGGGAGAAGAGGAAACAGGGAAGAATCTTTCCTGCCTGAGGGCCTTTCGAATACCATTGGGAGACCACACGTGAAGGCACATCTCATTATCCCACCATATTCCACAATTATCCCACCCTAACGTGGGAAAAACCAAACATCCCTAGGCCAGGGAAGTGATGTCAGAGGCTGTAGGGTTCTCACAGTTGTCTTAAATACACAACACCCACAAGAATCCCGACTCGGCTGGGTGGAGGATGGTTGGGACTCGCAGTTATCCCAGGAAATAAGCAATCCTTGCAGCTCTGCTGTCCCAAGGAGATCCTCCAGGCCTTGTCCCATGTGTGAGTCCCTTTGCCAACGCCTCTTTGGCAGGTTGGGAAAGCAAAGTTTCTGAGAACTTCTCGTGGTTTTCCCTTGGAAACAAAGTTTCCCAGGGAATGACGCTGCCTGAGAGGAAGAGGTCAGTGGGGTATTTATACAGCTGGCTGATCAGATTGCCTTGGTATGGATTTTCCAGAGGTCTGGTTGCATATGGAGCTACCAATCCGTTCCCAAACCTGTCTCATTAAATTCATTCAGTGAGCACTTTGATATGGCCATTGCCAGGATTGCTTTTCCATATTTTTTAGCATTCTTGCTAATGCATAAAATTTAGCAACTGGGAATGAAAACCACAGGAAGAAAGAGCTGATGAGGTCCTCCTGCAAGGCTCTGTTCGGGGTGTGCTTATACAACCCTCATTAACATTAATTTGCCTTACAGAGACACAGAGCAAAAGGAAAACAAACCCTGGAAGATGGAAAAAATCAACTTATTTGTGCAGCCAGGTAATGATCCCCCTTTCCACAGCCGTGTTCAGTACAGCTACAGCTGGTTTGGCTTTATCCCCCCGCAAAAGCCTGGAGACACACTGCAGATGACCAGAGTGCCAAAGCCATTCAGTCACATTCCTGATGCTGTCACAGCACATGATTTCATAGGAAAAGAAGAATGAAATCCAAACCCACAACTGCATCAGGGGAGCGCTTAACTTGCAGCATGCATTTGATTTGTAAATAAGATTTGAATTCTGAGCAGCCTGCTCTGTGGAAGGGGTCCCTGCTCTGTGGAAGGAAGGGGTCCCTGGCCAGGGCAGGGGGTGGAACGGGATGAGCTTTAAGGTCCCTCCCAACCCCAACCAGTCTGGGATTTCTCTGATGGCAGCTCAGCCCTGCAGGACTGACGGAGCTGAACAAATCCCAGCCCTGCTGGAGGAGGCTGGAGGGTGTGGGTGCCCGTGGCTGGCGTGCAGGCCGAGGCGTGCGGCTCCCGCGGCGGCTCCGGGCGGGAATGCCGCGTCGGGAGCGATCAGGCAGCTCCACACGGATGTGGCATCTCCCCCCCAGCCCTGTGTCCCTGGCAGAGCTAATCGGAGCAATCTGTTGTGTGCACCCAGCTAATCCTGCCCCTGCTCACAGCCCGAGTGCTCTGCCCTCAGCTGGACCCTGAGCCTCTTAGGCCAAGATGATCCATCCGGCACCTCCCGAGCAGCTCCAGTGCTGCTGGAGCCACGCCAGGCCCTGGCTGCAATTTGTCCCGTAACTATTCAAATAAGGCATTTCCATAACCACAGCCAGCCGCTTGTGAGGTGACAAAGGAAGCCTTTCTCGAATAAGGTTCATGAGAAGGAAGGGGAAAACGTGGGTGAGAGGTTTGGTTTGGGGTCACATGAAGCCAGCTTCTGTTAGGTGGTGTTTGTCCTGGTGGGAATCATAGAATGGGATCAGATAGGATGCACTGGGATTGCTGGGATTGTCCTGTGCAGGGCCTCAGTGACCCTTGTGAGTCCCTTCCAACTCAGGATGTTCTGTGATCCTATAAAACCTGCACTCATGACACCTGTCAAACTTGAGCCACTAACATCCTTTTACATGAAGCCAACAACAAAATTTCATTCATAGATGAGGCACATTTAAAATAAATCAGGTTTTGGGGTTTCTTCGGTTATTATTATAACTACACAGCATGAAGCAGCAATTCCCCATGATGGAATTCTATTCCTCTGCCCTCTCATCCCACCAGGATGTCAGCAGTGGACAGGGCACTGAGCTACCACTTGTCAGCCTCAGAAAGGAAATCATTAAAATTCAGTCATGAAAACTCAAGTGGTTTGGGGGTGCCTGCCCAGCCCAGCGGCTCTGGGAGCACCAGACCTCCCTCCCTCCCTCCCTCCCCATCCCTTGCATCACTCCCTGGCCCGAGGCATAAGCTGCATTTTCCCACATGGGCCCAGATGGGACCTTAAATAAATTGGTGTTTCCTGAGGAGAGGAGCTCTCCCAGCAAAGTGCTGATTCTGGGAGTTTTGGAGGGAGGAAGGGCTCTGACGAGAGGAGGGAAAGAGCAGAGGCTCCTTCTCAGCCCTGCTAGGAGGGTGCCAGGCACACACACACACACATCTGTGTTCCTGGGCCTCTTCCAGCTGCTTTTTGGAGAGTGCTAGACAGGAAATTGATGCCACAGGGCAAATATTCATTCTTCCCGACTTCCCTCCCCGAGCAAGCCCAGAATTGCCCCGGCTAGACTGGCTTCCTGCGGAGCACCGTGGCCTCCCCGGCAGCATTCCCAGCAGAAATGACTAAAATGTGTGTGAGCGTGGAAAAACAAACAAACAACGGCCTGCCAGATGTTTGCAACACAAACCCGGGAACACAGAGCTCACAGGAGCAGCTGATGTTCACGTTGCAATTCCAAGTTGGGCTGGAGAAGCTGCCAAGTCCAACCTTTAACCAAGTACCCCCATTCCCACTAAAACATATCACAAGGTGCCACATCTGCTCGTTTTCTGAGCACTTCCAGGATGGTGGATGCTGCTGAAGCGGGAGTGGGGGGGTTTTGGTGCTGCATCCCTGAGAGTGGGTGGATGTACTCCTGCTTTTTCCCTGCTTGCATCCTGGCATTGCCCACTGGAAAGGACGGGGGGTTTGGAGGCACCACGGTGCCCCTTGGCTGGGACACTTGGAGAAGCTCAGGCTGGGCTTTGCTCTCCGGGGCTATGGAGTGACCAGCTCTGGCAGGGAGCTCAGCCTGGGCACCTCATTCCTGTTCTCCCAAGGTTTGCATCCAGCGTGGTGTGACCCTGCCGGGCCGTGCTCGGGCAGCCCGTGCTGTGCTAACGGGTGAGGACAGGCCCGTGCAGCGTTTGTACATCCAGTCCTGCTCTTATCACAGCCTTATCAGTGACAACTGATCCATCAGAGCTCTTGCAGCTCTGGTGCAGCCCCTCGGGAGAGCTCCCGGCGGAGCACACGGGCTGCAGAGAGAGGCTGCGAGGGCGTGGACGGGGGAAGGACACGGGAAACAGCCTGGGAGGGGCGGCCAGCCCTCCCTGGAGGGCTCAGCCCCGGTGATGGAGTGAGGAGCGGGGCAGCTCTGCCTGACCCAGCAGCTCATGGAGCAACAGCCAGGCAGGCACGGATAAACCCCGAGTATCGGCAGCAACGATCGGAACAACTCACACGCCGCGTTCTGGTGTCGCAACAGCCCCCCGAGCAGGGATTGCACAGCTGGGGGGGCACGGGGGACCGGAGCGGCCGCTCCCGGAGCTTTGGGGCACCTTCCTCCCCAGGGTGGTTCCACACACGAGCTGGCCTCCGGTGTTAAACCAGAATCAGCAGCAGGTCCATGACAGTGCCGGGGGACAGCAAACTGTGCCTGGGTGCAGCAACTCCAGGCTCCCTTCAGGGCAGATTTTTAGCACCCGCTCAAGAGAAAGGTTCAAGCCTCTGTCCTTCACGACCCAGGGAGGCAAATGAGCATTAAGGAGCGTTCTGGTGCTTCTGTTTGCAGCTAAAGCTGTCACTGGTTCCTCACCCCCCTCGGGCTGCCCGAAACAGAAGCGTCTCCCCACGGTGCTCCCAGCAGGTGCCCCAAAACCCTGGGCTGGGGCAGCCACCACTGCCGTGTCCACACCTCGTCACCAGCCTGGGCAGGGGACGCTGACCCCTTCAAAGGGGTGCAGATCGATTCAGCCTGTCCGAGGGCAAGGGAAACCAGGAGATGCTGGAAGAAGGGAAGTGGGAGCAGCGAGAGGCTTGGGAGGCTGGGTGTGCAGAGGGAAAAGCAGGTAACCCTTTCCACAGGCACGTCCAGGTGTGCAGGGCTCACCCAGCTACAGCAGCATGAAAAGCTGGTACAGCGATTGTCGGACATGGTACCACTTCTAGAATGGTTTTACATAAGGGGTTTGCTCGCCTTTGCCCAGGGGGAAGGGAGTTGGAAGTTCTTTCCAAGGCTCTGCTCACCGGGGGAGGCCTGATGAGTTTCACATCCACAGATCGGGAGTAGCCAGAAAGATCCACAGGAGATCAGCGACCATTAAGGAACATTAAGGAACATTAAGGAACATTAAGGAACATTAAGGAACATCAGCCCCAACAGCACCCGCCTGGTGCATCCCAGACACCTGGGCTGGGACAGGTCTGATCAGAGAACCGAAGAATGAGGATCACATCAGCATCAGAGGGGAAGGGATCAATACCCAATAGGAGATCAAATACTAAGAATTGTGCGATTTAAGACCAATGAAGGTGTATTTCTTTGCTGTCTGTCTGTGAAGGATGGGAAACAGCGGGTGAAAGGTGATGTGCAATGGAATGATTTTCACTGCACAACCCAGGCACGTGTGGATGAGATGGTTTCTGTTGCACACCCTGGCCAGATTAAAGCAATGCCTTGGTTCTCTAACACTGAAAAGCTGTTGTTGGAGAGTTTCTGTTTTTCCCGCAGTTTCGGTGACACTGTGACTGACATCAATCCACAGGGATGGCTCAGGAGAGCTCCCACTGCCCTGCTCCAGGCCCAGATTCATCCCCTCTCCCCCCCAGACAGACAAATCCCGGGTGAGTTTCGCAGCCCCTGCCCCGCCGTGCCGAGGAAGGGGGGGCTCGGGGCCGTGTCCCCCCGGGCGGAGCTGCCGCGTCCATCCCTGGCCGGGCAGGAGATGGCAGGGAACAGGCGGTTCCCGGAGCACAGGCAGTCACCCACAGCCTGTGAAGGCGCCTGCCCTTCCTTCCCCGCGCCTCAGTGCTCTGGGTGCTGACGGAGGAGCTGCCGGCGCTGCCCTGTAGCACCCGCCCCGCGCAGCACCCGCTGGCCCGGCGGCTCCGCGGGGCTCGCCGGGCTCAGACACCCCGGCGACAGGGCACGAAATCCCGCTGCTTCCCAAGGGTCACAACTCGGGCAGTAAATGAAACCTCCACCAACAGCGCGTTCCCAAGCCAGCCCAGTACGGGCCTGTGAGAATTCCCGTTCTGCTCGGGAGCAGCTCCAGTGCCCAGGGCAGGCACGGCGGAGCACGGCCGGGACGGGGAGGTGGAGGTCACTCCGTGGCTCCCTGCCTGCCTGGCTGTCTCAGCACTTTGGAGCTCAGGATGGAGCTCTGAGGTGGTGAAAATGGAGCGGCAGCGTTTGGAAGGTGCAGCCCAGGCTGCTCCAAGCCCCGTCCAGCCTGGCCTTGGACACTTCCAGGGGTCCAGGGGCAGCCACAGCTGCTCTGGGCAACCTGAGCCAGGGCCTCAGCACCCTCACAGCCAGGAATTCCTTCCCAGTATCCCATCTAACCCTGCCCTCTGGCAGTGGGAAGCCATTCCCTGTGTCCTGTCCCTCCATCCCTTGTCCCAAGTCCCTCTCCAGCTCTCCTGGAGCCCCTTTAGGCTCTGGAAGGGCTCTGAGCTCTCCCTGGAGCCTTCTCCAGGTGAACACCCCCAGCTCTCCCAGCCTGGCTCTACAGCAGAGGGGCTCCAGCCCTTGGAGCAGCTCCACGGCCTCCTCTGGCCTCGCTCCAGCAGCTCCACAACAGCATCCCAGGCCAGGACACACGGAGTACTCTGAATGCAAACCAATATTCCTCCTTTCCCTGCTTTGCTGTTTGCAATAATTATTGATCCTTCTGTACTACAGTGGCCTCCAGAACGTGGCACAAATGTGGATGCTGTAAACACTTGTGTGGTTTTATCAAACAGTTCTAAAATGTGCTCCTCATGCCTCATGCTCTGGAAAATGGGCAGGAAGGAGACAGAAAGCACCTGGAACATCTCCGTCAGCAGGAGACTTCTGAGCTCAGCAGATCCCAGCTGAGATTATCTGGAAAAGGCATCAGTTGGTGCCTTGGCCCCAGCACTGCCTCCAAGTGAAAGCCAAAGCCCCTTGGTCTGACTGTGCAAACACCGAGGCCATGGGAAGCAAACAGGAATGTGATTCCATAGTGGTATTTACTGCAAAGTTTCCCTCCCCCGTCCTTCGTGTGACCTGGCTCAGGGTGTTTGGGACGCTTTTCAATCCAGACCTGTCCTGGGGGCAGCACCTGCAAGTGCTCAAGGCCAGGCTGGACAGGGCTTGGAGCAACCTGGTCTGGTGGAGAAGGGAGGTGGAAATGGCCATGAAGTGTCACCATCAGCTGTGATGGCCCAAGAGATGTTCACTCTCCAGGCTGGGCCACGACAGCAGGTCCGTCCTGTCTGCACGGCCGTCATGGGCCGTGGAACCATGGAATGGCTCGGGTTGGGAGGGACCTTAAATCCCACCCAGTGCCACCCCTGCCGTGGGCAGGGACACCTTCCCCTATCCCAGGCTGCTCCAAGCCCCGTCCAACCTGGCCTTGGACACTTCCAGGGATCCAGGGGCAGCCACAGCTTCTCTGAGTCATGTCCACCAAGCTGAGCCTGTGTCCCTCCACGAGCCCACCCCAGAGCAGCTGCAGTCCATGGCTGTGGAATGGATTCCTCTCCCACATCCAGCTGCAGGGAGCTCGGGGGCGCGGCGGGTGAGCAGCCGTGTCCTGCAGAGGTACAGGGAGTGCACAGAGCCCAACGCAGGCAAAGCCCAGTGTGCATCAGCACATGGGAATGTGCTCCTCGGGGACGGGGAGAAGGCAGAGGTGATTTATCACGGCCTCATTACGCAGGAAACAACTTGTACCCGCCTGGCTGGAGAAAAGGGAGCCCAAAGAAAACTGAGGCAACAGCAACCCTCAGGTCAACCTGACATTTGTTGTTGGGTCTGTGGGAAAATATTCTCACAAAAACAGACTTTGTAGTCATAAGAGAAAAATAAATATTAATGCAGAGGATGTGTTGGGTGGCTGTGATGGTCGGACGGGGATGACACAGTGGGGATGGAGGAATCCCAGGGCAGCCAGAGGTGCTCCCTGCATCCATCACCCTGTTCTCACTCCTGTCTGAGAACCTCCGATTTCCACATTTAAAAAAAATACAAATAAACAGATCCCAACCCCAGGTTGGGCAGGGATTTGGTGCTGCGAAGCAGGAGGCTCATGGAGTGTTGTGCTCTGGGCAGCCATAACCCAGCCCCTCACGAGGCCCCAGCAGTGCCAAATTCCCCTCCAGCAGAAGGAGACCCTGGGCCAGCCCCTGCCCACCCTGCTGTGACACTGAGGGCACCTCTGGCCTCGTCTCACTCTGCTTTTCTCAGGAGAGTTGAGAGAAAAGAGGGCTTTTCCCCAGGCAAGGCTTTAGTGAGCTGTGGGAGAGCCACAGAAATCCTGTGGCAGTCCCTGGGAGAGCCACCCAGCTCTGGCATCCTGCTCCCAATAAACTTCTCATCCATTTACAGACTCACTCATCTGCAGCACCACTTCCACACCCGCTGCTCCAAGCCTGGATGTTACAGCCCATGGACACCAGGAGCTGGGGCTCACCATCCCGGGGCAGTGGAACCCTGGATTTAAGGGGGTTTTTACCCCTCAGTGAGGACGCTGCCGTGGTGGAGAGGGTGGGTGCCCCGGGAGCAACGTTTGTGTCCATGTGGGAAGGGTGGATGGTCTGGCTGTTCCCACAGGGCCTCTCGGGCTGCTGACACTTCAGTGTCTCCTCCAAGAACAGCTCCTGTCCTTCTGCCCAGCTCCCAAATCAGCTCATGCTCAAACTGTTCCTTCCTCCCGGCCTCTGAGGCACCTTGATCCCGCTGTCCAGAACAGGCTGTTCGTGACAGATCCCAGAGACCGCGGCAGGGGTGACCTCATCCTCCTCTGTCACCCACTGCTGCCCCGACTGCTGCCTCCCGAGCTGGGCGGGTGACCTGGCAGGCCCCACGCAGGCTCCCCAAGAAGTTACGGAGTCCCCGGGGTACACCCCACATCCCACAGCTCCCGCTGGCTTCCCACGGGTCCAGCAGCAGCACTGAGGGCCCGGCCAGCCCAGCAGGTCCCCCTCGGCAAGGCCACCACTGCTGCCACCCCCGCAGGGCCACCAGCTCCCCGAAGGGCTTTTCACAACACCCGGCCTTGCCCAAAGGTGTGTCACCCCCGGCAATCTCGGCAGTGACACAGCGAGATCCTTATCACAAACCCTCCTTTGTCACCTGGTTTCATCCTCGAATTCTCGGCCAGTGACAGCACCAAAACCCCGGCAAGAGACACGACAACGATTTATCCCTTCCACGGTGCCCTCGGGGACAGGGCCAGACCCTGCCCCAGAAACCTCGGGTGTGGGCACAGGCAGAGCCGGGTCCAGGAGCAGGGAGCACGAGGGAAGCGGGAGGGGTGGGAAATCTGGGGCCAGGATTGCAACAGCGCAGCCGGGAGGTGTCACCGCGCTTGGGTGCCATTTGTCGAGACGTACTCAGGGGGAGAACGGCAGCACAAAGCCGGGAGTGGGAACATCCCCTCCGCAAAGTCGGGATCGGGCCCGTTCCCTCCCAGCGTGCCCCTTAGGAGCAGGATTTAGGGCCAGGCAGTTTCTCAGCGCTCCGCTCCGCTGCCGCGCACGGCGCTGCGGCGGCGCTCGTGGGAGGCAATTAACGGGTAATTAGGGACAGCTCTGCCCCTGCCGGGCTCTGCCCCGCGCCCACGCCGCTCCATCGCCCCTGCCCAGGGGCTGGAAGCCAGGAATGATCCCGCAGGAGCCCGGAGCGCTGCGGACGCACCACGGAGGGTCACCAGTGCCCACCCGGCCGGGCACCGGCAGCGCCGGGACATCACTGCTGGGATCCCAGCAGCAGCAGCAAGATCAGCCCCATGGCCGGGCTCGGGTGGCACTAAAGGGGACACCAGGCCCTGTCCAGGACCACGGTGTCCAGGAGGAGCGGCCGGTTTGATAAACCCTTGCAGGGTGGTTCAAACCCTCAACACGTTGGCATGGAAACACCGTAAATATTTTCAGTGCATTGTCGGCGTCACGGAGCTCCTCGTCCCACATCCCCACGGCCCCGGGGAACCTGAGAAGGGGGAGGTTGAGGCAAACCCCCCCGGAGCGTGGAGGTGGGGCTGTGGAGCATCCCACCGAGCAGCCGTGTGGAGAAGGACCCAGGAAACCGAAACCCCATTACAACATCCAAGGGAAAAACACAACCGACTTCCCCGCCTGTGGAAAGTGGAAGACAAATTCCCTACTCCCATCCTGCTCATCCCAGTCCCAACCCGGTCAGAAGCCTTGAGCCAGGGAACGACTCAACACAAACCCACAAGAACACCAACCATGGCTTTGTCTCTGAAGTCAATCGGAAATCTCTGTTCTGAAGCAGCCACAGCCCCGGTGCAGATTCCCCTGAGCTGCACAGACCCCCCTGAGCTGCACACACCTCACAGAGACCCCTCTAATGCCACACCTCGGACACCCCTCAGCCCCAGGACCCTGCCCGCTGCTCCCGGGGCGGCAGGGACAGGGACACACCCTCGAGGTCGGCGGCAGCAGCAGCTCCGAGCGCGGAGGATCCCGCAGAGGTGCAGGGACCCCTGCAGCCACCCTCCACGCCCTCCTCCTCCACGGCCCCATTACCTTTCCGAAGCCATCCCGTGGGAGGTGAGCTGTGCTCAGGAGCAGCTCCAAGTTGCACATCCCAGCTGGAAGCTCCCATCCCACCACACCAACCTCTCCTCCTCCCGCCTGAGCTCTCTCCAGCACTGCCAAGAGCCTCCCAAGAGATTTGGGTTAACTGGAACCTGCTGGTTGTGTCTTCCCCCTGTGCTCACCCACAGCTGAGCTGCCCTACAGGTAACCAGGAGTGATCCAGCGGGAGAGGAACCAGCAGGAGTGCTGGTGGCAGTAGGGAGCTCTCTCCCATTCCTATTAGGCCCCAGGAAGCAGATGTGGAGCAGGCAGTCACAAGGCACAGCTCCACGGAGCTGCCAGAGGGGCAGCAGCCACCTGAGCCACCTCCACATTAAGTGACATTAACACAGATTTTCAACCTTGATCACATTTAAAACCTCACCAAAGCCAGGCAGGCTCTCTTTGGGGTTTCATTCCCAAGGGTTCCAAACCTGCTGACTCCTGGCACCTGCCCAGGTCTCTTCCCTTCCCCACCACAGCAGCAACAAGTGACAGAGCGTGTGTCCCATCAGCTGCTGGGAAGCCATCCCAGCTTCAAACCCTCCCCACAGACCACGCTAATCTCTGCCTCATTTTCCTTGATTTTAGAAAATGGTCTATTGGTGTTGTCCTATTTAAGAATGCAAAGCATGAGCAAGGTGGTAGTTTTGTGATCCCTCCCGATGTATCTGAAATATGATCATAAATAACAGTGGCTGGGAGAATGTCTTATTTAATATCCTTGGGATGAAAAGGTGGTTCTGATCCCCTGGAAATGGCCATCCTGAAACTCTGAGGTCAGGGCATAACACGCACAGAGCACAACTGAAGTGACACCCACAGCCACATTTTGAAACACAAATATTTACTAACATAAATAAAACAGTGTTTTATAACAAAAGGCACGGATTTTCAACTATAAACAATGGAAAAATATGTACAGTTTCCACATAGGGAATCAACCAGCAAGTGCACAGTTGGTCACTTCAGATCTCCTTCCTTCCAAGTAGTTCCACCACTTAGGAAGTGTCCAAATTCAACTCCCCCCACACAAACTGCTGCCAGGTGAGAGTTTGCTTCAGGGAATACTGGAGCAGCACAGGTTTCAGATGGAGACGGTGCTGCTGACTTCTTCATACTGGATAATGAAGTAAGGGTAGCTCTGGTCATCATTAAAGATGACAAAGATCTGGGGCTCGAAGTAATTGTCCACGCAGGAGTCGTAGAGGTCGCTGGTGATGCTGCCGGGCTCCACGGGCGGGGGCCTCCTCATGGTGTGGTTGCCCACCGTGTACCTGCCCGTGAGCACCTTGGCCAGGAACATGAAGTGGACTCCTTTGGGAGAGCGTTTGGAGAAGTTGTGGGAGTAGCTGGCCTTCCTGGCGAAGTAGCTGCCCTGGCCAAACATGGTGGCGTGTTTGCCGCACACCCGCGGGTCGAAGTTGTGCTTGCAGATCCCGTCCACCACGTCCTGGGATGTGCCATGGAACAGGTGCCGCTCGTTCATGATCCTGTCCAGCCCAGACATCTTCTTGGACATGTATTCCTTTTTCCTGGAAGAGAAGAAAATGGGAAGTGAAGGTGCTTGTTCGCTGCAGGTCGGCCGGGGAAAAGCTGTTTTCAGTACGGTGTGACCCTCTGGAATAGCAGAGCTGTGAGAGGAGAGATCTGCATCTGTACTGAGAGGAGATTTAAATCTCTCTTACGAAATCCCTCCTCTAAGAACATCCATTATAAAAGAATTGGAATTGCATTCTCTTACCTTTTATATTTCTCCCAAAGGAACTGGTTCTGCACTCGCAGGATTTTCAAAATCTTGTATTTGGTCTCTGGCACAGTCTTGTGGAACAGGTTATAAATGGTTCTATAGCTTTTATCTTCCTTCAGAACAGGCACTTGGATGAAGTCCTGAGCTGGATCCATGCCGATCCAGGTCTCAGGGTAGAAGCTGGGGCAGGGGACAGCAGCTGGGGACAGGTCGTGTGCGGAGGCAGGGTCGGAGCACGGCGAGGGCACCGCGGAGCTGCCGCCCAGGGTCCTGGGGGGACGGACACAGGCTGTGCTCAGACCCCAGAGCAGCCCCCAACCACCTCTGCCCCGTCCCCAGCGTGCCCACTGACTGCCATGGCAGTGTCCAAGGCCAGGCTGGGCAGGGCTTGGAGCAAGCTGGGCTGTGGAAGTGTCGCTGCCCAGGGCAGCGGGTGGAGCTGGGTGGGCTTTAGGGTCCCTTCCCCACCCAGGAAGGCCCTTCCTGCCATTGGCACAGGCCAGATGTAGATTTGCACTTGCAGCTGGTTGTTTTCCCGCCCCTCCTCTGGGAATGCTGCCTGGAGAACAGGCAGGGCAGGGGGGGGAGCTGTGGCCTAGAAGCCCCATGGATGCCAGAAAAAAACCCCTTGGAAAGCTCAGCAAAGGAGACCAGCAAGACTCTGCTCTCACAGCCACCGGCACCTCTGTGGAATCCTCACACTCTGGGAGCTGCTGAATTGAGATCAGTGGCATTTGTGCCTTGTGCTCATCTGACCCCACCTGAGCAATCCTTCCTCCCTGGGTTCCCCCCCTGCATCCGGGGAAACACTGCACGGGGACTGCACAGTGCCTGCTGGGCCCTGGCTCACACAGCACAGCCCTGGCAGCTGCAAGGATACATGGAGCTCCTTCCAAATTCCACCAAGGAGTATCTTCCCAAAGTAATTTTCTAGGAAAAGCTGCCAGTGCCCTGGAGCAGGCAGCGGGAAAGAGCAGAGCCACAGGCACCCACTGGCTGCTGCAGGGACCAGGGTGGAGCTGCTCTCTAAACCCCACAGATGGCCAGAAATTAAATCAAATTTCAAGGAAAAGAGCTGGGGAGGGGGAGAGTTCAGTGGAAAGAGGTCTATTTTTAAATCAGCACATGGAAAACTGTGCCAGCCCTCCCACTTTTCAGGACAGAAACACTCTTTGAATGTTCACTGGCTGTCACCTCCTGCTCAAGGCCAAGGCCAGGATTCCCTTCATTTGCATGGATTTGACTTCAGAATTCTTCTCACTGGTTATTAATAGCTGAGCAGAAACCCAGGAAATGGATTTTGTTCTAAGAATTATTATTAAAATAGCTACTAAATATCACAGTGTGCATTTATTTTTGTTTTCCCTCCTTAATGGGTAAATGGGTAAAAAATTATTCCTGTAGAGCCTCAGTCACTCACACTGGACTGGAAGACCAGGCAGAGATCACCAGGAAGTCATGGATTAATGAGGAAGACATCAAGTCAAATAAAAATCCTGCAATCCTTTGGTCTACTTTGTTCAGTTCTTCTGACTAGTGTACAATATTTATTCTACAGGGGAAGATATTAAAAAATCAACATTTTTCATCCACTATCACTCAGTTTCTATCCAAGGAGTCTTTCCCAGTTTTAGAACAAATTTAAGCAGGTGGGAGGGGAGGGAAAGAACAAATCTCAGGTAGCATCACATGGGAAGTGGAGGCAACACTGACTCCTTAAGGACAGATCCCATAAATATTTAAAATACTCTTGTCCTTGCTAAGAATTGGTGTTTCTAACTGAGCATTACCAGATCTTTGAATAAAGAAAATCAGACTGAGGTATGGTGCAGAACAGAAATCTCAGAGTTTAGCTGGCAGATCTGGCACAGCCAGTTCTGGTCAATCCCTCCTGACGTTGGACCTTGAGGGCTCTACAAACATTAGTTGGGAATTAATCGGGAATTGCACCATTTTAGCAGATCACTGTGATAAAACAGTCCCAGGCAGCAAAGCACCAGGAGGGCACCTGAAATCCTCCTTTTTCATCAAGATGAGAACCAGGACTGCTCTAACCAAAAGCCCACATTGGGTTTTTTACCAGCATCCTCCAGTTTCTCTCTCATGACCTGGGGTTTCCTTCCTGTAAAACCCTACCTAAAAACACCTCCCACCCACAGGTTCTGAGGCTGGGACCAGACCCACCCTCCCCTCGTGACCAGCTGGGCTGAGGACTCTGGGCACCCCCAGTGCTCCCTTAAACCTCCACAGAGGGTTTGGGCTGCCAGGACCGAAAGCTCACCCAGTTCCACCCCGTGCCAAGGGCAGGGGCGCCTTCCACAGCCCAGGATCCTGCAAAATGGGTGGTAATTTGGCAAACCTGATGTCCCAACATCCGCAGGGCACATTATACGTTTAAACACGGAGTTCCTCAGGTAAACATCGTTTTGGGAAGTGACCCAGATTCTGGGCTCTCATTCCCATTCCCACCCGGCAGTGCCGTTCCCTGTCACAGGACACAACCCTCCCAGCCACAGCGAGGTGGGGAGCCCCGGGAAGCGCCGGTTTTCCCGGGATACCTACTGCAGGAAGGGCGTGAGCAGCACGCAGGAGCGCAGGAGGGGCCTCCTCTTGATCTCCCTGCGGAAGCAGGAGTTCTGCTGGAAGCCATCCCTGATGTTGAGGATGTACTGGTTGTGCCAGGTGACGAAGCGCACCTCGCGCAGCCCCCGGCAGCTGGCCTCCTCAATCAGCCTCACCACGGGCTGCTCCGGGGAAAAACGGGGAAAAATGGGAAAGGGAAACGCACACGTGAGAAACCACACACTCCAGAAGTCACATTCCCTTTGTACCCTGCAGAAACCCGGTTCCTGAGGTTCTCCTCACAGCTCAAACACCCTCAGCGTGCTACCTGTGGTGTTTTCTGCCCAGCTCTTGTTCCCACACTCAGGAATTCTTTCGGGACTGCCAACGCTGATGAGGTTTTATTCCAAAGTATCAGCTCTGCCCACCCAAGGTCCTGCCTCACCAGAGCTTTGGGGACAGGGAAATGAATAAACACTGCAAGGTGAATGGAGGTGGTGTTCAAAAGGCTGCCAGAGCTGTGCCGCTGTCTCACAACCAGATCAGGCTCCAAAAGGGCTTCCTTGGCATTGACACAATGTGGTCCTGTCTCTGGTGTTCTCAGGGATCAGGGATCACAGATCACAGACCCCTATCCCAGGCCAGCAGAGCAGAGCTCTCCCTTTATTGCTTTCTCAGTTCAGCACTGGCTCCCCCTCCCTCAGCAGGAGCTCTAAAGGACTTCCCCGAGCGCTGGCAGAGGAACCAGACTGAACGTGCACATCTACACTGTACACTGCAGGACTGGGAAGTGGGCAGTACCTCGGAGTACTCTCTCCAGCCAAAGTGGTCCCTGCAGAAGTACTTCCAGACAGTGTAGCAGCTGGAGCTGGAGCTGGGGCAGGAGGCTGTGGACAGGCGCCGCATTTGGTCGAACTCGGCGCTTTCGTACAATTTCATAAGGTTCAGATCCACCCAGCACTCCTGGCCCCTGGGAAAAACGGGAAGAACAGACAATCCTCACCTTCTGCAGTCCATTAAACCCATGGGTTTTAGCACAGAGGGACAAAACCCCAAACCCAGAATTTGTTGTGGAATCCCAGAATGGTCTGGGTTGGAAGGGACCTTAAATCCCATCCAGTCCCACCGCGGCCATGGGCAGGGACACCTCCCACGATCCCAGGATGCTCCAAGCCCCGTCCAACCTGGCCTTGGACGTTTCCAGGGATGGAACAACCACAGCTTCCCTGGGCACCCTGTGCCAGGGCCCCCCACCCTCACAGGGAGGAATTCCTTCCCAATATCCCATCTATCCCTGCCCTCTGGCAGTGGGAAGCCATTCCCCTTGTCCTGGCACTACAGGACAGGTCCCACAGAGCCTCTGTGACAGAGGTGGGAACAGAGATTTCTGAAGAACTTCTCACCAACTAACCAAATAAAGGTCTGTATTTATAAAACAAAGCAGGTCAATGGAACTATTTGCACTGAGTGAATGAGCACATTGAACTCTCGGAAGAACAGGGCACACAACCCCAAATTTGGGCACAATTCAAAGTAAAACCCCACAAGCTCTCAACAGCAGAACCTGACCCCATGAATAAGCTGCATTTTCTCTGTCTCGTAAATGTAAGAAACAACACAAAGGTGTAATGTTTCCAGGACACTGACTGAGCAGGTTGCTGGAGTGGCAGGTTACAGCACTGATGTATTTTTTCAGGTGAGTGCAGCCTGCTACAAGAAGGGTATTTGGGCTCTTCCTTGCATCCTTCTGAAGAACTTCAGCCTCACGTGTGAATCCCTGGGCTCTCTCCCTTCCACAAGACAAACACTCTCTCGATGTTATGTACAAACAGGTGAGTAGAGAAATGTGTTTGGCAAGTGCTCTGAAAACACGTGTGGTTTCAAAGCCCTGTCCCGAGTTCGGGGACAAGTCATGAGTTACCGCAAACAGGTTCAGAAAAAACAGAAACCGGCGAGCAGCAGGGGCTGTGCAGGAAATGAAACCCTGCTCCCATCAGCACAGCTGTGAGGCACGGCACGGCTCTCACTCGGGCACTGCAGGGGTGATGAAATGGGTCATTTTCTCTCTCTGACTAAACCAGTTCCTCTCTGCAACAGCAACAACCTGGCGGCCCCGCCGGGACCTCAGCGGCTTCCAAGGGCCAAGCAGGTATGAGAAGGTTTTGTGCCCAGGGCCGAGAGGGGCAAGTTGAGCTCAGCCACTGAGCAGAGACAAGTCAGGCAGTGACACTTCCTGGTGACACGAAATCAGCACTATTTCGTCTTGTTTGTACAGTTGTTTGAGGCTGCAGGTGAAGGACTCACCCAGAGATGGGCCCAGCTGAGTGTTTAAACTCCTGCATGAAACCAAACCTCACTTAAAGAATGTTGTCTTCAAAGATCAGAGAGGATCACAGAATTGTTTAAATTGGAAAAGCCCTCTCAGACCACTGAGTCCAACCATTCTCCAGCACTGCCCAGGCCACCACGAGCTCACGTCCCCAGGTGCCACATCCACACAGCTTTCAACCCCTCCAGGGGTGGGGACTCCAGCAGGCAGCCTGGGCCAGGCTGGGCAGCCCAAACAAGAGCTTAATTTTGAAGCACAGGTACTGGAATAGCACCAGCAGAGCTCAGACAGCACAGCCAACACTTGCTCCCTTCGAAAGCCACAGTGGGAGGAACAGCAAGGGCCCAGGGAACACTCCCAAGGGATGCTCATCAACAGCTCTTCCCAACACAGCAAGAAAAGCACAGCAGGAACCAGGAGTTGGGTGCAGGGCGTGTGGAAGGCACACAGGAACCTCTGCAGCAGGGCAAGAGCACAAACCACCCACCTGAGCCTCGATCTTATCAGTGCCTGCTCACCCTCCAACCCCAGAGAGGGGCAGCAGGTGCCAGGGCAGGAAATCAGTTCCGTATTTTACTGAATTTGTCCCCTCCCCAAGTCACGCTGCTGCTCCCTGTGGTGCCTGAGCCACGTGGGACGAGAGACCTGGGAAAGGGGAAAGGTGCTATGGACACATCTCCCTCTGAGCCCAAAGGCTCCATCCTCAGAGGAGGATAAATCATCCACCAGGATAGCAGTGGCTTTGCTGCTTTTCCTGTATTTATTTTTACAAAGTTGGAAAGGCTGGTTTTCCTGCCTGTACAGTTGGTGACTGGGGTGCTTGGGAAAGCAATCTGGAATTTTCACAGCGAGGGGGTCCACCTTGGAAATCTGGAACCACTGCTGACACATTGGCCCAGATAAATATATATATATATACAGCTCAGATGAATGCCTGGCAGGGAAAATAAAAACAGGAATAATAATAAAAGTAGCCCACCCAGCTCCCTCCCCCACCAGCTCTGGATCAGCAAGTCCTTGAGGCACAGCTGTTGGGGGAGAAGAGCCTGCACCAAAAGTGTGTTTGTTTTTCCCAAGAACCCACTCCTGGCCACTTCTGAACTCGAGGTACTGGCTTGGGGAGGGCCTTGGGTGTGAAGCACTGGTAAGTCCTAAAACTCCACAGCAATGAGGATGTTGAACACATTCCCATATATCCAAGGATTACTGCATGCATCATACTTCCTAATTCCATCCCAGCTACACCTTGTGTTTGCAGGGAAGGACAGACCTGGGTGTCCCTGTCTGGGACAGGGGCTGGGTTCAGAGGGCTCTGACCTGCTCTGGATGTGTGTGGGAGAGTTTTGTTTGTTTGCTTTAAGTTTTGAATCGGTGGAAGATGCCCCTGGCAGGGGGTGGGACTCCAGGACCTTTAAAGGTCCTTTCCAACCTAAATTATTTATATTTTTGAGGAGTGCAGGCACAGCTCTGAGTGGCTGCAGAGCTGATACAGGAAGGGACCCTAAAGCTCATCCCATCCCGCCCCTGCCACAGGCAGGGACACCTCCCACTATCCCCGGGTGCTCCAAGCCCCGTCCAGCCTGGCCTTGGACACTTCCAGGGATCCAGGGGCAGCCACGGCTGCTCTGGGCACCCTGGGCCAGGGCCTCCCCACCCTCACAGGGAGGAATTCCTTCCCAATATCCCATCTGACCCTGCTCTCTGGCAGTGGGAATTCATTCCCCCTTGTCCTGGCACTCGAGGCCCTTGTTAAAAACGAAAGTTCCATGTCACACCTTCCACAAAAAAAAGCACTCCTGTGTACATGTGACTACGAGAATGAGATTTGCAATTATTACTCAGCTCAAATCCCTCCTGATTTCAACAGATCCGAGCACGCAGGAGGAACTTCAAGATCACTGCTCCTGCTGAGCAAATAATTCTAACAGCCTCTTTCTGCTCCTCCTGGGTCCTGGAGTGGGCAGGCCCTGCCCAGCACTGCTCCTGCTGCGTTACCTGGGAGCACCAATTCCAGATCTTTGTTCCAGAAAGGGCTCCATCGTTACCGTAAGCACCCAGGGAACAGCCTGACCTCAGCCAGGTGACATCTGCTTCCAAACTGGGATCTGTTTGTTGACATGAAACAAGAGCAGGGACAGGAGTGACAGCTGGCTCCTGGGCAGCTCCACGCAGCACCAGGCCTTCCCCAGGTTGGTAGAGCCAGGAGCCAATTAGTTTGATTTCATATGTAAATGATACTCTGAAGTGCAGCAAAAAGGAACCTGCTATGTGTGCACAGCACAAGGCAAACGCTTCGCAGGGCTCTTACTGCCAGGCTCTGCCCTGCATTCCTCCTAGCAGGGAATGAAAAGCAGTTCCACGCCACTCAGGGGGCACAGCCAGGAACCCCCCCCAGTTCAGGCAGGGGGCTCTGGGCTGGTTTCCCCACCCGGTGTTATCACTAACACATGCCTTGTCTCACACCCTGGGGCAGCTGCGGGGATCACAGAGAAAACCTCTGAAATTCAACTATTCCACGGGCCAGGGACCTGCAGAATTCCCACAACAACTGCTGCCCACAGAGGCTGTGGCTGCCCCATCTCTGAAAGTGTTCAAGGACAGGTTGGACAGGGCTTGGAACAACCTGGGAGAGTGGGAGGTGTCCCTGCCCATGGAAGGGTTTGGGAACAGGATGATCTTTAAGATCCCTTCCAACCCAAACCATTCTGTGAGTCCATGAAAAGGAGAATTTTGTAGCTAACAGGAGCCATGTCAAAAAACTTACAGAAATTACAGGGAAAATAAAGAAAAAGAAAATAAATCAACAGGAAGCAAAATCAACAGAAAGCAACATCAAGAAGCTGCTGTGTCAGGAGGGCTGAGATACCTTTTTGCCAAGAGAAAGAGTGGAATTTTCAGCCAAAGCAAGGGGGAAGTGATGGGTCAGGAACCACACAGTTGTTTTAAACAAATCGTCATGCCATTCCTAATGCTGTTGCTTGTTTTGAAAAACAATGTGTGCATGATTGGACAGGTGTGTGTGTGTGTGGGGAAACCTGCTCAGCTCCTCAGCCAAGTATTTCTCCTCAGCAAAGAGCACCTGAAAATATCCCCCAACGTGGGCATCTCCCGCTGGAAAGCAGCACTTGGCATTGCTCCCTCCAACACTTTGCTGCAAGCTGGAACTTCTCCAGGGCCTCTCCTCACATCCATGAAGAAAACTGAGGGCTTCTAAATATTTTAACCTGCTTAAGTTGATGTTTCTCCATTTGTTTAGATAGCTTGGTATGTGACTCTACATACTTGGCAGCCTTAAGAATGCAAAAAATATAAGTAATTTATGATAAATATTCAGTTTGAGGCCAAACTACATGAAGTAGCTGAAGGAGTTGCATTACAAAGTAACTAAACAAGGTTCACCACTTCTCTACTTTGAGACCACATTCCCTTAGGTGAGAGGCAACAACTTAATGTGTATTTTACATTACTCATCTCAATAACTTACCCCCATCATTACTCACCTCGGTAATTAAGAGGAAGATTTATATAAATAGCTCCTTGAAGAGCACCATAATTTAGAGTTCACTCCCTAATTGAGCTGCCAGCCCCACACTCTCAGTGCCCGGCCATCCCCACCTGCTGCCCCACACAGCCGTGAGGAGAAACCCCAGCCTCGCCGGCCCTGCGGAGTGCGGAGTGCTGAGCAGGCGTTTCCTGCCGGCTGCCAGGGAGCAGACAGGCCTGCAAAGCTCGTCTGACCACGGGAGATTAATGGCTTTAACAAATAATGCCGCGGCCATGGGACGCGGCGCTGGCGGGGCACGTCCGCAGCTGCCCGAGTTGCCGGGAGACACAACACGCCCGGGCCACCAGGGAAGCGGCCTGGAGTGGCCCCCGGGGAGCCGGAGGTCTCCACACCTCAGCGGGTTCTCCTCCTATGAGGTGATGTTGCAGAAGAAGCAGCTGGTGACCACACGCAGTGAAACACTGACCTCCCACCCCAAAACCTGGCCTAAAACCTCCTCTAGTTCTAAGGAGCATCAGACTCGAGGTTTGGTATCAGAAGCTCTGGTCTGAAATAGAGCTTCACTCCAGAGGGCTCACTGACACTGATCCACACATGAAGCTCTTCCAAGGGCTGAAATACAAGAGCTACAAAACCTGCCGCTTTGGCATTCCATGACATCGGATATTACACATTTATAAGTTTTCCAGCCTGGCACTGGGGCACGATCTGGTAGCACTGACTGAGGCAAAGATCTTCACAAGGCCTTTTAAGAGGAAGAAAAAGAGTGCAGGCTACAGAATTAGCAGCTTGAAACAGACTTTAGTTAGAAAACACTGATGTTAAAATAGTTTTAGTCTTTGTAGACAAGTTTTACCTGAAGAAAACACATCACAGAACCAGAAAACCCCAGAATGGTTTGGGCTGGAATGGATCTTAAAGGTCAGCTGATTCCACCCCCTGCCATGAGCAGGGACACCTTCCACTGTCCCAGATTGCTCCGAGCCCTGTCCTACCTGGCCTTGGACACTTCCAGGGATCCAGGGGCAGCCACAGCTGCTCTGGGCACCCTGTGCCAGGGCCTCCCCTCCCTCCCAGGGAGGAATTTCTAGCTGTGCAGTCGGGCAGACACCCCCTGAACCCTGCAAGGCCAGGGCTGCATTCCCAGGCTGTGCCTCTCTCCCAGGGCAGTGTCCCCCCAGCTCAGCCCAGCCCCCTGGGCCGCCCGTCTCCCTCCCATGAGCCCAGGGAAGGCCTTGTCCCCAGCACACACCTGCCAGCTTCCTCCCAGCTGGATCAGACAGGAGAAACTCCGTGTCCCTGGGGCCCTCAGCCCCAGCAGGCTGGAACCTGCACACCCAGTGCCAGGGCCATGTCACTGCACAGCAGCTCCCAGCCTGGGGATGACTAAGCCCGGACCAGGCATCGTTTCCTTCCTTAATCCTTCCCAAGTCCGTCCTTCAGGACACCTTGTACATGGGCTGTGATGGATTCACTGATACCACTTCCAAAATAAAGCCTTTTGTTCCCTGGCACAGAGCTCAGAGCTAAATCACTTCCTGAGCTTATCTCTGCCTTTGCTGTTTCATTTTCAGAAATCTTTTCAAATACTTGGGGAAAATGGAAGTTTCATTGTTGTAGAATGCAGCAAATTTTACCTGCTATGCACTTACAAAATTTTAAAGTATTTTTTTAAAGACTGGCATATTTCTTCAAGACAACTCTATAAAATATGATTGTTCCCTACTACACATCCTACTTCATTTTCATTTTCAGTGTGGGGTATCTATATTCTGATATTGCCATCACTAAAAAAGGGCCTGGCACAGGTTGCCCAGAGAAGCTGTGGGTGCCCCATCCCTGGAAGTGTCCAAGGCCAGGTTGGACTGGGCTTGGAGCAACCTGGGATAGTGGGAGGTGTCCCTGCCCATGGCAGGGGATGGCATTGGGTGACCCCTTCAAACCCAAAGCAGTCCGAGTCTATGAAAAAAGTTGAATTTAGTGCCTAACCCAATGGCAGATTAAGTGAAAGTAAAGACTAACACTGACTTTAAGCATTAGATTTGGTCTCTGGTGCCCAATGAGAAATCTCAGCTTAACAAATGAAAATAAAATGTTCAGGAAGCAGGGGTGTACTTCCTTCAGGAAGTGGAAGAAAGAGGCAATGAGCGCAAGCCCCAAGGACTCAGATGGCAAAGGCAATGTGAAGTTTTCACTACACAAGTGTCACTTTGGAGCGAGTTGCACCAGCCTGGCAAACTTCTCCTCTCCTCTCTGCCCTGCCATGATCTGCACTGTGCACTTCCTCCAGAAATAAAGAAAACAGCAGCCTGCACCCTGCACGAGCTGGACCTGGTGACCCTGCAAACATCAGCCCTCCCCTCTGCTCCTCAAAGTGCAACCTGCAGTGGAGGAGTTGAAGGAGTTTGAGATCTCAGGGCTCAGGGTCACGCAACCACATCAACTTAACAGCTGTTGGCTAATTTTAGTAAATGAGTCAATAAGCACGACTGTGCACAGAGAAAACAATAACTTCTAACAACTGCTGCAACACTGGAGAGGATCAGCGTTGCTGGCAGTGTGGCTCAGGTTGTTCATGGGGAATTAGCTGAAACATCCCCATTTACTATCAGTGATACGAGACTTCCAAAGGTCTCCACAGAGCTCCCCTCTGATGCAGCTGTTTGGAATGGGATGATGAAAGCTGTGCTGGGAGTGCACAGTCAGTCTGTGTTCACAGTGACACAGAGCAACTGCTCTGTCATTGCTGTCCCCTGTGCTGCCAAGGCTCTTTCATGCTGCCACTTTGTCTAGTACTGAGAAAAGACTAATTAGGGACGTCAGGAACAAGCACAACATTCCACAGCAGCCTCTGAATTCCTACAGAGCTGAAGTTTTCTCATTTCACACGCTCCAAGTCCTCCAGCCTCAAAGAACACATTCCAGATGCTAAGCAACAGTTTCAACAGGTGTACAAGAATTTTTTGTCGAATGAAACTTTTGGATATAAATCAGGAAACATCATCCCACGGTTCATAACACACTTGGATACAAATATCAGGAAAAAAGGGCCCATCCTGTTATATTTCTGCACCCTTCCTAGCACGGGGGTAAATTCAGTTACCTACCGATACTTGACTTTGATCCTGTCGTTGTCAGGGTTGCAGTAGAGCCTTTCCAGATGCTCCTGGGAATCGTTGCTCACACTTTGCCAGCTCTGGGTTGCTGTCCTCCTCACCTGCCAGTGATAGGGTAAGACTGTGTGATGCTTGGGACAATCACTGCCATACACACAAGTGCCCTGGAGAAAATCCACACAGATCTCGACCCCGTCCTCCTGGTGGGTGTGATACTGCAGCTGGTTCAGCAGCTCAAACACCAGGTCAAGAGAAGCTTCTTCACTTTTATCCTGGAATATCCCAGCACTGAATTTATTGCTTGGGTTGAGGTTGTATTGCATTGGACAGCTGTTCTCCTGGAATAAGCCCGAAGTGTAGCTTTCCAGAATCTTGTCAGGGAACAAAGGACAAGCTGCAGCATCACTAGCACTTGGGTGCAAAGGATGATCCTGGAATGATTCATTGCCATTATCAGCAGCAGTTCCAGGAGTTTCTGGGGAGAAGCCTTGCTCTCCTGACTGGACATCCTGCTCAGGATGTCCGGGAGAAGGACGAGCTCCCGGCAGTTGACCCTGCACATCTGGAGCTGTTGGCATCAGCACAGTCACGTTATTTTCTGTCTGGGGGCAAGAGGTACCGAGGTCCAGAGTCTTTTTCACAGCAGGTTCACATAAATGACCATGGCCACCACCTTGGGCTCGGGGCACAAAGACCCTATCCAAGGTCCCAGCTCCCAGCAGGCTGCTGAAGATTGGCCGCAAAGCCCGGAGAGTTTCTGTGTCCAGTCTCTTCTGCACTTGCTGCTTCTTCTTGAAGCAAGGCTTCACTGGGGGAATCTTTCCAGACAGCCTCACCTGAGGAGAAAAGTCCTCTGAGGGAGGGCACTTCATTCCTGGGCAGGGAGCCTGGGGTACCACACACGCTGCCTTGGGTTCGGTGTCCATCGGACACGGACTTTGCTCTCTCCAAATCACTTTCAAATGTCCCAGAGCCTCCCAAGAATCAATCTAGGGCAGAAAAGAAAACAAGACAGTTAATCTCTCTAATTGCTCATGGTTGACACGAACAAGATCACCCCTGGAGAGGATTTCGAGCCAGCAACAGCAAACTCCTCCCCTCGCTGTGACTGCGGGTAGCCCTTAGGCACGTAAAGCATGAAAACAGCTAAACTCAGCCTAATTAATCCCAAACCCACACTCCTCATCTTCCCGCACATCCAGTCTCTGAGACACTCAGGCACGCACACACAGTCCCCCGGGGGTGGGCAGGAAAGGGGGGATGGTCCACGCCTCCTCCTTGTCAGGATGTTCAATAAACAAGAGCACTTCGGTTCATTCTATTCCACAAAAGCTGAAGTGACAGCGCTCATTTCTGTGCCTCCCTCACACACAGACCTGAGGAGCACGAGACATGCCGCCCTGAGCGTGTCCCCCACATTGCAGACATTCCTGCACCATTTCCTCTCCCACCAGAGGAGCAAACCTACACATTCCCATTCCATTCGCATGCATCCTCCCTCGTCCCACCTCCCACCTCCCACCTCCGAAAAAAGCACGGCGCTGGCTGCGCGGAAACCCTCGGCAAACTTCACACGGGCTCCAGCAGGGGCCAGGACGGAATCCTGGGCTGGCTCCGAGGAACTGCAGTGCTCGCAGCCTGCTCCTGCTGCGATGCCCCGGCCCGGCCCTGCCCCTCCCCTCCCACCGGCCGTGACTCAGTGGCACCCGGCCGTGACACACCGCGCTCCTCCGCTGGGCTACGGGAATTAAAACTGGGCAGGGAGGCAAACACACCGGTGATGGGTACTCAGGAACCGAGAAAGACACTCTTTGTAAGCTGCAGAATCCTGTCTTTGTAAAGCACAAATAAGCAGCGTCTCTCGTACGTCACCATAAGCAAGTGCTATGCCTTTTAATCAGGAATCCTGTAATATTTGATTACATTTAATTAAACCCTCTTCAATCTCACATGCAGGCTCAATGCTCTCAGTGGAGCACATTAAGCATTACTTCCTGGATAAATGCATTCCAAGCAAAGTTACTTCTCATTTCAAAACGTAACCCCAGAAAACAGAGAAAATTTGGCAATAATTTCTTACTACTGATGATTACTCTGGAAAATTTCTCACTGAGTCTTCCGTATCTTGGAACATTCATTTGTAAGGCTTTTCCATTTCCCTGGGAAACAGCATGTCAGGATTGCCAGGAAAAAAAAAAAAAAAAAAAAAAGCTGTGCCTCTCCAGTTTTCCCATCTTTAGATTAAATTTAAAGCAACTGGCCTATCTGTTTGCCAGTTAAACCCAAAGTCATTGGTGTATCAATTATTCTTCCACAGACACACCAGGCAATTCTTCTAAACCACCAAAGTCACCTTCGAGTAACTCCAAAGGTTTAAAAATCCTGGACTCCGAAGAGAATGAGCTGTTCCCGTTCATCCAGCCCAGGTCTCACAGCCCTGGCGAGGAGCAGGAGGATCTGCCAGGGCTCAAGGACCCCTGCCGTGCCAAGGCGCTGAGCAAGTGACTTCTGATCTTGTTCAGCCATACCTTTGCTGCTATTTCAATATTTATATTCCTCACTTGATCAGCATTTAAGTTTTGCTGCTATTTTTAAAGAACCGCCTTAGTGAGCCGAGCTGAATCCCCCAACGACTCTAAAAATAAAGCAGCAGGAAGGACGAATACCGGGGTTTGCCGGCGTTCCTACCGCAGCCTTGCACCCCGCCGGAGCTGCCGTTCGGGAGCAGCGCCGAGGATCCCCAGAGCGATGCTCGGCGCACGCCGCGTTTCAGCAGCCGCGGCTGGGAGGCTTCGCTCCCCGAGCGCTCCCCATGGCACGCGAAACGCACCTCCGCTGCCCAGGAAAGCCGCTCCGCCGGCCTCCAAACACATTCCAACAACAAACAACAAAAGCAGCAGCCCAGAGACAGCACCTAAAGGACGGCAGGGCTGACGGGCAGCCAGCCCAGCCCAGCCGGGACCTACCGGCGGAGGCTCCCTCGGCGCGGCTCCCGCGTTCTGACCCAAATCCACGGTACCTCCAGAGCGAAATCACTTTTCTGGCGGGGGGAAAGACAAGAAATGAGGCGAGAGCTGCAGGCGAGCGCTGGCCCGGCGAGACGTGCACCTGAGCAGCGCCCGGAGCCTGGGGCGGTCCCGCAGCCGCGCCGGGGCACCCTGAGCGCGGCGGGTGCGGGGGGAGCGGGGCTCAGCACCGCCCTGCCCGCCCCAAGGGGGGTGTCCGGCCGCCCATCCCGCCCAGCTCCCTCCGCTCCTCCTCACATCTTCCCCCGCCGGTTTAAATGTCGCTGCCGACAGCGCTGCGAGGGTCAGCGGCGGCCGGGGCGGAGCGCGGGCGGGACGGTCATCCCCGCCCCGGCCGGTCCCTCCGCCCCCCGGGCCGGTCCCCCAGCCCCGGGCTGGTCCCCCGGCGCCGGCCAGGCTGCAGCACGC